>CM021101.1:539212362-539367516 GCA_007115665.2 Sequoiadendron giganteum
ATTAGCATGGATTTTGTTTTGGGTTTGCTACAAACACAAAGAGGTAATGAATCAATTTTTATTGTAGTGGATATATTCTATAAAATGGTTCATTTTATACCATGCAAAAAGTGTAGTGATTCTTCCCATATAGCTAGTTTGTTTTTCAAAGAAATAGTTTGATTACATGGATTGAAAAGAAGTATTATTTCATATTGGGACACAAAGTTTGTTGGTCATTTTTGGCATACTTTGTGGAAGAAAATGGGAACACAATTGGGTTTCATCTCAACCTACCATCCTCAAACAGATGGTCAAACTAAAGTTGTGAATCAAAGTTTGGGTAATTTATTAAGGTGTTCAATTGGGCATAAACCAAATTAGTGGGATTTGGCACTGGCACAAGCTGAGTTTTCTTATAATGATTCAATTAATCATAGTGTAGGAAAGGGTCTATTCCAAATTGTGTATGGGTACAACCCCAATGGTGTTGATGAGTTAAGGGGTGGTGAAAATTTGAGTAGGAAAAGTGTTGTAGCAGAGGATTTTGCCGAATACATACATGACTTGCATAAATAGGTGGAGAACTTGGAGAAAGGTGCTAATAAATATGAAGAATATGTTGATGCATATAGAATAGTGCAAGAATTTCAGATTGGTGACTTGGTGATGGTGTATTTGAGAAAGGAGAGGTGCCCACAAGGAACATACAATAAAATAAAGTGAAATAAGATTGTCCTATGCATGTTTTTATGGAAGCTCTCATCGAATGAATATGATATTGAGCTTCTAATTGGTATTGATATTTCTCCAATATTTAATGTTGCAGATTTGTATCCATATTATGAAGGTGAATCAAGTGGGCAATAGGATAAACTTTCAAATTTTATGGGTGTACATGAATGGGTCCATCAATTATCAGAGAAAAGATTTGAAGAAGTTGATCAAATTATTGATTCATGTGTAGCCAAGAAGATAAGGAGAAAGGATTATTAGAAATATCTAGTTCATTGTAAAAAAATGTTCAACAAATGAGGCTTCTTGGGTTAGTGCTTCAGACTTGGTGAAGTTTGGGATCTCGGTTCTAACTTTGCCAAAATTTTCATGAGCTACACACTCATGGACCATTTTCGTACCTGATGTGATTGATGGCAGACCATCTAGGTATGCTTTTTATCCACATCAACACTTTTCATTTCTAGTTTTGTTTATTTAAAATTTTGTTGTGGCGTGCTTATTCTTTTTTGAAACCATTCGATACTTGAGGCTAATATTTATATGTTTGCTTGGTAAAGTCAACATTGGAGTTATAAATTGCAAGAAAAAATTATAAAAAATAATTAATAACTTAACTCCTTATTCCTAGCGCCCAAATTGGGCAATCTAACTTGGTGAAGTGTGGGAGCTGGGCAGTTTCAATGCCTTGTCTTTGGGGAAAAAAAGACAAGAATCAAATTCCTTCTGGTCTACATGGGAAATAAAAGAGACAAGGGAAGAATGCGTAGCAGTTTGGGAGAGATCTAGGTGCCAAAATTAGGGAGAAAGAACAACAACATCCATGGTAAAAAGACTATGCATTGAAATCTATAGATATATAAACTAAATAAAGAGGTGTGGCAATTTGAGTAATGTTGAAGGCATTAAGTAGTGTCAAAATATTGAGAATAATAGGGAGAACAATTGATATTGTAGGCTTTGTTTAAATCATTTCAATCTGTAGAGTTGAACAAAAACAAATGAATAATTCATGGTGATTTTATATTTAAAATTGTGTGATTAAAATCTAGGTGAAACTCTTTGTTTTTGAAAAGTTAAGCAACATTTACAAGGCATCGTACCCTTCACAATGAGCCACTATGGAAAAAAAGGAACAAGTTTAAACAAAAAACATAAAGGAAACAAAAAGCAAAAACAACCCATAGGCAACATAGTGACCACAAAGAGACAATCGACAGACAGGCACAGGGAGCAACTAACTGGAATTGTCCTAGTTTTTAATCAGGAGGTCCACCGCCTCATCACCCACCCACTCTTTGTTCTCCTAGTTGTTGTTTCCCTCCAGCTCTTATTTTATAGCATTAGACAGAGTGCTCATGACGAAGTGGCCCAACTTCATGGTGAAGCGGGTGAACCCCTAGAACCTTTTGTCGAGAGTGTCCATTCTCTTCACCACATCGCAAGACTCCTCCCCAATGTCCATAGTCCCCTGAACCTCTCCAAGCTCTTCAACCAGAGGATGTGGAGAGTGAGAGGTGGAGCCATTCATAGGAATCTTTCTATCCTCTGGAGTAAACTGGGGCCCCTCCACATTTTCTTCCTCCTAATCTTTAGTTTCTTCTTCCTTATACCCTTTGCTGTCAGACTGCTCCTCCTCCGAGTCTTTAATAATCAACATCTTTTTTCTATTCTTAGCTAGCCTCCCAGATCTCCTTTTGGAATTTTCCCTACCAGTCATCTCAGTGATCCCCACAACCGTAACACCTCTGGAGTCTTTCCTTATAGAATTCTTGCCCTTTCCATCTTAAGCCGTCGGGGCCAACATGCTTTTCTCCTTTCCTTTTTTGCAGTGGTGGAATTGTAGGCTGAGTCAGCCTGAGTGGATTTCAATCCACAGAGACCTTCTTCCACGTTGGCATGGGCCTTACCCATACCACCCTTAAGTTTATTGGTGGTTATATTGGCTTTGAGATTCCCCGCAATGCCCAAATTGGATTTATGAGGAGGCTTTTAGACTCGGCCGAGGAAATATTCATAGTTGACTGGGGTTCAATGTTCTCAATGTAGACAACCGTGATAGCTTTAGGAGGACAAAGAGCAAGATGAAAGTGATATAGTCTCAGAATAATCCCTTGATGGAGTGGGAGCATCAGGAGATCACTAGGGTTACGACTGGCTGACTCTTTTCATTTTTCAATCGAGTTTTCCAAGTCCATTAAAAAAAAGAAGTGGGAAACTAAGCAGCATCTTATGTATTAGATGATTTAATAGTGGGAAGTGGTAAAAGAAAAAGGTTTTAAACCTACCTTCCAAAGTGATGTACTTCATCAACACCATGCACACCTGATCCCAGGACTTCAGGAGAGCATCCCTCTCAAAACTCAACTGGTTCCGCACTGGGGCCTCCTCACCTCTGAAAAAAGATTTTAAGCTTTCATGATCCAATTTCTTGGTGTGTTTGGGGTATTTTTTCCCAAAACACAGTAAACCCATGGCTTGCGCTATGACTTCCTCACTGATTTCGAACAAGATACCACCAATGGAGACCTGACGGTCCTTCCACGAATTGGCAAACTGACCCGATAAGTTAGGATCATGACCAACCAAGCAATCCATAAGTAGAGCAATGCCACCCTCCACACAAATGTGCCAGACCAAAGGGTTTTTCCAAAAATCCTCGCAGTTGTTAGGTTCAATCTTAATCCGCCCACCACCCATATTACCAACCTACATAGAAAACTCAAGAAAATGCAAAAAATACCAATTGCAGCAACCATGAATGATAATCACATTATGATTTTTAAGTTAAGGTATACAATAGAGGCTAATAACACCTGAGTACAGGTCACATGCACGGAAGGGAAAATCACCACAGGGTGATTTGACAATGAATTTAATGAAGTTATGATTACGACCAACAAGGCAAGAAATGGTGGACATGTAGGGAATGCACAAAAAACCATGCGAAATGGTCATATAAATAAAATTAGAAACCATCCAAAAGGATCCAAAGGAGATCTGCACTAAACTAACAAGCTCGAAGACCCTAGAAGGAGGCAATCTTCCATCATGAATAGTCAAATCATTATAAATACTCTCACACAACCTGATGCAAGAATGAGATAAAACAAGAAATCGCACAATCCCTAAGAGAATAGATCGCACAGAACGACTCCACATATTTAATGAAGTCACGTCCTTCCAACTAACTTTCATCAAGCCGCCAAAATTATACTTGTCACCATCTTTTAAGTCCCAACCCCACCACTTTTCCATTACCTTAGAACCCGACCCCATCCACTATGTCCAAAGGATAGACACGTGGATCCTCCATTCCGTGCTCCACACATGAAAATCTCTTCCAGAAAACCTCCACCTGTACTCCATTTCCATGTTGACACTCATCCACCAGAGCCCCCAAATAATCCGGTGGACCCCCCATTCAGCTTCCGTCATCCAAAGATTTAAAATCATTGCAAACCATGGTAGATTTGTTCCCATGCGATTAAAGCTTGAAATTTTGGCGGTAACCTTTCCATTTTCCTCCAACATTTAGTAGAATCCCAGCCAAAGCCAAGATTAGCCAAGGCATCTACCACTTGATTGCCTTCTCTAAAGATATGAGTCACCTTTTTATCCCTAAATTTGGATAAAAGGAAACTAGCATCCAACAAAATGTCCTTAGTATTCCAACCAGTTAGTTTGTCTTTATTCAAAGCATCCGTAATCGAATTGGAGTCTCCTTCAATGTGGAGATAAGCAATCCATAGAGAAACAACAATTTTGAGGCCCATTAGTAGTGCACGAGCCTTCACTACTAAAGTAGACTGAAACCCAATACCTCCAGCAAATCCCACCACCAGAGCCCCCACAGGATCACTCATAACTCTTCCAATACTTGCCC
Organism: Sequoiadendron giganteum; assembly: GCA_007115665.2. NCBI lineage: Eukaryota > Viridiplantae > Streptophyta > Pinopsida > Cupressales > Cupressaceae > Sequoiadendron > Sequoiadendron giganteum. The sequence continues at coordinate 539,216,963 of CM021101.1, forward strand.
TACCTGGGTTGCCCTTGGCAGGTTTGTCAAAATTAAGTTTAAACCATCCTCTATCCAAAGGCTCACATTTATTATTTTTTCTAGCTAATAGTTTTGAATTATCAAGGGAGTTAGCCTTTAAATCTTGGTGCCACTCCTTGGCCATTTTTATTTCGTAGTCCAACGACCCCGTCTCTGGGAGTTTTCCATTAAAGAGAGAGATATTCTCCTCAATGAGCCTAGCACCAATGCCAAAAACATCCTTGGGACTCCTCTCAACATTCTTGAAAACCCTATTATTCCTCTCCTTCCACAAACACCATCCCAAAACAGGAGGGACCTGCTTCCAAATTTCACCAGGCAGAGGATGGGAATACGGGCCATACCGGCCCAAAATGAACGATAAAAAATCCTTGCTCATAACCCAAGGGACATAAAGTTTCTCAAAAGCCAGTCCCCAAACTTTGGCAGCAAATGAGCAGTGTAATAAATGGTGACTGACAATTTCCTTCCCATTCTTGCAAAGAAAACATCTATTGGGAAAACAAAAACCCCAATTCCTCAAATTGTCCTGGGTAAGAATCCTGTTATGATGGGCCATCCACCAGAAAAAAATAATTTTAGGGATCATGTGATGATTCCAGACCTTCTTCTAGGGTTCCTCAGCAAGATTTTCATTTTTCAATAGTCTGTGAGCTGACCACATAGAGAGATCTCCCTGTTTATCTAAAGACCAAAAAATCTCATCCTCCCTGTCATAAGATGGAAATCTTGTGCTAGAAAGAATTACCTGAAGGGACCGAACCAAATAAAAAAGGTCATGAGAATTGGGGCAACAGAGGGTAAGGTCCTTCCAAATCCTAGCTCCGGGGGGTCCAAAAACATAGTCACTGATATGGATGCCAAAGAATCTTTGGGCCGCACCCATCACCACCCCAAAGTTAGAGCAAGCTAGAGAGGATTCAATTAGCCAAGTATCTTCCCAGAACCTAATTCTAATCCCATTTCCCATTTTCCACTTAATCCCTTTCTTTAACAGGCCTTGTGTGCTGCAAATTCTCCTCCAAACAACAGAACCCTGGGGGTGAGGCTCTGAAAGACAATCAATCAAGGGCCTATCTTGGAGATATTTGGAATTCAAAATTTTACACTAGTCCTTAGTGTTCCTTAACTGATCCCAACCAACCTTGGCCATCAGAGCCCTGTTAGAGTTGAAAATCATCCTAATTCCAAGCCCACCATAATTTTCGGCTTGATAGACCCTTTCCCATTTCACCAAAGCAAGTTTCTTCTTTTCCTCAGTTCCAGACCATAGGAAATTCCTTTGAATTCTTTGAAATTTATCGGCAATTTACTTAGGCATCTTAAAATAGATAGGAAGTAAGTGGGGATATCTTGGAGATCCGCAGTGAGAAGTTGGAGTTTTCCAGCATGGCTTAGTATAAAGCCCTTCCACCTAGCCAATTTCCTTTGAATCCTTTCCAGAATCAAGTTCTAGAAATTAGTGGAAACCTCCTTAACCGTGAGGGGGAACCCAAGATAAACCGACGGGAGAGAATCACTAACACATCGCAGGACCACAATCACCCTATTTTTCAAATTATGCATGCAGTTAAAGATATAAATCTTGCTTTTATTGTAATTGATGCTTTGACCAGAACAAGAGGCATAGTTGTTAAGACAAGATTTCCATATCCTGTCTTCCACCACAGAGGCCTTCCAAAATAGAAAAATGTCATCCACAAATTGTTGCACAAGAATTGGATCCAGTGAGGAAGCCGCTCTAACGCTCGTAATGGAGCCCTCTGATAGCAGACCCATGAAATTACTACTAAGCACATCAACAATCATTATGAAAAGATAGGGGACAAAGGGTCTCCTTATCTGAGCCCTCTACCAACAGAGAAGAACCCAAAGGGGGATCCATTAACCATAATCGAGTACTTGACAGTGTTAACACATTCCATAATGAGTTTGATGACCAAATTGTTGAAACCGAACTTAGCCAAGACCTTTGGGATGAAGTCTCATAACACTTTATCATAAGTTTTGGAAATGTCAAGCCTGAGAACCATCCCTACATTGTTACATCTATCCATTGATTGGAGCAATTCATGGGTTGTCAAAGTGGCATCAAGAATATGTCGCCCAAGGACAAACCCCTTTTGAGTGTGACTAATGATTTTTTCTAGAAGAGGTTTGATACGGTTAAAAAGGATCTTAGAGATGATCTTATAAAAGGTGTTACAAAGGCTAATTGGTTGAAAATCAATCATGGAAAGAGGATCACTAATCTTGGGGATAAGAGAAATGAAATTGTGGTTCAATTGTTCGAGGATCCTACCCGATTTGAAGAAGTCCCTGGCCGCAAGCACAAGGTCCCCACCCACAATATCCTAGAAAATCTAAAAAAAAGGAGGAAAACCATCAAGCCCCGGGGCTTTGAAAGCCCCCATGATAAAGGTAGCCAGACAAGCTTCTTCCATAGAAATAGTCCTAAGGATCCCCAAATTATCTTTCTAAGAGATGGCGGCAGGAAGATGTTTGAGAATCGCACTATCCAAAGCCAGGTTGGGCGCCTTATCAGGGGCCGAATAAGCCTCCTAGAAATAGTTAACCGCACAAAGGCCAATTTGAGCTTGATTTGAAATCACCTCCCCAGTAGCATTGGTCAGTTTAGAAATTTGGTTCCTTTTCCTGTGCTTGATGGAAAAAAATGAAAAAAGGAGGTATTCCTATCTCCTTCCTTTAGCCATTGGACCCTAGATTTTTTGTTCCAAAATACCTCCTCATTTTTAAGAACCCATTCCCATTCCATTCTTGTTTCCCGTTCCTGGACGCGAGTCTGCTGACTGTCATCTCCCTCCTCCATTTTTTTCTGTAAGGTCCTCAACTCTCCTTCAAGCAAATTTTTTCTTTGAAAAACATCCCTGAACACATTATTGCTCCATCCTTTTACCATAATTTTAATATGTATAAGTTTAAAGAAGATCCTATACATGGGGGATCCTTGGACAAGAATATTCCACCACTCAACAATTTTATTTTTGAAATCTAGATGAGCGTTCCACATTATTTCAAAGCGAAAAGGAAAGGGACCAACAACAAGTCGAATATTAGTGGTCAGTAGAAGAGGATTGTGGTCAGAGACTATCCTAGGCAAGGTTATTAGATTGGCATCTAAGAGATTAGTCCATTGAGGAGAGTAGAGGAAGCAGTCAAGCTAAACCTAAATTAGGTTACCACCAGCCTATCTGTTAGACCAAGTGTAATTGTGGCCCAAGAGCTCAATATCAACTAAACCCGAAGAATTCAAAAAATTAGCCAAATTAGACATGCTGTCAAAGTAATCTAGAAGGCCACCACTTTTTTCTGACAAAAAAAGGGAAGAGTTAAAACCTCCAGCAACAAGCCAACTACCTCCCCTATTTAGATTAATTTTAACCACCATGTTATTCCACAAAATACTTCTCGCATTCCTCTGATTAGGAGCATATAATAGACTAGGCTTCACCAAGGTAAGTGAACAAAATCCCTACATTATTTTTACAGTGAAATATTTTAGAACCCTGAAAACGAGATGGGTTCCAAAACACTGCCAAACCCCTCGAAGCACCCTCGACATCACTATAGACATAGGAAGCATTAAGCCAATTTTTTATAGCAATTTTATCAAAATTAACCATCAAGATTTTGGTTTCTTGAAGAAGGCAAACATCAATATTATGTTCCACTATATAGTCCTTCAAAGCATGTTGTTTGTGTGAGCTATTAAGCCCATGAACGTTCCATGACATAATTCTCATTTCTGACCTTTTTTTGAGGACACATCCAATGTCCTTTGCTTTCCCAGGGCAGTCTCATTTGTCGTTTCTCTCGTTATAGTGTGCCTTTGAGAAGGTCTCCCTGGCTTAGAGTCCCCTCCTACATCTGCCTTCTTCTTCCTTCCTTTTTTCTTAGGCGTTGTCCATATCCCTTCATCCCCAGCTTTCTCAAGCTTGAAAATCCCCAAACTTTCAGTAGATTTATCAATCATACCAGAGCTCTCTTCCTCCCAGATTTCACCATCCTCAATCAAGGCCCCACAGGTCCCCATAGAGATAGCCTTAAATAAAGGGTCAATAGCTGAAGATCTAGGAACAAGAATCCCTCTAGAGACCCCCTCGAACAGGGGATTAACAGTCGAAGATCCAGGGTCCTAAGACAAAAGGACAAATAAGAGTTTAGCAGCCAACTCCAATGAGTCACTAGGGTCAGATAGTACAGAAGGTGGATTGACAGGGGAGGGTGGATATGGAGGATCCTCATGTGATTGAACAAAACTTGGGGGAACAAACCCATAGTCACTCGGTGACCACAAAATATTCTTAGATAGAGTAGTGGGATTTATCACATTGTCCTTAAACTCCCAACTGACTGTGGATTTACAATCAAAGATCAGATACCCAAATTTGGCACACTTTTGACAGTATACCACAATATTTTCATAACAAACAAGCTAAATCCAGCTGCCCAACTTAGAACACAACTTGACAGAGTTTGGTAGGACTTTATCAACACAATATTGATACCAAATCTCACAAAGAATAACTTGGATTTCAATTTTTTGATAGAATCCATGGCAATGAATTGACCCAACAAATCCCCAATAGCTTTGAAGATGGCTTCATCCCAATACTCCAAAGGCAAGCCCAAAATTCACACCCAAATTGGAGTTGACTTATTTAGATCTGTGGAAGGGTCGAAACCAGGTTTCCATCGTCACATAGCCAGGCTGTGCTTCCCATAAAACCATGAAACTAATGCCAAAGTAGCCACCATGTCCTCCGCAGCCGTGAATCTAAACAGGAAAAGACCACTAGCCATCACGTAAATCTTGACACTACCCTTAAGGCACCATTTCACTACAACCCATTTTCAAACCATATCCACTATTAGACGGTAAGAAAGAAATCTCCCCGCTAAAAAATTCTCCATGGAGGAGAGGATCCTATCACTGATCAAATTAGGAATGTCAAACACTGATCCAGAGTTCGAGACAATATTAGGTGTAGACGGAAACAAAGAGGAGACTTGATTTCCATTAGATAGCACATCCTTCCAACTAACAGTTAGAGAGATCTTCACCGTCGACACAGAAGATTCGCTCGGAGTCGCCAAAGTCTTTGAAAAGCCCGATGGTGAAAGCACTGTCCCTATAGGGGAGGTACCTGTCAGACACGAGCCCAAAAGAGAGGAGCACGAGTCAAGGGGGGGGGGGTAGAGGGGGGCCATTGGGTACCCCCAAGACAAATTCCACCATGCACACATAAAATTCAAACTCAGAGGATCGGGAAGTTCAAACGCAAAGGAGCGAGGCTTCGTTTAAAGCAAAAAATAATTTATTAGGTTGAAACTCTTTGTTATTTATATGAAATGTTGCAATTAATCTTAGTCTGGTAAGACTCAGATTATTGTTCTTCTTCACACTTTTACGAAAGTAAGGTGTGTGTAAATAAATTCTCACACTAATCTTGAAGGGAGTGATGTAAAATTTAATTTAAATCTAATCTGAAATAATAATAGGAAATAGAGAAAAAAATTCATAAAAAAATATAAAAATATAACCATAACATAGTGATTTAAGTGGGGAAAACCCTTTCAAGAGAAACCCTGCATTCTAAAACCTGCACACTGTAATATCAAATCTAAAATAATATTAAAACACGCTTGAAATGTAAGTATTTACAAGAGTATTTAAATATCTTTCAAATATGGATAAATTTTGGTAGCATTCCAACAAAACTCATGTACCTACAAACTCACCTATCTAAATGAATCCTTAAGCACTAATTTATAGACATTTTTACAACCTAGAAACCATATGTGGCTTTCAATACCATGAGAAAATACCTCCAAGAGGTATGGTTCCTAGCTTGGTCCCATGCTCTAATTCCCCCTAAGAGAATCCATCATACTAGCTTAAAATAACATATTCTCTTTGCCTCTTATAATTGTCATAATTGACTAACTTTATCCACCTACCATGGGCATCTAGGTTTGACATGATTCCAATATCAAAATAGGAACTAATTAAATCTTTATCATGGTTAGCTAAGATTACATTGTATCTCCCTCTATTATTGGATCTTACACATCATAAGAATATTTCATAGGATCCCACCAAGATAGTGTTGAGCACTCAAAATATTGAGAGGGGGGGGGGGTGGGGGGGGTGAATCAATATTCCATTAAACCATTCAACTATAAACTATCCAATTATTAAAGCATATTTAATTTCAAATAAGAATGAAGAAATTGAAAGGAGCATGACATCACAAAACACATCAATACCATATTTTTATGAGGAAAATTCAAAAAGGGAAAAACCACAGTGGGGGTTAGCTCACAATAGAATATATCTGAATATAGAATATTACAATGGATCACTACTAGGAAACACTGTCCTTGAAGGATCACAACCTGAAAAAATTTACAAAATAGATTATGGCTCACTTCCAAGAGATGAACTGAGATAGAATACACCTTCCTTGTGTTGGAGTTCAGTTCTGGTGAAGCATAGTATATAAGACACTTCTTTGTATAATGTACTCAACAATTATGTTTGTTCATTCACATAATTTTGCACATTCATTCTTCGCCACTTCTCTCTATCTATTCTTCTATTCATTCTACATTCTTACACACACACTCTCTTCTCTCATCACTTCTCTCCAAAAGTGTCTTACATATATACCATATTCATTTGTACTTACTAATTAGCTCGACCTAATTAGAGAAAACCCATTTCAAATTAAAACCAAATTTGTTGGCATTATCCTTAAAAACACTTTCATTTTTGTGTGTAATATATGATACTAGTCGAAATGGACCTATGATAGATCCCTTTATCATTTGTAACAAATATTCAGTCTTCTCAACACAAATTCATAATTAGGTCAGCTAGAGTTAGATCTAAAATGTTAACACTCCAAACATATATACAATTCATTAGATATGTAATGAAAAAATATTAACACATCAAATTCTCCTTTAGATGACACCGAATAACTTATCTTAAGCTCCGTAATGCAAAATAATTAATTATGAGGAAATGTAGAATCTCCCATATCAATGCATTGTACAAAAACTTACTGTAGTCTTTAGAACATGATATTGTCATTCATATATTTTTTATGCATTCACATATCATCACAAAAATTCGATGTAAGATACATATTGTAGTCATAGATCTATGTACAAATTACTATAGTAATATATTTCTTTGAGGTTGAATCCGGACCAAAAAAATTGACGTACTGAACCAATGTATACATAGAACACTGTTTTCCAAACTACTGGTAACTGTATCTTTCCAACTCTATAGCTAGGTCAACTGAAATCTTGTCATTTGATGTAACTGATGTCAAGATAGAATATAAATCAATTTTTGATCAAATCTTACCAAACAAGGTAATCTGGACCAAAATACCAGATCAACAGACTTCCATTATCAGAGCAGCTACTAAACTATAAAAGTAATGTACATCAATGATAATCTTCCAAATTCCATTGTTGACATCAACGACAACCTTCAAATTTCCAACAATCTCCCCCTTTGTCATTGATGGCAACACATGATGTGAAAACCATTAAAAATTCTTCTCAACCTTTCATCTCTCCCACCCAATTTTTTTTTCACATGGTACAATCTCTCCCAAAAAATTTCACACATATTTTTTTCACATAGTATAATCTCTTGCCCTTTTACATCAATGGTAAAGGATAAGAAGATATTGAATGCTTTAACAAATTCCATTACATACATGAATATTCCCCCTGAGGAGTACATCCAAAATAGTAATTGTGAGTAATCAACCGGAGGAGGTTGTCCCTTGAAATTCATTAAGAATACCTGTCCAAGAGGATTTCCCTTCATCCCAGAGCATCTTTAAATATTTGAATCACATCAGGCCATGTGTAAAAAAATGAGAATAGAATTCTGGCCTCTTTCTCACATTCTTGAACCTCTTTAAGTCTCTCAAGTGTAATGCTATGTGTAGACATGCACCTGTTTGCAATTTCCAACAATCTTTTTTCTTCAACCCAAGTGATCATATCACTTACTGCTTGAATCTTCAGTTCCTTGAATTTATCAGTCAGTGAATTTGTGCTTTTGAAACTGGCGACAATTCTAGGAACAATCTGAGAATGAGCCTTTCTTCTAGCTAACTTCTTAAGTATCCTTGGATTGGCTCATCCTGAGCAACTAATACATGAACCTCGGTAACTTTTATCTTTTCTCTAGAGGTAGTCAAAGATTTACCAAAGATCAAATCATATTTTTCAAGAATTTCTCTAGCTATTTCAGTCTAAGTTCCAAATCTAGGTTTGTTGGGAGCTTGAGAGTTGTTGATTAACATTTCAATATAGCTAGTAGAATAATCCTTTTCAATCTCATACCCAAGCTCAAGAATCCATGTGTTTCTCAGTTCAACTACCTTGATAATGCAACTATTAATGGATACCAATTTTTTTATATCATCCTTATATTTTGTAATTAGTTCTCTTGGAACTCTCTGTCTTCTGTTCATTCTTCTCTAGAATTTTCCAAAGAATGCAGCAAGGGCATCTCCCTATGCATCCAGGTTTCCAATGTTTCTCATTAATTCTCCAATTTGATGAGCAACCAGTTTGGTATTTTCCCAAACAACTTCTCCTATACCAGGAACTTCTCTCATAAAGTAGAAGGTTAGATATAGTATCAATGTTCCATATCTGAATGTGCATTTCCTCTTTTTGATATCATTCAAAATTTTCAAAAGACATTTCTAGAGCAACTCACAAAGATCATACTCTATCCTTTTCTCATTCATTTCCAATTCTAAGTCAATTGTGATCATAGTGACATCGATTTTACCAAAAATCAAGTGTGAAATAATCAAACTTGCATATTGGACAACCAGATTAGCAATTCCAATATTGGTGTTCTTCATTAGTCCTTTTCCTTTGTCAAGATTGCATTTAGGAGTCAATCTGGAGGATGATAAACTAGTAACATCTCTAATTGCCTCTCTAGATATCATTTGTGAATTGTCAAGCCATACAAATTGATCATGAAATCTGCTAAGTGCCAATCTAATACATCTCTCTTCATTGCTAAAATCTGGAAACTAATCCCACACATCCAATTTCATCTCTGTAAGCACTTTGTATTCCGGTTTTAGGGTAAAGTAATTTCCACTTAATTATTCTAACCATAGTATGTGTGATTTTTCATAGGTAGGTTCTTCCAATTTTCTATGAATATATATCCCAATATCTCCAGTTGGAATGACACCAAGGGGAATTTTTGAAAATGATCCCAAGGGATTGAGTTCGAGGGTTTTAACAAGATACTTCTTAAAATGGTTCTGGTATCTCTAAATTATCTACGACTAGAGGTGTATCCATCAAATTCAAAATTCAATGAATAATTTATAGGAAATAACATATAGCAATAATGAATTACCTCTTGCCAGCACACCAAAGCCAAACTCTAAAATTCTATGATGTGGAAACACTTTGGTTTCTTCAAGCTTGCACTACATGCTTCTTTTCTTCCAAAAAATATTTTCATTGAATGAATTTTTCTTAATATACTTGAATTTATTTATTTGATCCTAATTTCCTCAACAATAAATGCTTCAAACTACAAGTATATGTCCTTTAAATTTGTGTACACTTCCATCTTTTCAAGCTCTACAAAATTTATTTTTCGCACATGTGCACTTGAAAATTCCTTTCGCATGAGATCTCAATTTTTTTACCTTCAATAAATGTATTGATGTCATGATCCGACATCATATATTGGCAAGGGGATATTAATTTGTTTGATTATTTCTCCCCCTTAGCCACTGGTTTTAATTTTGGATAGAATTGTCTGCACCAGAGGATGGTGTAGATGAAATTGATGCTTTTGATTCTCCTTGCTTTTCAGGCTCTCCTTATTTTATCCAAAAAATTTCCATTTCCTTCTTAACTTATTTTAGATCAATATTAATGATTGGTTCATATCTCTTTACTGGATAGTTTCTTTCTATATTTCTACTTCTACAGTGTCTAGAAAAGTGCCTGGGTTTGCTACAAATATAACAAACAACATTCTTCCTTCTAAATTGTCCTTTATTCTATCTATATCTACACTGGTTAGCCTTGTGTCAAAATAAATTATAGTGATAATAGTAACCTTTAAAGGGATAATTCATTATGTTCAATTATAGTCTATATCTTTATGTCTAGCTCTTTTGCATTTAAAACATTGACCGATGAATGATAAAGCATTTTGATTTATTCCATCATTTTGTTTTACTTCACTTCCACAATCTTTTTCCCTATGACCAAACCTATTGTAGGAATAATAGACATCATTAAAATATGAGTACCTTTGAGCATTAGGTTGTATGATAGGAGTTCTTCTGATGTTGCTTCATTGATTCTTGAACTATCTATCATTGCCCCGAGTCTTCCTTTGATTGTCAATTTTGCTAGGAGATTGATTTGATTTTGAGCTCCGTCCTTCTTCAAATCCCAAACCAATTTTATTCTTAGAGGGTTTCTGTCCTGCAATCAGTTCATCCAACATAGAATAAATTGTCATTAAATTTATCCTCATTTCATCTTTCCTTTTCCAAATCTGATTTTAGAATCACTACTTCTTGTTCAGGCTTTGCACACTCATCCAATTTCCTTTGAATTTTAGTTTTCTGCAAGTCTTTAATTTCCCTTTTTCTTCCATTTGTTCTTTTAGTTTGGTGATGTCCTTATTTTTTTTCTTCAATCGGTCATTGATTTCTCTGTATCTTTCCTTGAATTTCTTAATTTGTTCTCTTAGTTTCTTAATGCACTCATTTGCTTCCTCCAGGCTTACCTTCAAATCCTTTTTTTCTTCTTCAACACTATCAAGACCTTCAAGAGCAATTTCAAGTTCACTATTTTTATCTAAGATATAATATTCTTTAATATTTCAACAAGAATCTCTTCTGGAGGAATAGGAAATCTCTTATCTACCATGTGTTCAAATTCTGAGATCTTCCTCAAACTATTAGGCTTCTCCAAAGGAACCATGTTCTGATACCAATTGTTGAACACCCAGAATACTGAGAGGGTGGGGGAGGGGGGGTGAATCAGTATTCCATTAAACCATTCAACTATAAACCATCAAATTATTAAAGAATATTTAATGCAAATAAGAATGTAGATGTTGAAAGGAGCATGACACCATAAAACATATCAACACAAGATTTTTATGTGGAAAAACCAAAATGGGAAAAACCATGGCGAGGGTTAGCTCACAATATAATATATCCAAATATAGAATATTACAATGTCTCACTACCACGACAAATTGTCCTTAAAGACTCACAACTTGAAACAATTTACAAAACAGAGTATGGCTCACTACCAAGAGATGAACTGTGATAGAATGCACTTTCCTTATGCTGGAGTTCAATTCCGGTGAAGCACAGTATATAAAAAACTTCTCTATACAATGTACTCAATAATTTTATCTACTCATTCACACAATTTTGTACATTCGCTCTTTATCACTTCTCTCTATCTATTGTTCTATTCATTCTACATGCTTACATACACACACTTCTCTTCTCTCATCACTTCTCTCCAAAAGTGTCGTACATATATAGACCATATTCATTCATATTCACTAATTAGGTCGGCCTAATAAGAGAAACCCCATTTCAAATCAAAACCAACTCTATCGGAATTGTCCTAAAAAACAAAATCATTTTCATGTGTAATATATGATACTAGTCAACATGGACCTATGACAGATCCCTTTATCATTCACAACACATATTCAATCTTCTTAGCATAAATTCATAATTAGGTAGGCTAGAGTTAGACTTAAAATGTCAACACTCCAAATGTATATGCAATTCATTAGATGTGTAATGGAATCAAATAACTTATCTTAAGCTTCGTAATGAAAAATAATTAATTATGAGGAAACACAAAATACCCACATCAATGCACAATACAAAAACTCACTATAGTCTTTAGAAAATGATACTTTCATTCATATCTTTTGTATGCGTTCACATATCATCACAAAAAATTGATGTAAGATACATCTTGTAGTCACAAATCTATGTACAAAGTCATGTAGTAATTTCTTTGAGGTGGAATCCAGAGAAAAAAAATTGATGTACTAAACTAGTGTATACACAAAACACTATTTTCCAAACTAATGGTAACTGTATCTTTCCAACTCTATAACCAGGTCAGCTGAAATATTTTCAGTGGATGCATCTAATTTCAAGATAGAATATAATATCATCTTTTGATTGAATCTTACCAAATAAGGTAATCTAGACAAAAATACCGAATCAACAGAATTCCATTACCAAAGTAACTACTAAACTATACAAGTAATGTACATCAATGATAATCTTCCAAATTCCATTGTTGACATCAATGAAAACCTTCCTCTAATAGATAGGAGACCCAAAATAAGTAAAATAAATCCTCTTACAATACCTTGCAAAGAACTAACTTATGAAAAATACCACCACAAAATCCTACATCCCATTTCCAATTGAGGCTAATTCAAATAATATAAAATACAACAGAATGTAATTAACTTGTGGGAAAATGCAAAATAATAAATAAATAATCTAGGAAAATTTTGAAGGTTAAGAAATTACGAAAAAACAAAAAATTCCATCTCGTTGTTCACACACTCTTAGTCATAAATTTACAATCACAAATAGGAAATTCAAATTCACAGATTGCAAAATTCCACAACTTCGCAACCAAGTAATCAAACATGTTTCATAAATAAAATATTTACAATCTCTTTTTTCCCAAGGTCTCTGACAATTCTATACCTCTCATTCAAATTGATCTTTATCTCCTTATTTTTAGTCGTAATATGCTATAATCTATTTCATTTGAACTTTTACATGTGTCATTGCCCCTCTATTCTCTTTGCTATCCGGTTTTAAATTTTTATTTCCTCTATTCTCCACTCTATCTCCTTTGTTGATTTTAATTGCAATCTAAACTTCAATTTCATTGTGCAACCATCCTTCCATTATAAACTTAAATCTATATTCCTCTTTGTTTTCCTAAGGCTCGACTCCTTTCCAATTTGCACATTCCCCTCTCTCTTTGCTAACTCAAATCTACAAATTTTAGTCTTAGTTTGGAAATTCTCCTTGCTTGGTGCATCTAGCCCCAATCCAATTCATTTTCTACTCATTTAAATTTGAAAACTCCAAAACAATGGTTGCCTCCTTCATCTCTATGCTACATAGCCTCTTGCCACTTCCAGTGTGACTCTCCTCTCACTTAATCTCTCTTGCTAGCTATCTTTTTTCAGAGTTTTATGGGCTGCCTTTTCCTCTTCCCAAACTGTGGTGTATTTTATTTAATTTTTAAACTACCTGTAAGCCTTCTTTTTTGTTATTTTGGTCTCCCTTCCAATTCCAAATGCTACACCACACATACTTTCTATGGAATTTTTTTATTATCCAATTATTATTTTCTCCCAAAATTGTGACCCTTCTGATTTTTCATATATTATATTTCTTATTCAAATAAGGCATCCTTATTCCTCTTTGTTTTCTCACCATTGGTTACATCTTATGCTTATGAAAATTGAATCACCTTGACAAATAAACTTCTCATCAAAATCAATTTCGAAATTTTTGATATTTCACATCGCCATTGATAATCATCAAACTTAGCATTGAAGCTGATTTTTATTGCCTCGATGATATACCAAAAAATTGGAGAAAACTAAAATATGTCAATTTGACATAATTGGGTGTCAACAGGAAAATAACTCAAAGTTCTCTGATTCACATGAAAATTGGCATGCAAGATTGGAATGGTACCCTATGAACCCCTGCAAAAGGATTTTACTCCAACCCTCCAAAATTGTGAGATTTTAAACTTCCCGTATATTAATGAGCTCAAACAAGAAGTTTTAATATCTCTTAAATGGTAAATTTTTTGATAGAAAAATCTTCACCATTAATTCAAAAAAATCCACACCAATATTCTTGTCAAAGGATTTTTCACCAATCCTCATATATTTATCTGAACAATTATTTCACTGAAACTGCTCTATTACACATCGGGATGACAACTCCACAAAATTTTTAATATGCAACTTTGACTGTACCCAATGCCAAGAAATGGAAAATGAAATCGAATAACACATTGAAACTAAAATATAAACTTGAAACCTATTTTTGGTTGATGTTGGTCTCCATTTGCTTAAATGCTCCTGCATAAGACACACCAGGTAGGAAGTTTGTGAGCATAGGCTCACAAAAGTGGAGTTGAATGGTAGAACCATCCTTTCAAATTGCAAGAAATATGTAGTGAACTCCTTCATTGTCATAGGTTCACATGAAAATTTATTTCTTTTTCCTCTTCTTCCAACATTATGTCGAAACATTTTTCATCCTCCTCCAACAAATTTGCATCCTCTTCTTCCTTCCTCTTATGGAATCATGTGCATCATGAACCGTACTCCTTCACCAATGGCTTGCTTCTCCTCCTCCAATTACTCACTTCTTTTATATCCTCTTTCATGGGATCAATCCCACCACAAACCAACAACCTCCACCAAAATCTCACATCAATTCCATAACAACCTAGAACATCCTCACCAAAATTTACATCTACAACTCCATAGGAATTCAAGATTTCCATGTGATTTTCTTGATACTCTCCAACCCTCATCATAGAAAATGAAGGGAAATCAACATCATTACAAAATACAAAATATTTAACTCATTCTCTTTTTTCTCCTCAACATCTTTTGCTTCATCATTCGCTACAATATTTGTCTTCTTATTCTCAAAACCCTCCATGTATGCATCTTCAAAACACTGTTCCAATTTATTCTATATCCATGTCCTCCAAAGGACCATCTTCTATTGTATGTCTTTCTCTATTGTCTACATTGAAAATAAGCTTAAAAAAATCATGGGATTTATCTTCTCCCATCTACATCTTCTTATCATTTCTATCCAAATTTTGTCTCTCAAATAAACTATCTAGTATTCTCATCTCTTCTTTCATTAGGACATCATCCTCTTCCTCAATAAAATGCTCATCAAATTTAGGACTCACCAAGTCCATAGTTTCAACTCCTAGATCTATTTTTATTTCTTTGCTACCTACAAATAAATCAACATTAATCAAAATATGATTTTCATCATTTTCTTCTTGATTTACATTTGTAGGGGCTACTCACACATATTTCTTCTTCCATATTTCTTTTATCCTTGGGCTACAACTTTCCTCTTTCAAGGGGATTTTTTTCTTCCCATATCTATCTTCCAATATACTCTCATCTTCTTCAATATTCTTTTCCAATACATCTAACTTGGCCTAGATCTTTTCCAATTCTTCAAGGAGGATCCTTTCCAATTATTCATGGACCTTATTGTTTTCTTCTTTCCAATATGGTTCCCAGAATAAAATTCTCACGAGTCTCCTCATGACCCATATCATCCTCTCTTTTGAATTCATCTTCTTCCTTTTTTTTTAATTCTCTTAGAAAATTACTTTCCCCCATCTCACATCCCATGTTCTACATATTCATGACTTTAGCTCTTGCTGTTCAAGACTTCTCTCATACCTGCAACAATCCACATGAGATTTTCTTCTTTGTTGTGCTTCCTCTATCTACCCATCAATCTTAACATAGGTTGCCTCACATTCAACAATCTAACTATACACTCAGAACCTATAGCTCTTATACCAATTAACGAAAACATATATTTCCATCTTATTGTTCACGCACTCTTAGTCACAAATTTACAATCACAAACAAGCAATTCAAATTCATAGATTACAAAATTCCACAACTTCACAACTAATTAATCAAACATATTTCATGAATCAAACATTTATAATCTCTCTTTTCCCAAGGTCTCTAACAATTCTATACCTCTCATTCAACCTAATATTTATCTCCTTATTTGTAGTCGCAATTTGCTATACTCTATTTAATTTTCACTTTTTACATGTGGCATCACCCCTCTGTTCTCTTTTCTATCCGGTTTTAAATTTTCATTTCCTCTATTCTCCACACATTTTTCTTTGTTGATTTCAATTGTAATCTAAAATTTCATTTCATTATGTAGCAATCCTTCCACTATAAACTTCAATCTATATTCATCTCTATTGTACTAAGCCTCAACTCCTTTCCAATTTGCACACTCCCCTCTCTCTTTACTAACTCAAATCTACAAATTTGAATTTGAATTTGGAAATTATCCCTGCTTGGCATAGCTAGCCCTAATCGATTTCATTTTCTACTCATTTAAATTTAAAAACTCCAAAACATGGCGCCCTCCTTCATCTTTGTACTACACAACCTCTTCCCACTTCTAGTGTGACTCTCCCCTCTCTGTAATCTCTCTTGTTGTCTATCCTTTTTAGAGCTATATGGGCTACCTTTTCCTCTTCCCAAACTATTGTGTATTTAATTTAATTTTTAAACTCCTCTAAGTTATGATCCTTAGTTTATGTTCTCTTGGTCTCCCTTCCACTTCCAAATGTTACACCACACATATTTTCTATGGAATTATTTTATTATCCAATTTTTATTTTCTCCCAAAATTGCAACCCTTTATATTTTTCATATATTATATTTCCTATTCAAATGAGGTGTCCTCATTCCTCTTTGTTTCTCACCATTGGTTGCATCTTATGTTTATGAAAATCAAATCACCTTAATGATTAAATTTCTCATTAAAACCAATTACAAAATGTTTGATCTTTCACATCATCATTGGTACTCATCAAAATCAACATTGAAGTTGATTTTATTGCCTCAACAATCTACCAATAACTTGGAGAAAACTAAAATATGCCAATTTGACATAATCGGGTGTTGACAGGGAAAAAGCTTAAAGTTCTCCAATTTACACAAAAATTGGCATGCAAGTTTAGAATGGTATCCATGGAACCTTACAAAAGGATTTTACTCCAACCCTCTAAAATTGTGAGATTTTAAACTTCCCATAAATTAATGGACTCAAACAGGAAGTTTAATATCTCTCAAATGGTAAATGTTGTGAAAGTGAAATCTTTACCATTAATTCAAAAATATCCCCACCAATATTCCTATCAAAGGATTCATCACCAATCCTTATAGATTTCTCTGAACAATTATTTCACTGAAACTACTCTATTGTGTACCGAGATGAAAAATCCACAAAACTATCATTGTGCAACTTTGACTACATCCAATGCCAATAAATGTCAAATGAAAGCCAAAAAAACACCAAAAATGAAATGCAAACTTGAAATCCATTATTGGTTGATGTCGATCACTAGTTCGCCTGGATGCTCTTGCATCAAATACACCAGGTATGAAGTTTGTGAGCATAGGCTCACAAAAGTGGAGTTGAATGGTAGAACCATTTTTTATATTGCAAGTAATACACAAAAAACTCCATCATTGCTATAGGGGCAAATAAATTTATTTATTTATTCTCTTTTTCCAACATCTTGTTGGAGAATTTGTCATCCTCCTCCATCAAATTTGCATCTTCTTCTTCCCTTCTCTTACAAAATTATGTTCACCATGAACCATCCTCCTCCGTTAATGTCTCTCACTTCTCCTCCTTTGATTACTAAATTCTCTTCTCTCCTCTTTCATGGGATTAATCCCACCACATACCGACCACCTCCACCAAAATATCACATCATTCCCATAACAACCTAAAACATCCTCACCAAAATCTACATCTATAACCCCATAGAAATTTAATATTTTCATGTGATTTTCTTTGTACTCTCCAACCCTCATCATAACAAATGAAGGGAAATCATCATCACCACAAAATACAACAATATTTACCTCATTCTCTTTTGCTGCCCCAACATATTTTGATTCATCCTTCACTACAACATTTTTCTCCTTATTCTCAATACCCTCCATGTATGCATCTTTACAAGGCGATTCCAAATTATTCCATATATCCATGTCCTCCAAAGGAATATCTTCTATTGCATCTACTTCTCTATTTTCTAAATTAAAAATAAGGTTAACAAAATCATGGGATTTATCTTCTCCCATCTACATCTTCTTATCATTTTCATCCAACATTTTCCTCTCAAATAAACTATCTAGCATTCTTATGTCTTCTTTCAATAAGATATCATCCTCTTCCTAACCAATATGCTCATCAAATTTAGGACTTACCAAGTCCATAGTTTCAACTCCGAAATTTAATTTTATTTCTTCATTGCATACAAATAAATCAACATTAATCAAAATATGGTTTTTATCATTTTATTCTTGATTTAAATATGTGGGGGTTGCTATCACATCTTTCTTTTATCCTTTGGCTGAAACTTTCCTCTTTCAAGGGATTTTTATTCTTCCCATATCTCTCTTCCAATCCACTCTCATCTTCTTCAACATTATTTTCCAATACATCTAACCTAGCCTAGATCTTTAACAATTTTTCATGAAGCTTCTTATTTTCCACTTCTTTCCAATATCATTCCCAGAAAAAAATTATCAGGGTCTCCTCATGACCCATATCATCCTCTCATTTTAATTCATCTTCTTCCTCTTTTTTAATTCTCTTAGAGACTCACTCATCCCCATCTCACATCTCATGTTCAACATCTTCACAAATTTAGCCCTCACTGTTCAAGACTTATCCCATACCTACAACAATCCAAATGAGCTCTTGTTCTTCACCACGGGTAAGTGCACAAAGATGGAGGGCCAAAAAGGGGTCTTAAGTGGCCACTTTTTTCTGAAATCAGGAAAGACTAACCTTGGATGAGAAATTGAAGATAGTTACATTCAAAATTTTAAGATGAAACAAAAACAAGAGTCATAGTGATCCAAATCTACTTTCTAAACTACTATTTGTTTTAAATGGTAGAGATTAAGGGGTTCAAAAATGGGGGCCACATAAATTGCTCCTATTTTTAAAAAAAAATATAATATAGCATCTAGTGTGGCCCCCTAAAATGTTAATTTTTTTTTAGTATTTTAAAAATCGATTCAATGAGAAATTAGCTAACACCATACATTTTATCCCCAATTTTCTACTAATTTTTAATGAATATATGATTTTTTTTAATATGTGTAGAATGGAGTCTAGTTTCGAAAAATTTAATTTATTTGAAATTTCAATGAGTGGTTAAAAAATAAAGTAAAAAAATACTAAACTTGACAAAAAAAATAGATACACCAACAAAAGGAATTAAAGATGAAAGCATTAACATACTCAAAATGTAAAAAATATTACATGCTTAGATAGCTAAGAGAGAGATTAACATTACCTAGGTGTTTTTTAATTAACCTTGAAACATGTGCAAACTTGATGGGGAGCATGCTTGAGATTATATAATTTTTTTTAGAATCTAGAAAAACACATCTTTGGGCATTGGAAAGTCAGCCCAATCCTTAAGGTTGGAAATACAAGGCAAATCCAAGTCAGGCTTTGAAATTTCCAAAGCAAAAAAAACATGAGGGCATTATAATGCACTTGTGTTATTTGAATACAAACACAAAGCACAAGAATAGTATAACATGTTCATGTTATGTGAATGCTTTCACAAAACACGAGCACATTATAATGAACTCACATTATGTGAATGCTCTCATAAAATGTGAGCATGTTATAACGTGCTCATGTTATGTAAATTCTTTCACAAAACATGAGTGCATTGTAACTCGCTCACGTCATGTGAATGCTTTCATAAAATGTGAGCACATTATAACTCACTCACGTTATGTGAATTATTTTATAAAACAAAATCATGTTATAAATTTATCACGTTATCCCTCCCTTCCTCCCTCCATCCCTCCCTCCCTCCCTCACCCTCTCTCTCTCTCCCATTATCTCTCTAATTCTCTCTATGTCATTTCTCTCCCTCACTCCCTCCCTCCCTCTCTTTAATTCTCTCCATGTCACTTCTCTCTCCCTCACTCCCTCCCTCCATCCTCTCTATCTCTCTACCTATCTCTCCCTCCATCACTCCCTACCACACTCTCTATTTTTCTCTATCTCACCTCTCTTTCACCTCCTCTCTCCCTCCATTCCCCTCCCTCCCTCTCTTCTTCCCTATATAATCTTTATCTCCTAATACATCTATCTACCTATCTCTCCATCCATCACTCCCTACCACTCTCCTTGTTTACAACTCTCTATCTCACCTCTCTCCCTCCCTCCCTCCCTCCCTCCCTCATTCCCTCTCTACTTCTCTCTATCTCTCCTCTCTCTCCACCTCTCCTTCCCTCTCTACTTATATTTACCTCCCATCTCCCTCTCTCTACCTTCCTCTCCCTCCCTCCATCACTCTCTCTTTTTTTCTCTCTATCTCACCTCTCTCTCCCTCTCCTTCCATACCTCTCACTCCCTCTCTCCTTCCCTCTCTACTCTATATCTCCCATCTCCTTCTCTCTACCTAAATTTCCCTCCATCACTCCCTACCACTTTCTCTCTATTTATGTTTATCTCACCTCTCTCTCACCTCCCACTCTCTCCCTCCATACCTCTCCATCCCTCCCTCCTTCCATATCTACTCTCTGTCTCCCTAATTCCTCTCTCTACCTACTTATCCATCCATCAATCCATACAACTCTCTCTCTACACCTCTCTCCCTCCATCCCTCATTACCTCTTTACTTCTCTCTATCTTTGTCTACCTCTCATTCCCTCTCTACTTATCTTTTTTTACCCTCTCCCTCTCTATATACATCTCCCTCCATCACACACACACACACACACTATCTATCTATCTATCTATCCATCTATCTATCTATCCATCTATCCATCTATCCATCTATCAATCTATCACATATGTCTCCCTCATTACCTCTTCCCCTCTCTACTCTCTATATATTCTCTCCTCCAATCTCTCTCTCTCTCTCACTCTCTTTCCCTCTCTCTATATCTAAATCTCTCCCTCCATCCCTCCCCCCTCTTTCTCTCTCACTCTCTCCTCTATATCTCACCATTTATCTCTCTCTCTCTCTCTCTACTCTTTATCTCACCTATCCCTATTTACCTCTCCCTTCTTACCCTCTCTCTCCAGTCCTCCCTCCTTCCCTCTATCTCACCTATCCCTCTCTACTTGCCTCTCCCTCTCACCCCCTCTCTCTCCCTCTCTCCTCTATCCCTCCCTTCTTCCCCCTCTTTCTCTCTCATTATCTCTCATTCTCTCCTTCCCTCTATACTATCTATCTCTCATCTCCACACACTCTCTCTCTATTTCCTTCATTCTCTCTATATATCTACCCTCTCCCTTACTCTCACTCTATTTATCTCTATCTCACCTTTTTCTCCATTCCTACCTCTCTCTCTCTAGTAGATAGAAAGAGGGGGAGGGAGGGAGGGAAGGAGAGGTAAGATTGATAGAAGTAGAGAGGGAAGGAGAGAGGGGAAGGAGGGAGGGAGAGATAGGTGAAGTAGAGATAGAAGGATAGAGAGATAATGTTGAAATAAAGAGTAGAAAGGGAAGGAGAGAGTGAGAGATAAATATGGGGGGGGGAGAGAGGAGGAAGGATGGGAGATTGAGAGTAAGGGAGAGAGAGAGATAGAGAGAAGTCTATAGGGAAGAAGAGACAGAAAGGGGGAAGGGAGAGAGAGGTAGAGAGAGAGGCTGGAATATTAAGAGAGGGAGAGGTAGAGATGGAGAGATAGAGAGGGGGAGGAGAGATGGAGAAGTAGACAAAGAGAGAGGGAAAAAGAGGTAGGGAGGGAGAGAGAGAGGTGAAATAGATATAGAGGAAGGAAGGGAGGGAGGGAGGGAGAGATAATGGTGAGATAGAGATTAGAGAGGGAAGGAGAGAGTGAGAGAGAGGAGGAAGGTGGGGAGATTGAGAGAGAGAGAGAGAGGGAGAGAGAGGGAGGGAGAGGTATATATGGAGAGAGATAGAGAGGGTGAAGTAGAGAGAGAATGGTGAGATAGAGAGTGGAGAGAGGGAGAAGTAGAGAGAGATCATGGTGAGAGAGAGAGAGAATTAGAGAGGGAAGGAGAGAGAGAGAGATGATACAAATCATTTATTACTGAAATTTGACCTCCTGATTACTGAAATTTGATTAAGACTAAAAATTATAAGATCTTCCAAAAACTAGAATTTGCATTATAACTCATAGAGATTCGAAACCACTCTCTAACATATTGAAACTATATACATGAAATATAACTTAAAGTGTAATAAAGTAAATTTCCATATGTAAATATCAACTTATAAATGTTTATTTCATGTAGATAGTTCACTAAAAGATAAGAATAAGAAAGAGAAAAAAGACAAAGAAAAAACTTCAATGTAGAACAAAATACGAGTGCATTATAACACACTCGCATTTTGTGCAGTCATATAATGTGAGCACATTATAACACACTCAAATTCTGGCTTGGTAATGACCAAGCCTAGGTTCGGTCACTACCAACCCATAATATGACTGTGTTTTGTTATAATGCGCTCACATTTTTGCTATTTTGAGACTAAAAAGTGGAGTGGTCACTTTTTGACCCCCCATCTTTATGCACTTATCCCCATGCTTCCTCTATCTACCCACCGGTCCTGTCATAAGCTACATCAATGATATGCCTATACACTCAAAAACTGTAGCTCTAATACCAATTAACGAAGCTAAAAAAATTACATCTCATTGTTCATACACCGTTAGTAACAATTTTATAATCACAAATAGGCAATTCAAACTCATAGACTAAAAAATTCCACAAATTTGTAGCCAAGTAGTCAAACATATTTCATGAATCAAAAATTTACAATCTCTTTTTTCCCAAGGTCTTTGAAAATTCTATACCTCTCATTCAACCTGATCTTTATCTCCTTATTTGGAGTCACAATCTACTATCCTCTTTATTTAATTTTCAGTTTTTACATGTGTCATCGCTCCTCTATTCTCTTTTCTATCTGGTTTTAAATTTTAATTTCCTTTATTCTCCACACAATATACTTTTTTGATTTCAGTTGTAATCTAAACTTCCATTTCATTGTGTAACCATCCTTTCACTACAAAATTTAATATATATTCATCTTTGTTTTCATAAGCCTTAACTCCTTTCCAATTTGCACATTTACCTCTCTCTTTGCTAACTCAAATATGAAAATTTTAATTTTAATTTGGAAATTCTCCTTGCTTGGTGCAGCTATCCCCAATACAATTCATTTGCTTCTCATTTACATTTAAAAACTCCAAAAGATGATGCCCTCCTTCATCTCTGTACTACACAACCTCTTCCCAACTCTAGTGCCACTCTCCTCTCTCTGTATTCTCTCTTGTTGTCTATCTCTTTCAAAGTTTTATGGGCTGCCTTTTCCTCTTCCCAAAATGATGTGTATTTTGTTTAATTTTTAAACTCCATCTAAGTTGTGACCCTTATTTTATATTATTTTGGTCTCCCTTCCACTTCAAAATTCTACACCACACATACTTGCTATGGAATTTTTTATTATCCAATTGTTATTTTCTTCCAAAACTACAACCCTTCATATTTTGCATATATTATATTTCCTATTCAAATTAGGCATCATTATTCCTCTTTGTTTTCTCACAATTGATTACACATTATGCTTATGGAATTGAATCACCTTAATGGTTAAACTTTCCATTGAAACCAATTACAAAATATTTGATCTTTCACATCGTTGTTGGTACTCATCAAACTTAGCATTGAAGTTGATTTTATTGCCTCAATCAAACTCAACATTGAAGTTTTAATCTCTCCCAAATGGTAAATTTTGTGATTGAAAAATCTTCACCATTAATTCACAAATATACCCACCATTCTTCCTATCAAATAATTTGTCGCCAATCCTCATATATTTCTTTGAATAATTGTTTCACTAAAATTTCTCTATTACACGTCGGGATGACAACTCCACAAAACTATCACTATGCAACTATGACTACGTCCAATGCCAAGAAATATCAAATTAAAGTGAAAAAAATACCAATAACACATCAAAACTAAAATGAAAACCTGAAACCTATTTTTGGTTGATGTCGATCGCCAATCCGCTTGGATGCTTCTGCATTAAGAAACCTTATTTCTCAACACATGAAGAATCTAATATATCAGTGTATAAATCTTATACACATCACATATATACATCATAAAATAGAAAAAAACAAAATATGATAATAATATAACATCCATAATAACATATATTCATGAATAAAATTAAAATTATGAAACATCCACATACACAAGGGAAAGAAAAATATAGGCATTGAACATAAGCTAGATATAATCAATACTAATCTCAAAAATAAAGATACATCACATCTATGAGAAGGTCAATAAATTGAGCACATACGATCTAAAATGAGAATATCATAGTCAAAATAAGTTTATCTAGTGAAAAATATCCCCATATAGGGGGTAAATTAGTAAGATAATAAAGTGTCAATTGACACAAGGTTTCAATAAAAGCCTCAAGGTTAGATTTAATCTTTAGATCCTTTAGGGATCTTAATATATTGTCGCATCTTGCTATTCACTCTAACCATATATGGGTCCTTTAAGATTATTCTTGAGAAGGAATTGGTGTATGAAATCATGTGTGATAATTGTTACTTGATTTTGCTTCCAGCTCAATCAGGTAGAGCTGAGGTAGTGTTTGCAAAATAAAGATAAAAGATGCACATTTAATTCTACTATGTTCATTCATATGCATAAAAGAAATGATCAAAAGACTACATTATCATGTTTGCAATTGCATAAAATAGAGAAGAGAGAGAACAATCTTTGTAAAACCCATGTTTATTGATAAACATAAATGTATGGTGTTCCACACAAGCCGTGGAGCTAACTATTTTAATGAAAATAAAAGAAAAGACTATACATTTAGAGATACATAAAGGGAAAAATGCATATATAAGGAAGGGGGATCCGTCATTGCCTGAATGACAAATCCCGGTTGAGTTGCCTTTTCATCGGCTTCAACCCCTCCTGCTTATCTAGCCTCCAATTGTTGCTTGTCCTATTACTCCAAGAAGAATTCTTGCAAATGTGAGAGAAAGTTAGTTAGATCAATGAAAGATCACCAATCAATATATGAAAACATCCATAAACATATAGCCTGATCCTCATAAGCATCAAAATAGTTTGCATACCACAGATGTATAGGAAAATAGAAAGGTTATCATAAACATATATCATATGCTCTATTTTTATCTAAAATGTTTATTCAGTATGCAAGCATAGGTGCAATTTCTATTGCAATTTCATCTTTTTCAACGTCATAGTGTGTGGAGTGAAATGGGCTCTCACAAGGGTTGAGCCCAACATGCCGCCCCCTTGTTTTGAAGAGGGATGGGAATGTAAGAGAATCACATTTTTTGATTCTAAACATATATCTTATCACTTATGATAGTGAGTTAGATGACTTCGCTATCATAAATGAAAAAAAATTCTCAACATGAACAACCAAGTTTACATGAAAGCAAGAGTAGCAAGACATGGGCATTCATACGATGATAGATAAAATATTTCATTAGTATTTAGCACAAATTTTTATTCTCAAGTCACAACCACAATAATCTATACATCATTTATATGACTGTTATAAGAGGCTATCAAGGACATATCACAATGAGCTAAGTAATAGGGTATTTTATGAAAGTATTCCTTATTGCACATGGACAGTCATGGAGGCTAATGATACATATCACTTTTCATGATGGAAATGAGGACAATTCTAATAGGTAAACACTGTCTTAAGGATAGATAATTGTATATGTTCTAGACAATACAAAATGTGGTAGAGTTTAGTGGCCAGAAGGTATGCAAAAGGAACCTCATGTAGAGGGTTTGAGACAAGAAGACAACCTAGGTTGTTAGCACTGTAAGATAATGATTTGAGGGATCACTAACAGGTATATGCGAAAAACTTAATGAAAATTGCAAGAGGTCATAAATAAAGTTCAAAGCATTACCAAAGCTCTGTGATAGAGAATATGAAGGGAAATATTGAGAAGACAGTCCATTCTTAACAGTATAGCCAAACTATCTGGCATGTATTCATGACCTTTTGACTCCTAGGTTTGGAGAAGCAAGTTTGCATGAATACTAGGGATAAATGTATGACAAGAATACAATGATTAAATTTCAAGACAATGCAGATGTTAGAAGAATGGAAACCTCATAAGAGAAAATAAACAGTGAAGGAAATATTGTTATACCTGTAGATGGTGGGTAAGTGCACCAATCTGTGACACAATTTTGGCTCTTAAGATGCCACTTTTTTTTCTTTTCTTTTCTTCCCGAAATTAGCAAAATTTGATTTGCACGAGAAAATGAAGATAGTTATGCTCAAAATTTCAAGATGCGGCAAGAAAAAAAGTTTAAGTGCTTCGAGTCTAGTTTCTAAGATACTATTTTTTTTTGAAATTAATGAAGATTAAGGGTCTCAAAAAGGGGGGGGCAAAACAGGTCCTGTTTTTATAAAAAAAACATAACGCCCAAGGGCTCGTCCCTTTTTGATGGACTTTTTTTTATAATTTCAAAAATTCCAGCGGTGAGAAATTAGCTAACACCATTTAGTTTATCCTCGTTCTTTCATATATATTTTTTTGAATGAATATAGTATATTTTATAAATTTTCAAAGTGGACACATCCTAAAAAGCTAAAATCTGAGCGTGCTCCCCCCTAATTTTTTTGCAAACTAATCAAAAATTGATTTTTTTTTCATCATGTGTAGAATGGAGTCTAGTTTCAAAAAATGTAATTTGTTTCATGTTTCAATGAATACGTAAAAATCTATCTTAAAACTAGCACATGTTGGTTTTTGAAAAAAAATGGAGGCATTTACAATAGAAGCCATGGATCAAAACCTTAACTAAATCAAAATGAAAAAATAATTATATATTTATATAGCTAAGAGAGAGGTTAACGCTATCACAATTTTTTTATAAACTTGCATTGAAAGACATGCAAATGAGATGTGGAGCATGGAAAAAAATATGAGGAAATTTGGAAAATCCTCTCAATTAACACATCCAAAGCAGGCCATTTGGTGAGCACCAAATTTGGTGCTCATCAAATGGCCTGCTTTGCACAAAACCAAATTTCCCCTCTTTAGTGAACAACTTTGATAATGCTTAGAGTGCACAGTTTATGATCGTAGATGGATAGTCGAGGTTTTACCTTTCATACATTCTCTAACTCGTTATCATAGCTGGATAACTCTTTATCCCTCTGAAGTATCTATCTCTCAAGTCTCACTCCCTCCCAGGTGACCTAGACTACTCTCTCAGTCCAATCCCCTCTCTCAGGTCTCTTTCCCTCCCACATAGGTACCTAAATAAATATATCTCACTCCAACCCCCTTTCTCACTCTCCTCTCTCTCTCCCTCTTTGGTATTTTTGTCTCTCTAACTCCATCTCCCTCTCTTAGGTTGTTATATTTCTGTCTTTGTCTCTCTCTCTCTCTCAAGTATCTCCCTCATACCCCCTCTCCCTCTCTTAGGTCTATCACTCACTCCCTCTATCTCTCTCCCATTCCCTCTATCTCACTCACTCTATCTCTCTCCCTCTCTCTCTTTCTCAGGTATCTCCATCCCCCCCTCTCTCTCACACACAATCCCTCTCTCTCTCTCTCCCTCTCACTTTCCTCTCTCTCTCTCTCTCTCCCTCTCTCTCAAGTCTCTCCCTCCCACACCCTCTCCCTCTCTCTCTCAAGTATCTCTGTCCTACCCCTCTCCCTCTCTCTCTCAAGTATCTCCGTCCTACCCCCTCTCCCTCTATCTTTATCAAGTCTCCCCCTCCTACACCCTCTCCCTCTCACAGTCACTCCCTCTATCTCTCTTCCAATCCCTCCCTATCTCACTCCCTCTATCTTTCCCTCTACCTCTCCATCTCTCTCAAGTATCTCCCTCCCATCACCTCTCCATCTCTCTCTCAAGTCCCTCTCTCTCATGCCCTTTATCTCTCTCCCACTCTCTCTCCCTCTCCCTCTCTCTCAAGTCTCTTCCTCCCACCCCCTCTCACTCCCTCTCTGTCTCTTAAGTCTCTCCATTCTTCCCCCTCTCCCTCTTTCATGCCTCTCTTTGTCTCTCTCACTCACTCCCTCTATCTCTCTCCCACATCATCTCTCTCTCTCTCTCTCTCTCCCACTCTCTTAGATATCTCCCTCCCACCTCCTCCAACTCTCTCTCTCTCTCCCTCTATCTCAGATATCTCCCCCCACCCCCTCTCTCTCTATCTCTCTCTCACTCCCTCCATCTCTCTCAAAACCCTCTATCCCTAATAATCCATCTCCCCCAAGTACTCCCTCTCCCTCCCACCCCTCTCCATCTCTCAAGTCTCTCTCTCTCTCTCTCTCTCTCTCTCTCTCTCTCTCTCACTCCTTGTATCTCTCACATCCTTCTATCCCCCACTCCCTCCCTCTCCTACTCTCTTAGGTCTCTCCTTCCCACCTCCTCTCTCCCACTTTTTCTCCCTCTCCTTCTCTCTCCTCCCTCCCACCCTCTCTCTTAGGTTTCTCCCTCACACCTCTCCTCCCCCTCTCTCTCTCTTCTCTCCTCTCTACCCCTCTCTCTCTCCTCCCTCTATCTCTCTCAGAGTATCTCCTACCACCTCTCCCTCTCTCTCTCTCTCAAGTATCTCTATCCTACTCCATTTTCCTCTCTCTCTCTCTCTCTCTCTCTCTCTCTCTCTCTCTCTCTCTCTGTTAAGTCTCTCCCTCCTACCACCTCTCCCTCTCACATTGACTCCCTCTATCTCTCTTCCACTCACTCCCTCTCCCTCTCCCTCTCCCTCTCCCTCTCTCTCAAGTAGAGGGTTGAGGGTTGAGGGTTGAGGGTTGAGGGATTAAGAGGGTATGGGGGTTGAGGTATTAGGGTATAAGGGTTAAGGGTTGATGGATTAAGAGGGTATAGGGGTTGAGGCATTAATATTTAAGGGTTGAGGGTCAAGGGTTGAAGGATTAATATTGTAGAGGGGTTGAGGGATTAAGATGGTATAGGGGTTGAGGGATTAGGGTTTAAGGGTTGAGGGTTGAGGGTTGAGGGATTAAGAGGGTATAGGGGTTGAGAGATTAGGGTTTAAGGGTTGAGGGTTCAAAGATTAAGAGGGTATGTGGGTTTAGGGATTAGGGTTAAGGGTTAAGGGTTGAGAGATTAATAGGGTATAGGGGTTGAGGAATTAGGGTTTAAGGGTTGAGGGATTAAGAGGGTATGGGGGTTGAGGGAATAGGGTTTAAGGGTTAAGGGTTGTGTTGAAATTCTCTTTTGCTATTTGTCCTTGATGACAATATTTGTTTCAGTTTGGCATCTTGGTGGTTGATTACTTAGTTGAACCATTTCCATTATGTCTTTGACATACTTAATTCATTTATGATATTATCTTTGGTGGCACTGATCTCTTGACTCCATGTGCAGAGCATAAGGAACCTTAGTTATAGGTTCATGTTCCCATGTTCAGGTGACATGTTTCTGATTTGAAATTTTGTGCTATAGTGATTCACTTGATATTGGCTTATTCAATTTTCTATGAAACACTTGAATATATGATATTGGCTTATTTAGTGATCTACAAAATTATTTGATGTTGGATTATTCATTTTTTCTACCATTATGACATTGATGCAATTTGTTTTGAACAATATAGGAGGTGGGATTCTCTGTCAGGTAATTCTTTTAGTTGGTTCTTTGTCTTAAGAAAACCCTATCGGGTTTCCTTAAATATTTGTCAATGGCATGGGCATATGATATTGTGGTATTGGCATGGGTACATGAAACTCTTGATATTAGCTTGAGAATTCAGTATACTGAATTTGGCATGGTTGAATGGCATATTGAATTTAGCATGAATATTAGCCTTTATTATATTTCATAAGGCTTTGGATATTATATGGAAATCAGTTGGATAAAGGAAAACATATTGTTCATCCTTGTGCATGAGATTCGGGTCTCTTGGTTAACACATTACTAGGCCTTAAGGCCGACACCAGGTATAAGGTTATGATGTTCGAAAATGTCAAGTGACTTGGCTTTGATTACTAGGAAACATATAAGTCTAAGGTAATCGACATTTGATGTGTAAAGTGGTCATGTCAAATAATTCAAGGCATTATTTGGTCAGAATTTTCACGTAGTCAATAATTGGTAAATGGCAATAATGTTGGTCGACATGCAAGTATTTGAACAGTCCACATATTTCAAAATGCATCATGAGTTTTTGTATTATTAATTCAGTTCTTTCGGACTTCAAAATCTATCAAATTTGGTAAAGGATATCGACTGTTTTGGTTTGGAAAGAATAGGGAATTTTTTTTGTTTCATTGTTTGTGGGTTTCAAACCCTACTTTGGCCGCCACCATGGAAATTTCCTCACAATTGTTTCACTGTATTTGTTGGCTTTTTGACTTTCTTGGATAGCGTATGGGGAAATATGAAAGACCATCACCATCGTCAATTATTCTGTCAATTTCCTATCATTGGGCAAGAGCTCGAAATTGGAAGAAGCTCATGCTTCTTTGCCACTTTGCTGGTCTGGTAAATTGCTACATGTCAAAATCCCTCTCAGTCTTCTCAGGTATTCATCTCTTTAACTAGTTTGCAGAGCCGTTACTTCTTCTAGAAAAGGTAATAGAAAAATATGTGCTTACTTCTGTATGGAAGACGAAAAATGGGTTCATTCACTTGTGGTTAGAATTAAATGCATGAATTCACTTAATCTAAATTGTATTTCACCATAGTTTACAATATCAGAATTGGGTCGGTGTGTTTGGTTTGTGGGTAATCATGGTGTCTACAAATCTTTTCATTTATTACCTGGATTCGTTGGTAACTATTCTTGAATGCATCATTATATGATTTCTTTTACATTGCATTGTGGTTTCAGTTACATTGTTGTTGCAGTTGGTTTTCAAGGGTATTATTCCTGAATTTCATGTATGCTTTAATGTTGTTTGGATAAGCACTACCTGTGTAGGCTACTTGTAAGGATAAGGGTTCAGTCTACTTTCTAAATTTGCATGCTGCTTGGGTATTCCTATCAGAAGAAATTCTTCATGCTGATCTTTCTCACAGGAACATTGTAACATCTAGCATTTTTGCTTGACAGAAAATGGGTATTCTGATAATCACCTCTGTTTTATTCTTTGAAAAACAAAAATGAGCTTCTATTACAATATCAAAACACGTAATGATGAAATGTGTTTAAGCAGGAAAACAAAGAAATTAGGGCTTTCAGTTTTTTTTTTTCAAATTAAGTGAGAAATAAGGGTTCTTATTTTTGTTGGGAAAAATTGAAAGTGTGGGTTAACTATTTTTGAAGAACTATGAGAAATGTAGGAAACAAAATGTGAAAAAAAAGTGTGAGAATATCATTATGAATGTATTGAGGAGAAGTTGTGAATTGAAATTAAAAATCAAAATTATGAGCTATTTCATCAAGTTGTCTTAAGGCTTGACAATGGTTAGAATTCTAAAGGGTCATGCTTGAACCTTGAGGATTATAAACATTGTCCGTCAAGAGGCACTTGACATAAACTAGAGAAATAGAGAGATCCTCTGTATCATTTTATGTCTTACTGAAAATAGAAAAGGGGTTGGTGCTCCTTGAGTTGGTGCTCAGAAATCATCCTACGAGGCATTGTCAAGAATGATTATTGAAATAAAAGCCTAAAAATGCAGCAGTTTAGGAGTGGTTTTTCTATCCCAGGAGGGTTTTTCACTCAACATATCTTTTGTTTATTTGCTTATTTGTGGTTCATTTGATTCATTGCATGAATTATTTAATATGCTATGTTTCACTATTACAATTCTCATTACAGTTTATGTGATTGCATTCAATACATGAATAATTTTATCATTGATAAATGAGAGTATACATCTGGTTTATTTCAGTTTTATTAAAATTGTGAAAACAGTTAAAATAACTGATTCACCCCCCCTCTTAGTGTATTTTTCACTCCAAAAATTAGTATCAGAGCCTAGGGTCCTCTGATAGGTCTTTCCAACCTAGGATTGATTTTGGCCTTGGAGTTTGTTCAAAATTTCTCAAGCTCATGAAGGCACATCCATGACTAGAGTTCCATTATTTGATGGAACTGATCATGTATTCTGGAAAATCAGAATGGAGACTTATTTAACTTCTATTGACCTCAATGTATGGAGCATAGTATTGACTAGGTACACTATACCAATTACTCTACCCACAACTTCTGATGTAAAGAAAATATATGAAACTAATGCAAGAGAAAAACATGCTCTCGTATGTGCACTGACTAAAGATGTCTTTATTAAAGTCATGCACTACAACTCTGCTAGAGAAATATGGGTTAAACTTGAAACTATCTATCAAGGGAATGAAAAATTAAAATAGTCAAAATTCCTCACTCTAAAACACTAGTTTGAAGAAATAAAAATGAGGGACAATGAAAAAGTAGTTGATTACTTCTTGAGGGTTGATGAAATTATCAATGCTATGAAAGGTTTGGGAGAAGTGAAAGAATTTGATGTTGTAACTAGGGTCATTAAAACATTACCGACCAAATTTGAAGCTAAGGTCGCTACTCTAGAAGAGAAGAAACACTTTGACCAGCTTACCCTAGACAGCGTACAAGGCACTCTGACCGCCTATGAAATGAGAATAAGTAAAACCAATTCCTCTACAAAAGAAACTGCCTTTAATACTGAAAGGAAAGAAAAAGATGAGGCTATTGAATCAAAATTTTCTGATTCCAAAGAATCCCACTTTGTTAGGAAGCTCAAAAAGGGCTCTAGAAAGTATAAGGGAAAACTTCCCTTTAAATTCTTTAACTATTGTAAAATAGGCCACTTTGCTGCAAAGTTCCCCTATGGTGATCCGAATAGTGACAACGAGAAATTAAAAAAATTCCCTAAGAAAAAGGCATATAGGCCTAAACAAAAACTCAACTTCAAAAAGAAGAAAAGTCTGTTAAGCAAAAATGTGACAGACTCTAAATCTGAAGATTCTTTAGATGAAGATGATGAAAATCTATTCATGACTGAAATCATTCATCAAGAAGAAACTAAGAATAATGATGCTGAAGTGGATCTTGAAGGTGAACTGAAATGTGCATTAAAAGAGTTGAGAAAACTCAAAAAATAAATGCTTGTTCAAGAATAAAACTCTGCTCAAGCTCTTGCTCAAGAGCAACTCACAAATCTTGAAATTGTGTCACTGAAAACTCAACTTGAAGAAACCAAGAGAGTTGAAGATTGTCTTTGTATTGGCATAAATCTTAAAGATCAAGAAATTCAAAAACTTGAACATGAGATTGTTGATCTCAGGAAGACCATTGAGAAATATGAGAGTACTCTTAAACTGAATGACATGCTTAGTAAACAAAAATTGAACAAAGACAAAAAAGGTATTGATTTTATGAAGGTGAATGTTCAAATGACAATGGAAAGGACAATGTTGTTGCTAGAAATAAAAGTGCCGAATCCAAACATCCTGATTTTGATAAGGATCATGCTCATCCTGTTGATGGTGAAAATGACACAAACAACATTAAACAAAATATTTCTACTCTATTTCTCCTGCAAAAGAAAGACAACATATAGTAGCCTAACTCCCAAGCTCCTAGTAGTTGGTTCTCAATTGTCTAGTGTCACTCAATCGGTCCATGCAACTGTAATATTCAAGGTGCCTTTGCTAGTAATAAGGAATGCAAGCAATGACTTATTCATTGAACTGTCTTTAATAAAAGGGGGATTTAAATAAAAGAAAAAGATAGATTAGAGCATACATCAACAAACATGAATAAAACTTATCTAATAGCCGAACATATATCTTCAACAATAAATGTTCTTCCAACAGATCAAAAAAACCATAGCATGATACAATTTACAGAATAGTCCATACTATTGCATGCATCTAAGGTGCTTATTTTAACATCACAATCACACATCATAAATATTTCTAAGACAAAAGAACACACTCTCATTCGTTGCCAAGAACATAGATCAACAAACTTCAATAAATTCAATTCATAGATAATCTAATGAAATAATCTTTAAATCTGGTTTCTTCTAATGATTTTCATCACATAAGAAACACTCATGCTTCAGCACAATCACTAGCATATAGATAGATTATAATTCATCAACCTTATCCAACAAAACTCGATTCGAATACCATATTACATAAAAAACTGTAATTATATTCAACTGTAAATAAAGTAACAATGTATCATTGTAAAAAAAACTACGAAAAACAATCTATCTCCTACTATCAAGTGGCTAATCTTATTCTCATCAGCCGACCCTTACAATATGATACCTCACAAGTATTTCTAGATATACAAAAATCGGAAGTCCTTTCTATTTTAGGTCGATCCACCTTTTTAGGGATTAAAGTCATCTCAGAAACTCAGTTAAACTAGAAGAAAATAATGGAGAGTAGAAAAGAAAGCCATGCACCCACAAACTACCAGTTGTGCATGCAGAGGAGAAAAAGAAAACCATGCATGCATGAGGCTATCAATTATGCATGCAAAGTCTGCTCTACAATGTACTCGTCATAATTGGAGAAGACTTATTGAAGCACCTCAAAATCCAGCCCATCAACCCAACTGTCTTCAAACTTGATCCTTTCTAGCTCCACAATAGAAAATACTCTCATTTCCTTTAGCTTGGTCAACTCCCTCTTAGCTTCCCTTATCTCTTCTTTAATATCCATTAATCGATCTAACAACATATCCTCTCCATCATATCCTTTTTGCATAACCTCTTTAAACCTATCATCCCATTTCTGCTTTATTTGGTTCAAAGGCATGCCCTATTTTACTGGTATATTAACATTCATTATGATAGAAATAATTTATTCCAACTCTTCAAATTGTTCATTTAGATCCTTGACAAAATCTTGAACCTCACTTTTATGCTTGTATAGAAAGTCAAACTTAAACCGAAGTACACTGGAAGTCTTTTCCAAGAAATCTTTATTGTCTTCTTCAAGTATTGACTGTTCTAGAAGAGTGGATTTTGAAAATTTTCTAACCTCCTTCAACCTCTGACTATATCCTCTATATTCCTCTTCCTGCTCTCCTAATACTTTAACATACTAGTTCATTTCCTCTATTAGCTCCTCCGTCATTTTGTAGACCTCAAAACTATTGTCCAACACTTCACTTATTTCCTGATTTATCTTATCAATCCACCTATCCAACATCTCTGCCTTAATCCTTACCTGTACCAAATCATCCACCTCTTTCTTACTAAGAAAAATTGGTGTTTCAATCGTGGTAGCTTGTTGTGACCTCGGAGCAGAAACATTTTTCAAGAAAGAATGCAATTGATCTAACTGAGCCTTAAGCTCATCCTTTCTCTGCTTGTCTTTCATCATTCTGGATTTAGTGGATGAAGCTACCACATCTATTAAATTCATCTGATGATCTCTGGTAGGTCTTCCCAAGTTGACAGTGCCCAATTGGTAATCAGTCAGTTGCATATCTCCTACATCCTTTTCCATCATTGGTATGGCACATTCAACAACAATTTCTCCTCTATCGGTGAGCCTAGTGGAATGTAGGATTTTGGCCTTCTTCTTGGGCCTTTCCTTTTCAATTTCCTTCATCAAATCATCCCAATTGAGAGGCTATGAAGGTGTTACTGATCTCTTCTGAAGATCCAATTTTAACCAAGTGGGAGCACCTGGAGTGGTGGTCAATATAGTTGAAGAAGAAGCCACATTAATATTAGAAGGTGGTTGCACATTTACTCGAGGTTGAGAATCAACCCCTTGTATCTCTTGTTGTTCTTGCCTCAGATTTGTCTGAGCAAAATTTTCAGCTTCCTCCCTATCCTTCTGATCTTGAGTCCTCTTCTCTTCATCCTTTTTTAACCTTTCTTCTTCTATTATTTTCTTCTCTAGTTCTTGGTTTCTCTCTTCCTCTAATTCCTTCAATCTGTCTGCATTTTCCTTTTCCTTTTGTTGCTTAATCTACTCCTCAACATCCTTTTCCTTTTGCACGCGTTCTGCTTCCTCTTTCTCTTTGTAAGCCTCTTCAACAAGATTTAACTTGGCCACAAGAAATTCTCTTTCTCTTTGCTGATTTTCCTTTTCTTCCTCCAAATCATGAATTTTCTGTATTAACTCCAACTTATCATTTTCTTCTTTGATCCTGAGCTCTTGTTCCTTTTGTCTTTGCTACTTTTCTATTTCATCAACTCTTCATTTGGCTTCTACCTATTGTTGATGGAGTAAGGCATCAACTTGTGCCTTAGCGCCAATGGCATTTTGCTTCTCTATGGCATTTGACTGTGCTTGAGCATTCGAGGATTTCTTTGCCTCCTCAAACAAGGCCCATTGATCTTCTTCTGTCAGTAAATGTTTGGTTTCCTCCTCTAGAGGCATATTTTGTTGTGCATCCTTCTCTGACAAAGTCTCATCAGAGTATGTTTCCACCTCATGGATCTCCTCCTGCTTCTCTCTTCCCTTTAATGCCTCAACTATACCATGAAGTGTTCCTTTAGGCATAACTCCACTTAGTTTCTCTGTAAGAGGGACTTGAGCAGATGACTCACCTACTACTGATTTAAAAAACACCGGTCCTGTTTGGGGATTCCCCTCTTGTGCCTCTGGTTCATCTTGAGCCGATGCTTCAAGCTCAATCTCTTCAATGCGAGGAGGGAAGAATTCCAAGGGCTCCTCAGAAGGAAGTTTCCTCTTGATTCTTTTGTATCCCTTCCCCTTCTTAGGAGATGGTCATTGAGTAGTTTTAGTTCTCAAGACAACCTTGTGAATACTTCTGTCCAAAACTGGCCTCCCTATTTGTTTTATGTCAATGGTCTCCTCACTATCCTAGTCCACCAGATCCAAAATTTTGGTGCCAATATTTAGTGCCTCATATGATGGATCTAATACCACTCCATCATCTGCTAATGTGTCGAGGATGTCATCTTTAACCCCAAATTCTACCACGAGTGAGACAGGTAACCTCTCATAATTTCTTTTACTGAGGTCATACTCATCTTGAAGATCACTCCAAAAATATTCCAACAAGTTGAAATGTTTATCAAAAATAGAAGGCAAAAAGGCATTCATTTTCTTCCTTGGGTCAAAGTACTTCTGAGCTGTGTACAAACCTTGTTATAGATGTATCAATTCACTACAAACTACATTAGCTCCCACAAGATGTTGGAAGCTATATTCACCCAATTGCATGGGAGACTTATGACATCATATTTTGTGCTTCAATCCAAACTGGGCATTAAACCCCGAAGCTGGATATACAAATTCCATTAGAACCATCCTATTGCTACAACATCTTGGAAGTAAGTGGGGATGAAATTCAAATCCAACCAGTTTGAAATAAGTGAACTTGGGGTATTGGATATACCAACATCCCCATTCTATGATAAACGCCATAGCTTCTTGAGTTAGTCTATATCCTGCATCCCCATTAAGCTGGTTAATGATTACATATAGAAATGAATCATTAACCCTTCTAAATTATGTTTCAGATACTTGTAGATATAACTAATCATAATGGTCCCATACTTTCTTTTGCCCATCAACTTCTCCCAATATCCCCACTCTATTCACACCTGGAAATATACCTCCTCTAGTTGCTGCATAAACAACATAAAAAGTCATAAAGAAGTACTTGGTTTCCCTTATCCTAGTTAACTGGTCATGAATAGCATCAGAGATAATCATTGGCCAATCAAACTGTTGGGTGCCATTAAAGATTATCTGAATAAAGGGAAACATCCACTCCTTGAAATGAAATGCATCCCTTTTCCTAAAGACTCTAGACAACATCATAATCAGGTCTGATACTTCTTTGTAGAATTCTGTCCTCTTTGGTTGATCATGAAGCTTGGTCAGAGACTTATTTTCTATTCTTAACCATTTCTTGTTCAAGTGAGCTTTGTTAGTCTCCTTGTGTTTGTTGTATATCCCTAAAGCTTCTGCCTCCTTCAACTGTACCATGTTCTTAGGATCCAGGACACTGAACATGTGTTGGAACATTTGAGGAGTGAGATCTATAATTAAACTATCCTATGAATCCATACACTACCTAGTGGCTAGATTGTAAGCCCCTGCTGCTGTTAGAATCAACTCCGGGCACTGGATAGATAGAGGAAATAAGGTGATGTGAGCCAAGCTAGACTCCACTATTTTTTGATTTTTCCCTGTTATATCCTCAATGAATTTTTTCGAATACAAATCCCCAAAATTGTATGAGCCCAGATTGGTGTCAATTATATCAGACTAATTTGATTCCACTTTGCTTGCAGTGACAAGAAGACCCCTATGATTATACCTCAAAGTATAAGGTAGATGCTTTAGCTTTATCTTCTTGGGATTAGTTGCTGCCTTTGATGTTTTTGCAGGCCGATTCCTTTGGGAGGCTTCTGCTGATACTACTGACATTCTTTAGTTTTCCTGCAATAAAAACTCTAATTAGATCCTTGAATAAACATCACAAAATATGCTTTAAAACCTTACTCTTTATATAGATAACAGAGGTGGAACCAAACATAAAAACACTCTAAACAATCTGCTTTATATATTACTACCAGGCTCGGAGCCAAAACCATTATTAAGATTACAATAATAACAAGCGAGACCAGAGTTAGAACTGGAATGGTAACCAGAATCAGAACTAGAATGGAAACTTATTTGGTTTCATTCAGATTTTTTAATTTCATATTCCGTTCCGGTTTTGTTTTCG
The DNA here is from genome assembly GCA_007115665.2 of Sequoiadendron giganteum. Lineage (NCBI taxonomy): Eukaryota > Viridiplantae > Streptophyta > Pinopsida > Cupressales > Cupressaceae > Sequoiadendron > Sequoiadendron giganteum. The sequence continues at coordinate 539,255,616 of CM021101.1, forward strand.
ACTAGGTTATCGTTATTTTGAAAGAATTCTTCTCACTATAAGTGGAGTCGGAGATGTGATGAAAATGGAAATGATACTCATTGGAAAAAATGGTTCAAGGTCTAAATCGATTCCGATCCCGCCTCTGCCTAAAACAACCATGACGTCATAAGTGATTTTAACAACTTGATAAATAACTACATGATTTAAGGACTAGGTCATATCAAAATGAAAGGGGGATTAAATATAACCTAATAAAACCATCCCCATATGACCGAGAGGTGACTGTACTTTTAGTGTATCATATTTAAATTAAAAATACGAACACAGAAATGCGTAAAAACCCTAAACTAAAAAATCTCAATTTCAAATAACTAGGGCACAACTTTAACCATTCTAAATTAAACAAACCAAATGCACAATAGATTCCTAAGTAAAAACAACAATTTACCAAATCCTATTCATTTTAACAACCGTAATTAAACAATTCATTTAAAAACTAGGGCAACACGATGCAGTCACGACTAAAACATGAAAACGACCGTGCTTAAAACAAACAGTCAAGAAACAAAACCAAAACGAAAACAAGAAATCCAACCCAAAAAGAGAAAGAAAAAAAAAACATACGAACTCACTGAGAATCATGAATTCGCCCAAATCCAAACAATCCAAGACAAATAAAAACAAAAAAAATGCAAAAATACAAATGAAAAATGAGAATAGAAAACCCTACCTCAAAAATGCCAATAAAAAGGTTAACTCCTTGAAGAAATCTATGTGTGATTTTCTCTCTTTCAATAGTTTCACTCACACAAAGCTCTACTGCAACTTTGGTTCACTCTTTGATCTCTTAACAATAACGGTAAAAACTACGGGTTAATCCCTAATTAGGGTAAAAACTCAGAGTTTCATGCATGCATGGCACCTGTCATTAATACAATAAATGCAGTAGAGTGGAGTTAGAATTGTAGAAGGAACTGGAACATTACTGCTGTGCGATTTCAGTAAAGTCAACGACCAAGAAATGGTGAGAGCGGAATCAAAACAAAAAATATATTGGAAACTTGTGTAACTTTCCAACTTGGTTCCTGTTCCGGGTCTGATTTCGCCGACAAAGAATAAAATGAAACAAAACATCAAAATAAAACAAAAATGACCGTAACAAGAAAACTTAACATATAAAACCTAGTTAAAATGAAAGACCACAAAGCGGAGGCAGAGTCGGGATGGAATTCGATTTTGAAACTTTGAATAAATTTAGTCCTAACTTCCCCTCCGGCTTTGGCTCCGATAAAGAATAAAATAAATCAAAAGAAAGACTATCGGGATGGGAATCATAACGAGTTTTTAAAGAAGTTCCCAAAACCCAATTTGGTTTTGGCTCTGGTTCTGCTAGAACAAACCGAAGAAAAAAAAAGTGTTGGAAAAGAAAGACTCCAAAATTTGTTTGAAAAAAACCAAGCATAAAAACATAAAAATGGGGACCCATTTTGACCAAGGCAAAAGATGGGATGGTTATGCAAGGCATAACACATCCTTTTAGGAATAACAAAATATCATATAATTCTAACCCTTTCTTTTATGGGTACTGTTATTTTTGCAACAGATTTGGCCACAAAGTGAGCTCTTGTAGATTTATAAATCCTAGAACACCTAGATTTGGTTATAGGAAAAATATTGGCTTTGCAAGACAGATTAGATGCTTCACATGCAATTTCATGGGTCATTCTGCTAAGCAATGTAAAGCTGATCAACAAAATAAACAATAGAAAACTAAAAAGGTTTGGAAACTTAAAACTGTCAACAACATCATGAACAAACTATGTTAGTTCAAATTGCTTTCCACTCCAAGAAAAAAAACTTATGGATCCTGGAGAGTGGTTGTTCAAACCACATGACTGGTGACAAAGAAAAATTCACTAATCTTGAAGATTATGTAGGTGGATATGTGAAGTTTGGAGATAGCTCAGGTATACAAATCAAAGGTAGAGGTTCACTTCTTCTGAATGAAGACACTCCTATTTACAATGTTTATTACGTAGAAGGATTAAAACACAACCTTTTGAGTGTCAGTCAAATATGTGACAGTGGCTATCAAGTCTTGTTCACTTCACAGGGATGTGAGATTAAGAATAAGCTTGGAAAATCTATTGCAATTGGAAGGACTAAGGGAAATTTCTACAATCTTCTTGACACATCTAGAAATGAAAATAATCAAGGTATGTGCTTAATGAGTCATGTTGAAGAAAGTTGGTTGTGGCACAAGAGGCCAGGTCATATTAATTTTGACAATATGGTTAGGATTAGTAAGAATCAAAATGTAAAAGGTCTACCTGTTTTAAGAAAACCTAAAAATGCAGTCTGTAAAGAATGTCTCAAAGGAAAGCAAACAAAGGTAAGCTTTAAATATAAAGAACATTCTTCTACTAGACCTCTACAACTTGTTCATACAGACTTATGTGGTCCTAAAAATACTATATCTATCAATGGTGAGAAATATTTCATGCTATTTTTTGATGAATACTCTTGTATGGTATGGGTTACCTTTCTCAAGCACAAATATGAAGCTTTTGAATGTTTTAAAGTCTTTAGAAAAATGGTAGAAAGGGAGTCAGATTTAAAATTGAAATGTCTAAGATCTGACAAAGGTGGTGAATTCACCTCACAAGAATTCATTGACTATTGTGAAAGATATGGCATAAGAAGACAATATGCTGCTGCCAAAACACCTCAACAAAATAAGGTTGTTGAGAGAAAGAACAAAACTATAAAAAAGAAATGGCAAGGACTATGCTGGATGAAGCAAAACTGCCAAACATGTACTGGAAAGAAGTTGTTCATACAACTATCTACATCCTTTATAGAGTCCAGATCAGAGTGAAATCTAATTTCACTCCATATGAACTATGGTATGGTAAATCTGCCTCAATTAAATATTTCAGATTATTTGGCTACAAATGTTTTATCAAGAGAGATGATGATAACTTAGGAAAATTTCAATCTAAGTCTAATGAAGGTATCTTTTTAGGATACTCTACTCACAACAAAGCCTATAAATGCTTTAATAATAGGATGAATAAGATTATTGAATACGTCAATGTCAAATTTGATGAAAATATGCTATTAGATACTGAACCTATGCAGGATGATGAGGAGGAAGAATTTGAACTTGAAATAAATTCAGAAGGCTTTGAATCAGCAAAGCCTGAAATATAGTCAACAAGTCCTAAACTAGTTGAAGCAAAATCTAAAGATGCTAAAACTAGCCCTGAAAAATGTGTAACAAAAACTCCAAAATCTCTTGCTAGAAACCATCCTAAAGATCTGATTATTGGAGATAAATTTGCAGGAGTTCAAACAAGGAGAAAAATTGTTAACTATGATGAAAAATCTCACATAGACGAGCTTACTAATTTCTATTTAATTACACGGTTTGAGCCAATTTTTTTTTATGAAGCTCTAACTGATGAATGCTGGCTTAATGCAATGCAGGATGAAATTGAGAAAAATCAGACTTGGGAGCTAGTCCCAAGACCAGATGACAAAAATGTCATAGGAGGTAAATGGATATTGAGAAACAAACATGATGAAAATGGCCATGTTGTTCACAACAAGGCTAGATATGTCTGCAAAGGATATGCTCAACAATAAGGTATTGACTTTGGTGAAACCTTTGCACTTGTAGCTAGACTTGAATCTATTAGAATATTCTTGGCCTATTCTATTTTCAAAAACTTTACTGTATATCAAATGGATGTAAAAACTGCCTTTCTGAATGGTTATTTGGATGAATGAGTTTACATAGAACAACCTGAAGGATTTACTTGCAAAAACAAGACCAATCATGTCTATAGGCTTAAAAAGGATTTATATGGCCTAAAACAAGCTCCTAGAGCTTGGTACTCCAAACTGGACAATCACTTACTTTCAAAAGGTTTTATTAGAGGAGGTGTAGACAAAAATATTTATGTTAAGATTGAAGGTTCTATATTCTAGTTGTTGAAATCTATGTTGATGATACTACCTTTGGCTGCAACAATATTGCTTTGAGTCAAAAATTCTCATATATTATGGAATATTAGTTTGAAATGTCAATGTTGGGAGAACTATCATTATTTTTAGGTCTTTAAATCTCTCAACTTGAATCTGGTATTTTTCTCTCTCTAACAAAATATGCAAGATAAATGCTAAAGAAATTTCAAATTGATGAATGTCATCCAGTTAGCACTCTAATGGTAATTGACTGCAAACTCAACAAGGTTGATGATTCTCCTAATGTAAATCCAACTGAGTATAGGTTGATGATAGGAAACCTGCTATATCTAACAACCTCTAGACCTGACATAATGTAGGTAGTTTGCATGGTTGCAAGATTTCTATCATCTCTTAAGAAATCTCATATTAATGCTGTTAGAAGGATTCTTAAATATGTTTAGGGCGCTCTTGATTATGGAATATGGTATCCCAGAAGCAATGATTTTTCATTAGTTGCATATACTGATGCTAATTGGCCTAGTTTTCTGGATGATAGGAAAAGCACCAGTGGCACTACTTTCTTTCTTGGTGATCAATTAGTGGCATGCCACAACAAAAAACAAGAATCTATTTCACTATCCACTGCTAAAGCAAAATATATTGCTCCCACCTCTTGATGTACTCAAGTAATCTGGATGTCACAAACATTATCTGACATGGGTATTGAAATTCCTAAACCTATTTCTATTCTATGTGATAATACTAGTGTGATTAATATCTCTAAAAATCCTATTATGCACACTCGCACTAAACACATTGCGATTAAATTTCACTTTCTTCATGAAAAGGTGTTGGCTAATGAGGTTTTTGTGCAATATGTTCCTACACAAGCACATGATGCTGACATCTTTACTAAGCCTCTGGCCAAAGAAATATTTGAAAGACTTCGGTCTAGATTGGGAGTTATCTCTCAATCTTTACTATCTTAATATATCTATCTTGGTGATAGGGGGAGCTGGTTAGCTCTCCTTCCAGCTCATACTTTTATGCTCTATTGCTATATCTACAGCTTCATGCAATTTCACTGTTGTCTTCCCTTTATCCTTGTGACAAAAAGGGGGAGATGTTGATGGTGTTTTCTACATGGCAACAACTCAAACAAAATATGATATTCTATCTCTCTTGAAAGGTGAATCTCTATGGGAAAATAGATAATCCCAAGGTCTCTAATGTCAGGTCTTGACAATGCAGTGAAACAAATAAAAGATAATGTGAAAATGCTGGTAACCACAAGGGTCCTTACAAACAAATATTGAATCTTCAAACTTATCATATTTTGTAATATATTGACTCAAATTCTTAAATGTAACCCAGATAATAAAATAAATAGCAAAAGATAAGAGTTTAAAAGAGATCCCAAGATTAAAATTACTCCTAAAATCAATCACAACAATGATGAATTCTACAAACGGACAAATCTCAAATAAAACCAATTTCTGCTTAATCAAGGACAAGCCTGCAACTCCGTAGAAATGGTGCAATCTTTTGAGGAAACTGAAGATTTTCAGAATATGAATATTCATCCACATACCCAGTAAATGGTGCAATGTAAACAAGAATTCATAATTGAACCTAGCACAAAATAAGGCCCAGACTAACTTTACACAACAACTTACAATCAACAAATTGCCAAAAGTATGGACCAGGGATCGATCAACATCATTAACATTTCACCATTATCATGAAAGAACTGAAAACTAACATCTAACACTGAGAATCAAGAACAAGAAACCATAAAACTTTTGAAACATAACATAATGTTTTCCAAATCAACAACCCGTTTGCATTATCTTCTCCAGCATTACATAACAATTTCCAGTCTTTCTCCTCTCCTACAACTACTAACTTGCAGAATCTAACCTCTAACTTAGCCAATTTTGGCTTTGCAAACTCTAACTAGCTATTCTCTAACCTTTTCTACTAACTTTTTCAAATGAGAAGGCACTGGCCTTTTATAGATATTACATTTTTAAATCAAGGGCCAGGATTAAATTCAATCCAATGGCTGCAATTAATCCCCAAGAAACCCTAAGAATTCACGTTAGGGTTCTTAAAAATGTGGTACATCATCATCCAATAACATAAAAGTAGTTACATTCAGAAATCAACAATCTGTTACCTCGATTTAAAAAAAAAATAATGATTGGAGAGTGAAAACAACATCACACGTCACTCCATGTTTGAAACATATCTTCCAGCTGTAGACAGGTTGTGGCACAAATTCTTATGCAATTGGGTTCATTTGAACAGATGGGCATTGATTCATATGCAGGTGCATTTTAAATATTTTCCAGATTTTCCTCTTGGCACGAATCCATATGCAAATCCTCCTTTTTTTTATTTAATCCTGAAAAACAAATATAATCATTAATAGCCCACATGTGAAAATCCAACCAAAAACTATTAAAATTAAACATAAATAAACCCTTGGAAATTTCAACTCCTTCATAAAATTTCGGAAATTTAACCCTTTCGGAGTTCAGGAAAATCGTGACAGGAAGTTCGGAAAAATCCGTTAGGAAGGGAAAATCCTGAAAAGGGCCAGAAATCTGCCAAAATCCAGACGGGGCGGAAAATCCCGAATCTGAAAAAAAAACCCGAAAAAATCCAGATGGGGCGGAAAATAATTTGAAAAAAAAAACCAAAAAATCCGAAGGTAAAATCTGTATTTTTTTGAAAAATATGGACCGGGTGGAAATCCCTGAAAAATGGCAAAATTCGCCAAAATCCGGACCAGGTGGAAATCCCCGAAAATGGAAAAATTCGCCAAAATCCGGACTGGGTGGAAATCCCCGAAAATGGCAAAAAAATCGAGAGGAAAATTTCGAAGCCCCATAGCTTTTTTTCCCAGATGAATTTTCAAAAAGTTCAAAAAACAACTTGGCCTAATTTTTTGTCCTCTATCCATTGGTACAAAAATATTTACACATCACTTTGAAAATTCACTTGAATAATCCCCATTTCTAAAATCCAAGGCCTCAAAATGCTTCAAAATACCACCCCAATCAAACCAAATCCCGACTTAATCCCAAAATAACCTCTAAGAAGAGAAAAACCAGAAATTGATAAAGCTAAGGTACAAAAATGTAGAAGAAAAAGAGGGTCCCCACCTCTAGTGAGGTGTGTGTGAAAAGCTCACAACAAATGGTGACTTTGTTGGGGAAATGCTTCAGAGCATTTCAATGACAAACTGGAATCAAGAACCTAGAATCTCTGGTTTTTTATCCTCACATCAAGTCAACCAGAAAACTAAAGTTTTAAAATCAATGGACAAGCAAGCCTTTCGTGTGCTGGAAATCCAAGTGTGTGCAAGTGTATACATTTCCCTCCTTAAGCCGTTGCAAGAAACCAAGTTCAGTCATGCTAAGCTACATAAAGATTCTAACTTCAAAAGCAACCTGGATAGAGCCTCGCTGCTAGTCAGGCATCCATAGCCCCGATGAGGTTATCACTGTGATTCTCCTAGACATAGCTCTACTACTAGCTAGGCGTCCATAGCCCCGATAGAGATATTCAGATTCCCCCAAAAGGTTGAACTCACTTTCTTTGGATATTCAATATCTTTCTTTTCTTTTCTTTTTAATTTCTTTTTATTCTTTCATTTCAACCTGTAAGCAATGAAGCTCACACTCAGGGTTGAGAATCACAGTGGCACTGAAGTAGAAATATAAGATTTTTCACTTAACAAGACCTCACAAAGATCCTATGGGAACCTTAGGATTCTTAAGATGTGTGTAAAATGTAAGATTTGAACACATTCAAGAGCTAATTCAATCCAATGACTTGTCCACTTTAAATATTTAGCACATGTGACATTGAATAGAAGATTTCCACCAACATATCCTGGAAGGATGATTAGAGTTTGTAAAAGGAATACCAAAAACAACCTCGGATAAAATAATTGTTGTTGTGCAAATAAGACACTCCCAACAGAAAACAGGGGAACCCAAGCTGAAGACGCAAAGCAAACAGCCAAACCAAAACTAAAAGAAGCACAAAACCCAACCAAAGGCAAAGAAAAATAATCTAAACTAAAGCCATCTATCCTAAAAAAAACCCAAAAAAAACTTAAAGCAAAAGAACAACATGGCAAGCTACATTTATTCAAATCAACACTATGTACAAAGGGACTCAAAATGACTGATGATCAGACAAGGTGATTTGATACCCACACCTATTTTTCTTTTCAGTGCATGGACAAATAATAAGGTGATAGTAACAGTCCTCAAGAATGAAAATTCATCCTTATATTCACCAAAATAAACCTCAACAATGCAACATTCAAACTCAAAATTCTCAACAGGAATAATCAGTAATTGAGGCAACTCTTTGAAACCATGACAAATCCATATGCATGTTGTCTTCCCCAAACCTCCATAATCAAAATGATAAACTACAGAATTTTCAGTAAGGAAAGAAACAACCTGGTGTGGTGCTTGTTTAGATTGAATGTTAAATTTATTGTCCTTCAATTGTCCAGAGTTAACATCCATGAGGTTAGGAGGTCTCAACTGATGATGTAGTATCCCTCTTGCATTTGAAACATGCACAACAAAATCAAAGTCATCAATGAGCAATTCAGGGTGAAAATTAGATTGAACAAATTCAGAATTAACATCATGGAACTTTTCACCTATTTGAGTATATTCATGAGGAATTATTAATGAAACGACATAAGCTTTGTCATGCATGGCAAGTGTCTCAACAAGATGTTCATCAGGAGGCATGACAAACTGATCATCAAGCAAATTTTCGCCTACAACCATGTCCTCACTTTTGACTGCAATATTACTGTTTTCAACATCATTCAATTTTCCCTGTGCATCAAAATGAACCACATTAGCTATCCCATCATTAATGCATAAAATTTGTGAATCTTCAATATTTATCCCACCAATAGATAGAGAAAGAACATAATTAGATGAATAAGAAGACTCCTTGAATTCTTTTGTTGGCACAAGTTTAGGCTTGTAACTATAACCCCCAGGAACATCAACCCCTTCATTAGCAACATAAGTTCCTTCAATTTGCTTCATGGGACACTCATCGATATTTGTTGAGGCTCATCAATTGAAATCTTAACCTCCTCTAGGGCCACCCCAGCGTTTAGTGCTATGAATTTCTCAGATCCAATGTCAGTTGACTCTTCTACGAGGCATCCCTCAACATCTTATTGAAGTTCTTCCATTGGAGAGTGGTTTGATGTATCTTTCTATGTATCTCTTGTATGATCCAACAACCAGACTTGCTCTTCCACCTCTAGTGGACCATTTCCATTCTCCTCATCACCTTCAAAAGGTTGAACTATAGATTCTTCATTGGATGCATACTCTGTTTCAATACTTTTGTCTTGTTTTTCCTCTGGTCTATTCTCTTCACTCCTTGGAAATAGTGCATGATCCACCACCAAGACTGATATGTCATAAGGACTAGATGGTACTATCTCTTTTCCACTCAAATTTCTGTTGGTATGTTGGATCTCCTATTGCAAAATGGACACAATAGTCTAAAATTCTTGACAATCTAATTTAGAGTGTTGATTGGTGTTATGAAGCCTGTACCATTCAGATAGAGCTGCTTCTGCTAGATATACACCAGCTAGGGGCTTTTCTTGATTGTTTGGATGCTCCAAAGATGTTAGGACTCCTTCATTGTCATGCCTTATATCCCAAGTCCTATTTTGGCATGGTAGCTGCCTTCTATCAAATGTTCGCCTTGAGGGTTGATCTTCAAAATATTGTCCCCTATCGAGATTATGCCCTTGATCTTGATCATAATTGAATTTATTTCTCCTTTGGATGACCTAAGGTTAATTTTTTTGGTTCCTTAGGTAGGTGACTTCGGTGGACAACTTCTTTACTAGATCTGTGAGCTCATCCAACCTCCCCTTATCTGCATTGTCTGATGGAGGAACAACACCAGCTGAATTTTGCATATAAATAGAATGAAACCCATGGTTCGAAGATTGGTTAAACATCTCAGAGCTCTACAAGTAACTGGGTACACTAGCTTGTTGGTGAGAGAATGCAGGCTGATTCACATTCAAATATTAATTTGGCATGGGTGGGACTTGATTCAAGGGTTGACTTGGGTGTGAAACCAAAGGCAACTAAGGAGTTGAACCCAACATAACTGTTTGACCAGCTAATGGCAGGGGTCCAAACAAGTGTTGTCTCAAATCTGTGCTCACCTTAATAGCCACATCATAAGCTTCAAGCAAGCTATCAGGAGGGTTTTCTCTCCACTTCACAAAGGTAGATGTCAAACTATCCAAAGCCTCAAAATAAACCTCCCTGGCAGAGGCATCATCCACAACATAAGGGGGTTGCAGCCTAGCATAAGCCCTATGGAACCTATTATTGAAAGCCCCTATTGGTTCATTTGTCTCCCTCTTTACTCTAGTAAACTATAGATAAAGCCCACTAGAACTGATTGGGACCCCAAATCTCTATAAAAATGCAGTCTCCAATTGAAGCCAAGTAGTGATAGACCCAACAGGAAGATTGTTATACCAATAGAATGCCTCATCTCCTAGAGAATAGGGGAAAAGTCTGCAGACAACATCCTCATGATTAATTCCCCTATCTTGGAGGGTAATTTTAAAAATCCTAACATGCTCTTCAACAGTCCTTTTGGGATCATTTGTGTGAAACCTAGAGCAAAAATTCTCAGGGTTCTTTGGCATAGCATTGTAGTTGTTGAAGAATAGAGGGGACGGGTTATTCACCAGGAAAGCCATTGGTGGAGGTGGGAGCGGTAGTGGCTGATTTATGGTTGGTTGAGGTTGTTGAATAAGAATGCCCTTAGAATCATATGAGAATGAGGATGATGAAGATGAAGATGATGGGAATGATGGGATTGGCTGGGTGGATGATGATTCTCCCCTTCTTTTGGCCCTTCTTGACCTAGTAGGGGCCTGCAGCTCTTGAAATTCTTCCTCTCTTGGAGTAGATCTGGTTCTTGTTCTAAACCTCTTAGGAGAAATGGCAGATAGAAATCAATCTAGCTTGTGTATTCAGGCCCTCCTTCTAGCGCCAATCTGTTGATGGTGTTTTCTGCACAACAACAACTCAGATAAAATATGATATCCTATCTCTCTTGAAAGGTAAATCTCTATGGGAAAAAAAATAACCCCAAGGTCTCTAATGTTAGGTCTTGAAAATGTCGTGAAACAACTCAGAGATAATGTGAAAATGTTGGTAATCACAAGGGGCCTTACAAACAAATACTGAATCTTCAAACTTATTAGATTTTGCAATATATTGACTCAAATTCTTAAATGTAACCCAGATGATAAAATAAATAGCAAAAGATAAGAGTTTAAAAGAGATCCTAAGATTAAAATTACTCCTAAAATCAATCACAACAATGATGAATGCTACAAACAGACAAATCTCCAATAAAACCAATTTCTGCTTAATCAAGGACAAGCCTGCAAATCCGTAGAAATGGTGCAATCTTATGAGGAAACTGAAGATTTTCAGAATATGAATATTCATCCACATACCTAGTAAATGGTGCAATGTAAACAAGCATTCATAATTGAACCTAGCACAAAATAAGGCCCAGACTAACTTTACACAACAACTTACAATCATCAAATTGCCAAAAGTATGGACCGGAGATCGATCAACATCATTAACATTTCACCATTATCATGAAAGAACTGAAAACTAACATCTAACACTGAGAATCAAGAACAAGAAACCATAAAACTTTTGAAACATAACATAATGTTCTCCAAATCAACAATTCGTTTGCATTATCTTCTCCAGCATTACATAACAATTTTCAGGCTTTCTCCTCTCCTACAACTACTAACTTGCAGAATCTAAACTCTAACTTAGCCAATTCTGGCTTTGCAACCTCTAACCAGCTATTCTCTAACCTTTTCTACTAACTTTTTCAAATGAGAAGACACTGACCTTTTATAGATATTACATTTTTAAATCAAGGGCTAGGATTAAATTCAATCCAATGGCTGCAATTAATCCCCAAGAAACCCTAAGAATTCACATTAGGGTTCTTAAAAATGTGGTACATCATCATCCAATAACATAAAAGTAGTTACATTCAGAAATCAACAATCTGTCACCGCGATTTTAATAAAAAATTATGATTGGAGAGTGAAAACAACATCGCACGTCACTCCATGTTTGAAACATGTCTTCCAGTTGTAGACAAGCCATGGCACAAATTCTTATGCAATTAGGTTCATTTGAATAGATGGGCACTGATTCATATGCAGGTGCATTTTAAATATTTTCCAGATTTTCCTCTTGGCACGAATCCATATGCAAATCCTCATTTTTTTATTTAATCCTAAAAAACAAATATAATCATTAATAGCCCACATGTGAAAATCCAACCAAAAAATATTAAAATTAAGCATAAATAAACCCTTGGAAATTTCAACTCCTTCATAAAATTTTGGAAATTTAACCCTTTCGGAGTTCAGGAAAATCGTGACAGGAAGTTCGAAAAATCCGCTAGGAAGGGAAAATCCCGAAAAAGGGCTAGAAATCTGCCAAAATCCGGATGGGGCGGAAAATCCCGGATTTGAAAAAAAACCCAAAAAAATCCGAACGGGGCGGAAAATCCCAAATTTGAAAAAAAAACTCTAAAAATCCGATCAAGGAAAATCCCTAGAAAAATTCGAAAATCAAGATCGCTAAAAAATCTAAAAATCCGGTTCAGTGGAAATCCCCAAAATATGGTAAAAAATCCAAAGGAAAACTTCAAATCCCATAACTTTTTTTCCCGGATGAATTTTCAAAAAGTTCAAAAAGCAACTTGGCCTAATTTTTCATCCTCTATCCATTGGTGTAAAAATATTTACACATAACTTTGAAAATTCACTTGAAAAATCCCCATTTCTAAAATACAAGGCCTCAAAATGCTTCAAAATACCACCCCAATCAAACCAAATCCCGACTTAATCCCAAAATAACCTCTAAGAAGAGAAAAAACAGAAATTGATAAAGCCAAGGTACAAAAATGTAGAAGAAAAAGAGGGTTCCTGCCTTGTGTTGGGTGTGTGTGAAAAGTTCACAACAGGAGAATTATGAGCTCTTGGTTCTGGTTCATTATTTTGGCTTGGTGGCTCGGTTTTTTCCATCAAGGACAAAGGGGGAGTTTTTTGAACTTCTCTTTTGCTATTTTTCCTTGATGACAATATTTGTTTCAGTTTGGCATCTTGGTGGTTGATTACTCAGTTGAACTGTTTCCATTCTGTCTTTGGCATACTTAATTCATTTATGATGTTATCTTTGGTGGCACTGATCTCTTGACTCCATGTGCAGAGCATAAAGAATCTTGGTTACAGGTTTATGTTCCCATGTTCGGGTGACATGTTTCTGATTTGACATTTTGTGCTACAGTGATTCACTTGATATTGGCTTATTTAGTTTTCTATGAAACACTTGATTATATGATATTGGCTTATTCAGTGATCTACAAAATTATATGATGTTGGCTTATTCAATTTTTCTACCATTATGACATTGATACATTTTTTTCTAAACAATATCGGAGGTGGGCTTCTCTGTTAGGTAATTCTTTTAGTTGGTTCTTTGTCTTAAGAAAACCCCATCGGGTTTCCTTAAATATTTGTTAATGGTATGGGCATATGATATTGTGATATTGGAATGGGTACATGAAACTCTTGATATTAGCTTGAGCATTCAGTATACTGAATTTGGCATGGGTGAATGGCATATTGAATTTAGCATGAACATTAGCCTTTACTATATTTCATAGGGCTTTGGATATTATATGGAAATCGGGTGTGGATAAAGGAAAACATATTGTTCATCCTTATGCATGAGATTCGGGTCACTCGGTTAACACATTACTAGGCCTTAAGGCCGACAACAGGTATAAGGTTATGATGTTCTAAAATGTCACCATGGAAGTGACTTAGCTTTGATTACTAGGAAACATATAAGTCTAAGGTAACCGACATTTGATGTGTAAAGTGCTCATGTCAAATAATTCAAGGAATTATTTGGTCGACATTTTCACTTAGTCAATAATTGGTAAATGGAAATGATGTTGGTCGGCATGCAAGTCTTTGAACAGTTTGCAGATTTCAAAATGCATCATGAGTTTTTGTATTATTAATTCAGTCCTTTTGGACTTCAAAATCTATCAAATTTGGTAAAGGATATCGATTGTTTTGGTTTGGAAAGAATAGGGAATTTTTTTTGTTTCATTGTTTGTGGTTTTCAAACCCTACTTTGGCCACCACCATGGAATCTACTCACAACCGTTTCACTATATTTTCTAGCTTTCTGACTTTCTTGGACAGCGTATGGGGAAATATGAAAGACCATCACCATCGTCGTTTCTTCTATCAGTTTCCTATCATTAGGTAAGAGCTCAAAATTGGAAGAAGCTCATGCTTCTTTGCTGCTATGTTGGTCTGGTAAATTGCTACATGTTAAAATCCCTCCTGGTCTTCTCAGGTATTTGTCTCTTTAACTGGTTTGCAGAGCCATTACTTCTTCTAGAAAAGGTAATAGAAAAATATGTGCTTACTTCTGTATGGAAGATGAAAAATGGGTTCATTCACTTGTGGTTAGAATTAAATGCATAAATTCACTTAATCTAAACTCCATCTCACCATAGTTTACAATATCAGAATTGGGTCGGAGAGTTTGGTTTGTGGGTAATCATGGTGTTTATGAATCTTTTCAGTTCTTACCTGGATTCATTGGTAATTTTTCTTGAATGCATCATTATATGATTTCGGTTACATTGCATTGTGGTTTCAGTTACATTGCTCTTGTAGTTGGTTTTTGAGGGTATTGTTCCTGAATTTCATGTATGCTTTAATGTTGTTTGGATAAGCACTGCGTGTGCAGGCTGCTTGTAAGGATAAGGGTTCAGTGTGCTTTCTAAATTTGCATGTTGCTTGGGTATTCCTGTCAGAAGAAATTATTCATGCCGATCTTTCTCACAGGAACACTGTAACATCTGGCATTGTTGCTCGACATAAAATGGGTATTCTGATTATCACCTCTGTTTTATTCTTTGAAAAACAAAAACGAGCTTCTGTTACAATATCAAACCATGTAATGATGAAATGTGTTTAAGCAGGAAAACAAAGAGATTAGGGCTTTCAATTTTTTTTTTGAAATTAAGTGAGAAATAAGGGTTCTTATTTTTGCTGGGAAAAATTGGAAGTGTGGGTTAACTATTTTTGAAGAACTATGAGAAATGTATGAAACGAAATGTGAAAAACAAGTGTGAGAATGTCACTGTGAATGTATTGAGGAGAAGTTGTGAATTGAAATTAAAAATTAAAATTATGATTTATTTCATCAAGTTGTCTTAAGGCTTGACAATGGTTAGAATTCTGAAGGGTCATGCTTGAACCTTGAGGATTGTAAACATTGTCCGTCAAGAGGCACTTGAAAAAAACTAGAGAAACAAAGAGATGATTTGTATCATTTTATGTCTTACTGAAAAAAGAAAAGGGGTTGGTGCTCCTTGAAATTGGTGTTTCTTAAAGAGGGGTTGGTACTCCTTGAGTTGGTCCTTAGAAATCAGCCTATGAGGCATTGTCAAAAATTATTATTGAAATGAAAGCCTAAAAAGGTAGTAGTTTAGGAGTGGTTTTTCTACCCCAGGAGGGTTTTCCACTTGGCATATCTTGTGTTTATTTGCTTGTCTGTGGTTCATCTGATTCATTGCATGAATGCTTTAATATGCTATGTTTCACTATTACGATTCTCATTTTAGTTTATGTGATTTAATTCAATACATGAATGAATTTATCATTGATAAATGAGAGCATACATCTGGTTTATTTCAGTTTTATTAAAATTGTGAAAATAGTTAAAATCATTGATTTAACCCCCCTTGCAGTATCTTTTTCACTCCAGAAGGTTGAGGGTTGAGGAATTAAGAGGGTATAGGGGTTGAGGGATTAGGGTTTAAGGGTTGAGGTTTGAGGGCTGAGGGATTAAGAGGGTATGGGGGTTGAGGGATTAGGGTTTAAGGGTTAAGGGTTGAGAGGGTATAGGGGTCGAGGGATCAGGGTTTAAGGGTTAAGGTTTGAGGGATTAATATTGTAGAGGGGTTGAAGTATTAGGGTTTAAGGGTTGAGGGTTGAGGGTTTGAGGGATTAAGAGGGTATAGGTGTTGAGGGATTAGGGTTTAAGGGTTGAGGGTTGAGGGTTGAGGGTTGAGGGTTGAGGGTTGAAGGATTAAGAGGGTATGGGGGTTGAGGGATTAGGGTTTAAGGGTTAATGGTTGAGGGCTGAGGGATTAAGAGGTTATAGGGGTTGAGGGATTAGGGTTTAAGGGTAGAGAGTAGAGGGGTTGAGTGATTAAGAGGGTATAGGGGTTGAGGGATTAAGGATTAATGGTAGAGGGTAGAGGGGTTGAGGCACTTAGAGGGTATAGGGGTTGAGGGATTAGGGTTTAAGGGTTGAAGGTTGAGGATTGAGGGTTGTGGGATTAAGAGGGTATAGGGGTTGAGGGATTTGGGTTTAAGGGTTGAGGATTGAGGGATTAAGAGCGTATAGGGGTTGAGGGATTAGGGTTTAAGGGTTGAGGGTTGAGGGATTAAGAGGGTATAGGGGTTGAGGGATTAGGGTTTAAGGGTTGAGGGTTGAGGGATCAAGAGGGTATTGAGGGTTGAGGGATTAAGAGGGTATACGGTTGAGGGATTAGGGTTTAAGGGTAGAGAGTAGAGGGGTTGAGTGATTAAGAGGGTATAGGGGTTGAGAGATTAGGATTTAAAGGTAGAGGGTATAAGGGTTGAGGCATTAAGAGGGTATAGGGGTTGAGGGAATATGGTTTAAGGGTTGAGGGTTAAGGGTTAAGGGTTGAGGGATTAAGATTGTATGGAGTTTGAGGGATTAGGGTTTAAGGGTTAAGGGTTGAGGGTTTAAGAGGGTATGGGGGTTGAGGGATTAGGGTTTAAGGGTTAAGGGTTGAGGGTTGAGGGATTAAGAGGGTATAGGGGTTGAGGGATTAGGGTTTAAGGGTAGAGAGTAGAGGGGTTGAGTGATTAAGAGGGTATATGGGTTGAGATATTAGGGTTTAAGGGTTGAGATATTAGGGTTTAAGGGTTGAGGGATTAAAATTTTATGGGGGTTGAGGGATTAGGGTTCAAGGGTTAACAATTGAGGGTTGAGGGATTACAAGGGTATAGGGGTTTAGGGATTAGGGCTTAAGGGTAGAGAGTAGATGGGTTGAGTGATTAAGAGGGTATAGGGGTTGAGGGTTTAGGGTTTAAGGGTAGAGAGTAGAGGGGTTGAGGCATTAAGAGGGTATAGGGGTTGAGGGATTAGGGTTTGAGGGTTGAGGGTGAAGGGTTGAGGGATTAATATTGTACAGGTGTAGAGGAATTAAGATTGTAGAGGGGTTGAAGGATTAGGGTTTAAGGGTTGAGGATTGAGGGATTAAGAGGGTATGGGGGTTGAGGGATTAGGGTTTAATGGTTAAGGGTTAATTGTATAGGGTTTATGGTTTAAGGGTCCCACTCACTGTCTCTCTCCCATTCCCTCTCTTAGGTCTTCCCCACACCATAATTGAATAAATTATTTCCCTCTCAAGTCTCTCTCTCTCTCTCAGGTCTCCCTCCCTCCCATGTTACATAGACTAATCTGTCACTCAAATTCCCTCTCTCATAATCCCTCTCTGTCAGGCCTCACTTACCTCCCACCCTACTCTCTTAGGTCTCTCCTTCCCACCCCCTCTCTCCCACTTTGACTCCCTCTCCTTCTCTCTCAGGTGTCTCCCTCCCACCCTCTCTCCCTCTTTCTCTCTCTCTTATGTTTCTTCCTCCCACCCCCTCTCCCCCCCTCTCCCTCTCTCTCTCAAGTATCTCCCTCATACCCCCCCTCTCTCTCTCCCATTCCCTCTCTCTCTCTCACTCCCTCTATCTCTCTCCCACTTTGTATCTCTCCCTCTCTCTCAGGTCTCTCCTTTCCAAAACAACATATTTGGCGTGCACCAAATTTGGTGAGTGCCAAATGTATTTTACCTTGAAATGGTAAAATAGGGGTTGATTCCATGATTCATGCCCACATTCTTATGTATTTGTCTGGTTTAGTGCTTTATCCGAGTCAGAAATGCCTTTACTATGTAGTTGACTTCATATTGTACCAATCTATGCTTGATCCATCACCTTTTTACCACCAATATGCATGGTAAACAACGTAGAAGAAGACATTTTGAAGTTTTTACATCATTTTACATTATCTGAGGTAATATATTCATTTTGGTAATATCAAAATTTTTATATTTAGTATATTTGTTTGTTTTTGACAATATAAACTAAATTTATGTAATGATTCTATTAATCATAACAATTGGACATATAATTCAACATTGAATTAGATGGGATTTGCACAAAAAAATGAAAAACATGACATTTACTTAACATAAATTTAATCATGAATTCTATTTGCATTGCTTAGTCCATTTCCATCATGTCTAGTGGAATTCACTCTATTTCATTTATTTTCAACTAATTTGGAAGATCTAATAGCTTTCATCAATGTTAATGCAAGTGTCCATTAATTTTTTTGTTCCATAAAAAAATCACCTTCATCACATGTGCTTAGATAAATTCAAGTGAGTTGACATTGTTATTAATGCAAGTTTCCATTCATTCATACCATTTACCTTTCTAATAAATAAAAACTGGGAAATTTTGTGCAATTGAGAATGCTTATTGCCTTTCTAAGTTACCTCATTGCCAAAGAAATAGAGAATAATTATAAGATATAGCATCACAAACCCTTCTTGGAATTCATATTCTTCATGACTTCGCTGAAAATCAAAAAATTGGTTTAGAGAACAATAAACACAAGATTATCTAGTTTTCATTTAGGTGGCAACAACTTATACCCTAGGTTTGTGATGCAAAGCAGGGAGACAAAACCTTCAACAATCATAATTAGATCAGTTTGAAACAATCTTCAATCTTAAAAACCTCAATTCAATGTTGAATTGACCAATTTATATTCACTTCCTTGTAGCATTCACAATAGAGAAAATTGTTCATATATTATCATATCTTAGTCATTGGAACCCTATCTAATGCATCTAAACACTAAACCCTTGCTTTAGGCCTTTCTATTCTTGAAACAAGGAGGGTTTATTCAAAATGAACGTTCCAGGCCTCTAGTGCAGGAGCACCTTGTAAGCTCAATTTTGTCAAAAAGGTCATCTTTAGTGAGCATGGTCAAATTCTAGGATTTTAGTTAACGTTGAGTATATTGTGTTCAGTAAGGTCAATTAGACCATTTATAATGTATATGGAGCTAAGGGAGTTCAATTGTGTCATAGCTTGCAATTTTGCTAAATGCGATTAGAAAAGTTGCTAAAAGATGCAAAATTTGTAGAGTTGGAGGGAGTTGGAATGAAATAAAAATATGTATAATAAGCTTCAATGCCTCGAAGGAGAGGTTGTTGGTTGATTTGTACCCCATTTTTTTATTATCAAGAAGAACATTATTTTCTAGAAATTTATTGGTTTCTGTCACTTTTCTTGTTGTTGTACAACCTGTTCAGACTCTAAGATGATATGAAACTAGTTGGATGTTGTAGATTAATTAATTATCTTTCATTTTCACCTATTTAGAGGTTCTAAATCTTTGTATAGCGAAAGTTATATTGTTTTTACTCCTGCTACCTACTTTCACAGTGTTCTTGGATTGAAGGGTTTCATTATGCAATTCGACCCATTACACTTTTTATGCCTATTGTAACTTGTGGAATGGGTCCTTTAACTTTTAAAATACATTCCTAACCTATTTATAATGTTGTGGTATTAAGGTTGGGTGTTTGGGATGATGTTCTAAGACTATAGTAGGGTCTTTTCATGGTGAAAATTAGGGCTTCAAGTGGTTTTTTGACAAAATGTGGGAAGGACTATCCATGTAATGTATTATTCACCATGTGCAGGGTCTGGTAAGTGTGTTTGGTTCTTTGTATGGGTCTAGCAGGTTTGAGAGATAGGATTTTCATTAAAACCCCAAGTATTTTGCTTAAAATTGAGGATTTGGTGTATTAGGGGTCTAGAGGTCTTGGACCTGGAAAAAAATCAGGAAATTGGAGGTTTTGACACATAAAATACTACTTTTTGAGGAGTTTGAGTGAATATGTAGTGTTTAAAAGGCACTCTCTTTGTAAATTAGGCCAATTGAATAGCCTTTTCCAAGGTGGGTCTATTAGAAGTGAATGTTGGTCCAAAGGAGTTGATGTTAGGGTTTACTTATGTTTTATAACTTGCAAATGTGTATCTTAATCATCCCTGATCTTGTCAATTGATTCAGAAAATCTTGGTGAAAAGGCCCTTGAACCAGGTTACCTATGCTACAAGGGAAAGCTTGGTAGAAGTTGGGATTTTCAGTTGAGCATTTGATTTTTCTTTGGAATCTGATTGATTCTCATTGATTTGGTGTATTGAATGGTTTCCACCCCTCTCTGCATCGTAAATGGTGTTTCTTGGTAAGTTAAGTGATCAAGTTGTGTGTAAGTCTATTAAGAGCCTTCCTCTAAATCTTTGAAAAAGTTCAGTGTGGATCCCTACATGTACTGCATCAACCTCTAGCTACTTCGCCAACTCTTCAAACACAATTAAAATCCCTACTCTAAAATCTAACCCTACAGACATCTAACTCCATCATGTATGAAAAATATTGTGTAGCATAGAAATGTTTGATAATTCCAAACAACTCGCTACCTTCTTTCATAAAATGCTTTGGTGGGTTTCATATTTAATGCAATGTAATCAACGATATCAATATTTTCATAAAATGCATTACTTAATTTTGTTCTATGTGTGTTTGTGAACATGTAGCATTCAAGTTCATGCTGAGGAAACGACCAAAGCCTCTAACACTAGAAGAATATGAAGTTAAAAATTCAAGGATAAGAGAATTAGAAAATGTAGCTCATGAAGCAAAGGAATTGTGACCCATACAACCAAAAATTCTTATGCACTCTAAGAGAGATGTCAAATTGGAAAAACAAAGGGCACACATGAGGAAAGTTTGTGTAAGGACATGAATGGATACCAAAGTTGGGGGAACATCATCAACCATAGGTGAAGCTCAATGCACATTTCTAGTTGAAGACACATCGGCAACAACATGTGGTTTTCTAGGTACATCAGAAATCACATCTCCAATTCAAGAAACACCATCAACAACATTGCATTTTGAAAGTACATCATCAAACACATCTATATTTGAAGGAACTCCACAAACGACATCTCAAGTTAGAGGTACAATATCGTTTACATGTCAATCTCAAGGTAGGTCATCAATTGCACCTCCAATTGAAGGTACACAATCTATCCCCGATTTTGTTGACCTTCCCAATATTGACACAAATTTACATTTGAGAACTCCTCATAGAGTTTTAAATAGAAAACCTAAATTTTTGATTGATATTGTTTTCAATGTTTTAAAATGGATGCCTAATAAGATTCCAAAACGTACATGTCAAAGATATGCAAAAAGGATATGGAGTTTGTTTTTTGTGAAGCTAAGTGAGGGTGGAAGATGCCAACTATTTATTGAAATGATGAGGCAACTCAAATTTAGGCCCACCATGAAGGCTCTTAGGTTAAGAGTTTCTAATGACTCAAGTGAAAATTCCATTGTAAAGAACTTGATGAGTGCATACGAGAGTGTGGGTTCCACATCACACACTAAGGATAGTTGTGCCACACGACGTGTGATGACAAAAAAACTATTAAGCAGTCAAACAAGGAACAAGGTGAGCCTTAAAAAGGTAAGTAAGTCTTTGAAAATAAGTATATCATCTCTAATGAGAGCCAAAGGAGGGCATGAAAGAGTGGAGGATCCAAATAGCAATGAGTTATGGGAATTCTTGGGTAGAGTGCCATGTAAAGACACAAGAATTGCTCAAGGCTTGAGATCTTTAATTATGAATTATAGGAAGGATAAAACAAGGACCTCTCCTAATCAAAGAGATGTTGTAAGAAGGAGAATTGGTAGTAAAAACCGTGAGCCACATCCAATGCATTATTTGGATACCATTGAAACCCATTTTTTGCTGATTTTGTACAGAAGTTTCCTGAAATTAAAATATGTCAAAGGTATTTTGAAATGCTGAAGCCTTTTTATCTAAAAATAAATCACACACACATTACTTATTGTTGTAGGGTTCATATTGAGTTTTCTAACCATTATGATGTTTATCAACGTATATGTGTAGATATGCATATTGAAAATGTTTTGCAGGAATGTAACATAATATCTCCACCTAAATCATCAAGGAAATTTTTGTCTTCCATTTTATGTGAAAGAGAGGATGGTCAATTTTTTTACAAAAAATCATGTTTGGATGGCACATGTGATCATTGTGGCGGCATGCAACATTTTCCAATTTTCCAACACATGGATAGTACACACACAATTGGAGACAAAATTGTGGAATTTGGAAAATATAAGACAATGGCATACAGTCTAAAAGATGAGAAAGAAGCAAATAAGTGTGAATTGGTCAGTGATAAGATTCTAGTGTATCAGTTTATGGGAATTTTACATGATTAGGTGGTCTATGAGTATGCAAGGCATACACATAGAGAAAAATGGTTGGACTCATATTCAAGTTATGCAAGGACACATTTCCACTTTATCATATCATTTTAGTTGTCGAATTTGCTGAGAACTACACACTACAACCACAGAATGAGGTGCAATCACAATACTACAACTCCACGCAGGTTGCTATATTTGTGCATATAGCATTCATTCATGCAAATGATAGTACATAGGAAATTATTGAGGGAGTATCACTTTTACATCAATGATGATCACACACATTCTACAGAGTTTATGCAAGGTTGCTTTCATATGTTCTATGCTGATCTAGCTAACACAGACGTATCATTTATTCAACATATCATATGGTCAGATAATTGTACATCACAATTCAAGAATGTCAAAATATTTTACTGGTTGAGAAAGATGCATAGGATTAGTGGTGTTCAACATATGTGGAACTTCTCAGATGTCGAGCATGGAAAGGGGGAGCATGATGGAGTAGGTGCATGTATCAAAAGATCCCTAGCACAAGAAGAGTTAAAGTACACAAAAAGTGTAAAGTTGACAGATGCAAGATCAATTGTCCAGTGGTGCAATGGTGCAATGGGTCGAGGTAGTGAAGGTAATTCTTTAGTTCGTAGATTTTTTCATTTAGTAGATGATACTAACATTGCAAAATATGAGGATTGTTGTACACTAATAGGATCGAGTGAGCTACACTCTTTTAGAAGCTCCAAATGTACGTACATGTACTATCCATACAAGGAAGATGAATGATTTTTTTATGCATGTAAACTTCAATCATGGAATGATTGTGAGTCAACAGAGTGGGTTGATGAATGGTTTGTAAGAAGTTTAACCCCACTTGACACTTATCAGCTCCCGACGGCTCTACAAATCATGAAGATGCAATCATCCATTGAATTTGACCATGTATCAAACCTACTAGAACTAGGTAATATATCTTACTTACAAGTTTGATTATGTTGCTTAGTGAATACATCTAACAAGATGAACATATCAATGTAGGGAACATTTATGCAGTGATTGCAGATGAAGACAATGAAGAGGGTCAAAATTATTACCTGTGTCATTGTATCAAGGCCAAAAATAAATTGGAGTCCCCAGTTATAGACGAAGAAAATATAGAATATCCTACAAGTTCGGTGATTGTTACTGGAACATAGCTTTGAAGGTATCTAGTTAAGAATGTTGCAGTTTGGTTGTTTGAGGACTTCAACAACCATCAAAAATTTCTTCACTACTTGAACCTTGTCGTTGCCACCAATGTTCATTTGATCAAATATAAGGGCAAACCTGTGAAAAAGAACTTGTGGAAAGTGCATGAGTCTGACCATGAGGCAATACTTGACAAAATAAAGAGTAGAGTAGACTCAGATGGTTCCCTGGATTGATTTGTAAGTATGCACATTGAATTTGTAAATTCATGTTATTGATCACTCTTTTGGACCAACACCTTGCAATCAAGATTTTTCACCATTAGTGTTTGATGTTATATGCGTTTACAACTGTCATTGATCCTTTTCTGATTGTGACTGTAGGTAATACTGACGTTTGTCAAAGTATATAAGAAAAGAACAACATCGATTGGTGGTGCAAGTGTTGAGTGGTATGAGAAACATCGCTTGCTGGTGTATTTTCTGGTTGTCAATCTTTTCTTTCATTTCCATCTCATAGATTTATTAGATTCTTATATGCTACATGTTTTTATGTTAAGCCTCTAAGTGATATATTTGAAATTTATATATAGGATCATCGAGAGATGATAAAGTAGTGAAGGATCACATCACCATTGTAGGAGCTTCAATCAACCTCCTTATCTAGCATGCATGAAGGTGATAGTAGGTCTCGTCATCTATATGACTGACATTATTTAGTCATTGCTCTTTTAATGATTTTTATGTGAGTCTATGTCTAAGATTGAGAGGATTTTGCAAGTTTTTATGGACCAAATTCCTATGATACTACACAACCACAGAGAGGCTACTACCCATGTGTTTCATAGGGATCAGGGGATGTACATGTTTTGAACCATTTTGGAATGCAAATAACTGGGCCAACTGAGGTGGAATGGAGAAACGAAATTGGGCAACAACTCCTTTTTTTTCTTCTCAAGTACAATACATTTCATGAAATGTATTGATACAAGTATTGACAAATGAAAATATTTTCAAGATTTTCTTCCATTACTATTGTAATATTTTTCATTGACTTAGAGTATTTTTAATATACAAAAAATATGAGAAATTAATACATGCAAATGTGTATATTCCTTAATATATGCCTCAATTAGATATGTATATTACATTTAAAATTAGTTGTAATGCTTCATGGTTTATATTTAAAGTTGTATTCAAGGAAAAAAATGTGGATTTATGAGTAAGAATGAAATAGTGTCTAATATAATTGTAGAAAGGCATATTTTATTGCCCCTACTGATGCAGAGGTGGTGGCAACCCAAGACACAAATTGACACGACTTCTCTCAAATATGCTAAGCAAGACATCAAATTTCAATTAAATCAACCTTGTAAAATAAAATAAAAATAAAAAAGGACCCTACAAAGGTTTTCAACATCCAAGCAATGATAATTAAATCAACTTTGCACAATCCCCAAGGTAGATTCATTGAATGCCTCAAAACTCACTTTTTGTCAATCCTATTGAATTGGCAAGCTAGTGAGCTCACTGGCTTGCCAAATCCGTAGGGTTGACAAGGTAGGGGAAGCGTATGCATTATATAAATCAATTCAACATAGGTCATATCTAACATACCTCAATTCCACCTAAGACTCCTTTAGAGAAAATTGCTAAAAACTTGAAAAAAATGCTATCCAACCTCACTTTTTTATGTAAAAACACCCCAAATGCCACCTAGGGCATAAAAAAGTTTGGTATGCGCACCTCCTGATGTAGAGTGGATCAATGAAGATGTGACTTGACATAAGTTATCTCAAAATATTCCCACTAAGACATCAACATTCGCTTGACTCAACAAGGTACCTCAACTTCCCAACCATGAACTCTTCAAAACAAAATTAGGCCTTAAATTCCTTGTAGCCCTGTCAAATAAGACAACCAACAATAAAAATGGTTGGAGGAAAGAACCAAAAAATTGACACAAGTTTCAGACCCCTTATGCAGGCCTCTTGAAACCCCCAAGACCTCAGGGTATGACATTCAACAAAACAACTACTATGGACCAATCTACAACAACACAAGGGGACCTAATGAGGTTGTTCCAAACAAGAACCATGATGCAGAGTGGATCAAAAAAATAGGAGAGATGACACAAATTCTCTCAAATATGCCTACTTGGACATCAATTCACCAAACTCACAACAGGGTAACCTTGCCACTTGATATGGGATTTTCGCCAATCAGACAAAAACAAAGGTTTAGACTAGATTTCTTACCCCAGAACATTTTTATCCTGACCACTCTAGGACATAACACCATAAATTTCACCTAAGGAATCCCATTTTCTCATCGCTCTAGCCATTAGGCCTCTTTTACCCTTAACCCTTGTAGCATTGCCCAGTAGGACAGTCAAGACAAAAACCACATACAAGCCTGTACCAGGCCCAAACCACTGAATTTGGACAAAAAATGGATGCCCCTATAAATTCTCAAATCCTCCCTTCTTGAGGACCAAAGGTAAAGTCACAACAAGCCAAAAGGTAACACTACAAGGTAGGCCTAATAGGCTACTCAACTAACTAAATACCAACTTTTAAAACAAGTAACTATTTCATTTCAATTTTTTTGCTTTAAGCAACTTACAAATTTGCAACTTTAGACTCCTGCAACCTAATGACTACAACTAATGACCTCTAAACCCACACAAATGGCTTGGAAATAGCCTTATTACATAAAAAAAACTCCATTTTTGCACACTCATATAAAAATACACAAATAGGCCTTCAAAGGCTACAAATACAACTTCTAGTGCAAGGTTGAAATTTTCACATTTTTTATCAGTAGACCTAAAAATCATCCTAAAACATACCTAATGATCTTAATTGATCTTATTCAAGGCAAAGAATGCTAAAAATACCCACAACAACCTATTGAAAAACCTATTAACCATCAAATAAAAAAATATTGAGGGTGAGAGTTGATGGTGTTTTTATGCACTTCACAACACAGGTAATACGTAGGTGCATTACCTTTCTTGAAAGACAATCTTCCACAATCAAATTGCATAACACTATCCCAAGGTCTCTCAGATGTGTGTTCATGACGGTGCTTGGGATATATTATGTGTTTGATGTGATTTTCTAGAATCACGAGGCGGTCTTACGTGAGTTAAAGCTGTAGGAGAATCAGGTCAATGAATGGAGTTCTTCAAATAGGAAATTACTGCACTTTGTTGCAGGCTCAAACAACAGTCTCAAACTCCATGGTTTCATCAGCTTTGGCTTTACAATGTGCAATGAACCTTAGCACAGGTTTTTTTTTAGAAAAATTAAAAAGAGGCAGGGAAGAAGGAAGGTTCTTGGATCTGCAACTACTAATGAACAGTGATCATGGAGGTTCCTGCTACAAACAGTTTCCTAAAATATGATTTCACTTAACCAAAATTCTCACAGTATCGTGAAATCTAGGCTATCTTCTAAGGAATGCAGATATTAATCATTCATTCACCATGTAAATGTAAACAAAGACAAATTTTAAATAGCATCTATGGAATTATAGTCCAAACTAACTTTACATAGTCACCTACTAGCAACAAATGACCAAAAGTGTGGACAAGGAAAGCATTCACACAGCAGAAAACTTCATAACCAAAGACAACATACTAAGTTCACTAAAGATAACTAAAGGAAACTAGAACAACAAAGTAATTGGAAGTAAAGTTTTAACTAATGGGATAAGAATCATGCAACATGGGAAGAAATCTAGAAATGCACCAAGTCAATCTATTTCTATTAAACTTTTTGCAGCATGCCTTTACAACAAATCGACTCTCTTAAAATGAGAGGAGGAGAGCCCTATTTATAGTTTCCAAAAAGAAAAATGAGTGTCCAAGATTCGATTCTATTGTGTGGCCAAGATTCACTTTACACCAAGGTTTTACCTACCCCCAAATATATTACATTTTTAAAACATTTTTGTCTTTTCCCTATTTTGTCATCTAGTGATAACACTATAGCAATTTTGTCTTTTGTTGTATGTCCTTTTCTGTAGCTACTCTTCTAGGAACTCTTCATTGATGATAGGGTTATCCTCACACTTCTTCAAAGCTGAATACTCCACAAAGCTCAAGATCATTGGATGAAGCTTGTCCACCTCCATAATATCCAATCGTAGCACCTGGTAGCTCCATTCTTGGGAGTTGTTAACGAGCTTCTTCCAGTCGTCTTCATATTTGATAGAAATGCTTTTGAAAAGCTCACACTGGGTGAAGGCTCAAGCAACAAAAATCATGAAATCCATGGTGACTTCAGCCGACATCCCATCTTCCATTTTCTTTAAGAAGTGTGGCTTTATACTCTCTAGATTAATTTCAACAACGGGCAACTCGTATCCCGTCATTAGCTTGAGGTACTGAGTGCAATCCTCTCTGGCCTCCTTGGCCCATTCGATATTTGAAATTACTGATTCTAGAATCTAGTCCAACCTTCCCCTTCGATGATCAAAATCTCATTTCCATACATCCACCAACCAGTGGTCATCATCTTTGAGGGCAAGGTCCTTCTACCAAACCTCACTCGACAACACGAGTATGGCCTCAATTTTTGGGTAGGCTGCTCTATACTTCCTTGGGAAATCCTTGCAGACCTGCCTCGTGCCCTCAAGAGTCCTCTACACTTCTAAGAACTTATTTTTTGTTCAGACAACCAAGTTGATGCATGTGTTTCCCATTTCTAAGACTTGTCGTAACCACTTTTTCGTAGTCTTATCCAAGTTCCTTCTCTTTTCCAATTTATTGATTTGCTCTTGAGACAACAACTGAGGTGGGGCCGATGATGTGGTGGGCTGCTCATCCAGGGATGACCATTGCTGGATATAGGCTGTCAGATCGACCACCTATGCCTTGAGTTCTTCCTTTGAAACCTTATCCTGCTTGATAAGGTGCACCACTATGGCGACTGATTCTTGGAGGTGGTCGACCTTCTAATCTCTCGTGGCCACCCCCAAGTCGATAGTGGAGATGTTATAAGTCAATCCTTGTTCTCCAACTACTGGTGTTGCTATTTGTACTGCCCTGGATCCAGAGGCATCCATGGTTACTTTTGATTTATCTTTGGCCTTATTTCTTTCTTGCTGCTTATCTGCGCTCTGGCCAGTATGGCTTCTAACCTTGCCTTAGGATCCTTTAGGGTGGGAATCCTTTTCTTAAGCTATCTCCCTAGCCAACTGGGCATTTGGAGCTCTCCCCTGGGTGATTCACCTTGGTCCTTGTTGCCTTCCACCCCAAGTTCAGTGGTTTTAACGACAAGGGCCTCCTTTGCAATCCCCACATCCTCCTTCTCTTCGTCAGATTTTTGTATGAGCATCATTCATTTGGCAGGAGACTAAGGAAATTGTTTGTCGGAGGGGTCTTCTCTTTCAACATCCCCTCGAGCCATGCCCGCCATTAATGCTCCATCTGACCAAAGCAGAAGAATGAAACTGTTCGAGCAAGCTTAACTTGTCTTCAATTGCAAAGTGTACTCAGAAGAATCCCTCAAATCTCGCTACATCCTCAAAGAATGCACACTTCTTCCCTTTTCATTCATGACAACACCAACCTGCTCAATCCATCCAAAGACCCATATTTAGAAACTAGTATAGCACAAGAAATCAAGCTAGTACGTCATGAAAAAAATGTCAAATCATCAAGGAAATCCATCTAAGGAGTCAGAATTATTTGGGACATCATTAAAACATCATCTTTTAAAGTTCAGGATTTTCACCTCTTCGTGGATTTTAGCTCGAGAAGGAATTTTGGAAAATTCTGGGCCAAGCAGACAACAACAAGGCAATAACAGAAATGGGCCCAAAAGCCAAACATTCATAAATTAAACAGCCATAAATATTCTGCATTCACCGTTAGATCATCCATATTCATTATAAAATACAGAGCCATTAACAATCGGGCCATGAATTCCCTCAATTCTCGACAATTGAGAGATCTTCAGAAAAATCTGAACGGGTAGGACATCCCTGAGCTCGCCACGACCCCACTGAGCTGACCAGCCGATCTCACCAAGCTGATCACCGCACTACGACAAGCCGTCTGATATGACCCTGCATTAACGTGATTAACCACATCACTGAGGGCCAACCGACCAACCACCATGGTACCGAGGTGAACGACAACCTTGCTCGACAAACTACCACCATGCCACTACAGGCTAGTTAACTAACTACCACGGTACCGCAGTAAACCTCAGGACCAAAGGAGAGCTAACCAACACTGTGCCATCTCAGTCAACCAAAAAGACCCCGAAGACATGATGGTGTCACCACGCAACCATGCTCGAGGCAAAGATTCCCCACGGGACCAAGGTAAACCAACACAGGCGACTTGAGAAAATGACTAAGGCAAAGAAAGATTGAAAGAATTCGAGAAGGAAGGAAAATCTGCAGGGAAGAGGAATTCTTGAAGGGGATGAAATTTTTGAAGGCAATGAAGAATGAGCTCGGTTGGGAAAAAAACAAAGCAAAGGATAAACGAAAGAATTCGAAGATGAAGGAAATTCCTGAAAGCAGTGAAATATCCGAATGTAGTGAAAATCCATAAAAACCAAGCAGACAAGGGAATCCGGTAGGGACAAAAAATCTCGAAATCAGTTAAAAACCCAGAATTGATCCCCCAGACCTATAATTTTCAAAGTGTTAGCACAATAGGGTCATTTTTCCAATCAGATAAGCTTCAAATAACATGGAAAATGCAACAAAATGCAAGATCAAGGATCAAACTCACCAAGGATGAAAAACTCAAGACCTTCAAAGACAAGCACAAGGAAGGCCACAAAACAGAGCCAAAAGACCAGGCAAAAAGATAGGGTCCCTAATTTTAGTGGGACAGGTGTGCAAAACTACACAACAAATGGAGAATCCATTAGGAAAATGCTGTAGAGCATTTCAATGCAAACTGGAATCATGAACCCAAAATCTCTGGTTTCAGTCCAAGCATCAGGTTACATCTTAGACAAGGTTTCATTAATCAAAAGCTAGAAAACCTTTCCTGTACTAGGGTCAAAGTGTGTGAGTATGCATTCATTTCCCTTTCCTAATTTTCAATAGGGACCAAACTCGATTTGACAGGACTACATAAGGATTCCAACTCCAAAATCAACTTGGATAGAGCCTCAATGTCACTCAGGCATCCATAGCCTCAACGAGGTTATCATTGTGACCCTCCCTTACATAGCTCTACTGCCAGCCAGGCATCCATAGCCCCGATAGAGATGCTAGGATACCCCTGATAAGGTGAACATTTCTTTTGATTTTCAATATCTTTTCTTATCTTTCTTGATATTCTCTTTGATATTTTCTTGTAGAGCTTTACTTTTCACCTTGCAGGAAATGAGGCCCACACTCAAGGATGAGAATCACAGCAACACTGGAGCATAATATAATATTTTTCACCCATTCAAACCTCCTAAAGACCACAAGAAACCTTGGAATTATTAAGATTTGTGTGAAGATATGAGACCCAAATACATTCTAGAATTTGATCTAGTCAAGTGACTCTAATCCCTAGCCCATGCAACATTAAATGAAGGAGCTCCACCAGGTTGGATGACTCTGAAAATATTATTAGAGTTATGTAAAAGAAATCCCAGAACAACCCCAGACAAGAAGCTAGTTATACAGATGCATTAAGCCCAGAGGAAAGTAAGAAAACCCTAAAGAAAAAGCAGAGTAGTAGAAGAAACCAACCTAAGCAAACCAACCCACACCAAAACCGGAGCAATAGACAATCAAAGAAAAACCAAAAGAAACCCTACCCTAACCACAACAAAAAAAAAATAGCAAAAAAGAAACCTAATCTACTTATGTACAAGGATAGAGCTGAAAACAACTCAAGACTAGAAATAATTCTTCAAATACTGCCCATTGATAGATAGTGGGATATCCTCTCCAGTGAGGGTTTTCAAACAGAAGACATTATCTCCCAGAATCTTTGCAATCTGATAAGGGCCAAGCCAAAATCTGTCAAATTTTCCATGCTCTCCTTTTGTGTCATGGGCTTTATCCCAGTAGAGAACTAAGTCAAAGATTCAAAAGGATTTCACCTTGGCTCTCCTATAAAACCATCTCTTCACTACACCTTGATGCCTAGAGATGTTTTCTAAGGCTTCATCTCTTCTCTCTTCAAGGTGTAACAATTCAGTCAAGCAGGCTTAACGCTTGTCCTCATTGTTATAATATTCATTAATAAATTGCAGGGTAGGGATCTTCAGCTGGATGGGAAATATAGGTTCCAAGCCATATACTAAGTGGTAAGGAGAGGTTCCTAGTGATGTTTTCTGTTTAGTGCGGTCTGCCCAAAGAGAAAATCTAAGTTGGGTGTGCCAATCCTTGGGGTTATTTTCTAGTAGTTTTCGGATGACTATCAAAAGTTTCTTATTAGAGGACTTGGCTAGACCATTACCCTATGGGTAGTAATTAGATGCAAATTTTATGGAAATTCCATGATCATAAGCCCAGTTAGAAAACTTCAATGATGCGAATGCAGAACCATTATCACCAACCAAAGCCAATGGACAACCAAAGCAGTTAATGATACCTGTCTCCATGAAATTGATTACCACTTCAGAAGTGCATTGCTTGCATGCAAGAGCCTCAGTCCACCTAGTAAAGTAATCAACTATAGTAAGAATATACCTGTGGCCTATAGATGAAGGTGGGTTGATTGGACCTATGAAGTCCATTCCCCATTGTGCGAATGGTTTTACCTCTATGACAGGCTAGAGTGGAAGATTTGCACACCTCTCTCAGTTTGCTATAGTCTGACACAAATGACAAGTTCTCATGTGGTTATGTGTGTCCTTGAACAAGGTAGGCCAGTAATAGCCTGCCCTCATAATATGATTTGCAGTGGAAGGTGATGAACCATGGCCTATGTCATATTTGTCATGAAATTTAGTTATTACTCTCCCCGACTCTTCCTTGCTTTGGCATCTCAAGTAGACACCTTCATGATTTATCTTGTATAAAACAACTCCTTTCATCATAAAACTGCCACTCTTCAAGCGTAGATATCTCCTTTGCACTGCATTGAGGTGTCCAAGACACTATTGGTTCAAAAGATAGTGGAGAATATCATCATACCAGTCCCCTGGAGAAACATCTTCAAGATTATAATGCTAGGCTACAAGGTTAGGACCCATTTCTACCATTGTCTTGTTTCGTCCTTACCCTCTTACCAACTTCATGGGTTGAATTTCAATATCATACTCTTGGAACATAGTTACCCACTTGGATTTGCGTTCACCCAATTCATTCTGCATCAACAACAACTTGACTACAAGATCATGGACTATAGAAAAGACCTTATTTATTAGTATATAGTGTCTAAAATTCTTCACAGTTCGGATCAAGGCATAAGCTTGATTTTCAACATTAGGATATCTCAGTTCTGCATCTTTGAAAGGTGCACTCATGAATGTTATGGGATGCTCATTCCCTTGATTAGAATTTTGTGTCAGCAAGCCAAAACAAGAGTGATTAGAGGTAAACGAATAGATATATATAATGGCTTAGCATAATCAAGACTCACCAAAATAGGGGCCTCAATAATAGCTTTCTTGATTTTTGAAAATGCTTCCCTAGCCTGTGTATTCCTTTCAACCTTTTATTCTTGCTTCAACATGGTATTCAATGGCTTGACTATCTCCGCAAATCTAGTGATAAACTTTTTGATAAAGTTAATCTTGCCAAAGAATGACTTCATTTCTTTCTTGCTTGTAGGGGGTTGAATTTTCAGTATAGCCTCCACTCGTTCAGGATCAATGGCAATGCCCTATTCTAAAATAACATGTCCCAACAACTTTCCCTTAGTGACTCCAAAGATGCACTTCTTTGGATTAAGTGAAATGCCAAATTCCCTACACTTCTGGAACACCTTGCATAAATATACAACATGATCACTTCTCTTCTTGGAAAATAATGTCAAATCATCCATGTAGATGATTATGCACTTGCCAATGATGTCCTTGAAGGCAATATCCATAGCTCTTTGGAATGTAGCCCAACATTGATTAATCCAAAGGGCATTCTTCTGTAAGCAAAAGTTCCCCATTTTGTAGTAAAAGCAGTTTTGTGCCTATCCTTATATTCCACCATAGCTTGATTGTACCCAGAGTACCCATCCAAAAAGGAAATCATCTGAGATCCATTAACAATTTGAAGCATCTCATCCAGTGAAGTGATGAGATAATTATCCTTTTTTGATGCTCTGTTCAGATTCCTGAAATCAACACACAGTCTGATTTCTCCATTTTTTTCTTACTGGAACCAAGTTTGTAACCCATGTTGAATGTCTTACTGGAAATGTGATTCGTGCTAAAAGTAGCTTCTACACTTCCTTCTAAATAATGGGCTCTAGCAGAGCATTAATTGGTATCTATCTTTGTCTAAATGGCTTAACCTTTGACTTGAGGGGAATAGTATGTGTAATGATCAAAGTGTCATATGTCCTCAAGTCATCATAACTCTAGGATATCACATCCTAATATGTGTGCGAGGCATTAATGATTCCTTGTCTCTCCTTTGGGGTGCACACCTTACCAATAAAAACATTTTTGACATCACTTTGGGTCCCCATGCTGTATGTTTCACACTAACAGTTGAGGGACTCCCCTTTTATTTTCTTCTCCTGATCTCTTATCTTATCCAAATCAAAGATCCTTTCCAAGTGCACCATGCCTCTTGGGATGGTATTAGTCTTCAGATTGAGGAATCATTATAGGTCCATTTCAACCTCTTGAGGCTTAACCTCATCAATCACTTGAGAAGAAAACACATCACAACTAGTGATAAAATCAAGAATATGCTTATCATCTTCAAATACCTAAAAATTGCTGACATTGTCAGGCACTGAGGGTACTGGAACAAGTTCTATAGTGAACTTCTTTAAGCCTGAAAGTGATAAGGGTTGCAATGTACTTGTTTCTTGTGCAAGAGAATAAATTTTTTTGTTCTTACTTTGAGGTATCAGTTGAATGTTGAAGGCATCAAATCCTTCAATAAAATCCCATATTGTGTGCCTATAATTGGCTATCCTTCTATCATGACATGAGTATTTTTTCCTTACTTGCCTGACCACTAGCTCAAAATCTCCAAATACTTGCAAAATTTTAACTTTAATTCTTAATGCCATTAATAGCCCATGAACTAGAGCTTCATACTCAACTACATTGTTCGTGCACTGGAATTTGAGCCTATGATCAGAAAAGTAGGTTTTATCTTTAGGACTGATCAGCTCAAGCCCTACTCCAACAACTTTATTGGATTTGGATCCATCAAACCTTAATGTCCAACAATCATTAACTCCTACTTTTCTTCAGACACCTTTGTCCTTGCTGATACCTAGAGGTTCTTTAAGAGGCCTTGGGTTCTTTCCCTTTAGATCATTTTGAATTCTTTGTATGTTTATCTTAACAACCAGGTTTGTGTTAATGTATCCTTGTATCTTCCCTACTGCAGTTTGACATAAGAAGCATTCCAGTTTAGAATGAGGAGCATTGTGAAGTCTGCACCAACTAGGAAGAAGCAACTCTTCGAAGTTCATATTTTTACCTAGCTAAATCTAATCTTCTACACATTTCTAGATAAATTCTTGGAATTTATCCAAGAAATTGAGTTGTCTACCTTCCTAATCATCAAGTTCCTCTGTTTGTTTAAATAGTGCCTCAAATGATGGATTTTGATGTGGATTCACCAGAAGAGATTTGAAGCACCAAGATTTCCTCTGTGTTCGAAGCAGGGGAGGCTAGGACATAGTTCCCCATACTGACTTCTGATACCACTATCTCATTTGAAGTATTATGATATCCAGTAATGATATACTTCATTTTAGGTTATCTCTCAATTTTGATTTGATTTGGGACTCATTTGTAGGGGAGCCACATGTGAGAATGGTCTATGGATGTATATCCATTAAGTGCTCTGGTAAAGTCTCTACCCAAGATTAGACCATAAGTGTCAGGAATTTCTGCTACCTATTTATTAAGTACTTGTTGGACTCTAGGATCTGAAGCAACTTGCATAGGAATCATGTTCAAGTCTCCTAGTATATTCACCTCTATTTTGTCCAATTGGGTGACCTTCTTCTGAGATGTTGTAGGGGTAATACCAAGAGCCCTAAATACAACAAATGGCATAACATTTTTGGATGCCCCTGAATCTAGCAGGAAATTGTGTAAATTTTTACCAAATATACGAATATAAATAAAAAAGGAGGGGTTTCCATTTTTCCTTAGAATAAACTCAACTGTGAGTCAACTTGTGCAACCTGACCCCTATCTTTTTATTTCCTCCTATCCCTAGATTGTGATTGACTAGGGCCTTTGGGTGCTTGTGAACTATGAGGCCTTCCAATTGCCTCATTGATTGCTACTCCTAGTGTTGCTATACTTGAATTAAAGGAACCTAGGACTACATTTCTGATTTCAAGAAGTCTTAACAACTCAAAATCAGAAATACTCACCTTCACTTTCCTGAGTTCCTCAATGACATACTCTCCTAGTTGTTCCACATTCATGTTAGGGTGGACCTCCTTAGGATGACCAGTCTTCTTATCTCTTGCTGCATCAACATTTCCTCCTTTGGAAACATCTGGTTGTCTTTCTTTTGTAAGGTATTGTGTTGGCACCCAAGGGTAGGATGGATTGTTATTGGCATGTGGATCCATTGGAGTAGTAAAATTGTGTGGAGGTTTAGATGTAGTGAATGGTCCTCCAACTTGTGGATTCTCGTGGGGCTTTCTCCTTAGATCATACTTTCTGATAGGTTGTTGAAAAATTTGTACTTCTTCAACATAAACCTCTTCTTCTTTCAATGGGCCATTGTTGTTCTCAGTTTCTTCATTAAATAGCTG
Source organism: Sequoiadendron giganteum (assembly GCA_007115665.2). Classification (NCBI taxonomy): domain Eukaryota; kingdom Viridiplantae; phylum Streptophyta; class Pinopsida; order Cupressales; family Cupressaceae; genus Sequoiadendron; species Sequoiadendron giganteum. Next base: position 539,292,233 of record CM021101.1, read on the forward strand.
AGATATTTCATCTTCATTGAGCACTTGTTCTGTCTCCCCATTCTAGCTACTTGAATCCTCTTCTGGTTCATTCTCCTCATCCCTTAGAAAAGGGCATGATTCAACACCAATACTGGGGAATCATAAGGATTTGAGGGTACCAATTTTTGGCCAGTGGAGTTGTTTTCAACTTCATGTTGAAATATGGAAGCAACAATCTAAAATTCAAGACAATCAAGCTCAGAGTGTTGACTTGTCTTATGAAGTCTAAACCATCTAGAAAAAGCAACTTCTGCTAAGTACACACCACCTGTAGGTTTCTCTTGATTGGAAGGTTGATCCAGTGGAGTGGGGATTCCCCCATTGTTAGGCCCAGTGTTCCATGGCCTATTATGCCTAGGTGCCCGTCTTCTTTCAAATCCTTGTCCACCTTGTTGACTTCCATCAAAGTTATAACCAGAACCTTGTCAACCAGCCTGCTGCTATGAATGGAGGGGATGGTTAGCATTTTGTTGGGGATAACTAGGCATTGGTTGGACCTATTTTATTGGATGACCTGGGTGAGGGACCAAAGGCAACTATGGAATAGGATTCATAAGGGGAGTATGACTGATCAAAGCTTGGTTGAGAGATTGGACTCGGCCCGGGTGAGTAGTAGGTCCAAAAGATGGCAAGGGTCCCGACAAGTGTTGTCTCAGGTCTATGTTGACCTTAATAGCCTCCGTATAGGAATTGAGAAAGGTAGTTGGAGGGTTATTTCTCCACTTAAGGAAGGTGGATGTGAGACTATCCAGGGCTTTGAAGTACATTTCTAAGGCAAAGACATCATCCCCAACATAAGGTGCTTGTAAGATAGTATATGCATGGTGGAACCTATTGTTGAATGATCCTATAGTCTCATTGATCTTTATCTTTACCCTAGTAAAGTGCATATAAAACTCATTAGCACTAATAAGAATCTTAAACTTCAAAAAAAATACAGCCTCAAGTTCAACCCAGTTATGGATGGATGCAACAGGTAAATGATTGTACCAATAAAAGGCCTCCTCTCCTAGAGAGTAGGGGAAAAGTCTACATGCAACATCCTTATGACTAATCCCCCTATCTCTCAGACATGTTTGAAAGATCCTAATATTCTCTTATATTGTCCTATTTGGATAATTGGTGTGAAACTTAGAGAAAAAATGCTTGGGATTCTTGGGCATAACATTGTAGTTGTTGAAGGTTAGGGGGGATGGATTATTTTCCAAGAAATCCATCAGTGGAGGTGGAGGTGGTAAAGGTTGATTGATGATTGGTTGGGGTTGTTGAATGGAATCAACCTCAGGATTGGATGAAGATGAAGTGGATGAAGGTGAGGATGGTGGAAATGATGGATTGGATGATGATTCCTCCCTTATTATGGTCCTTCTTGACTTGGTTGGAGGTGGCAGTTCTTGAAACTCTTCTTCTTCTCCTGGAGTAGATCCGGTTCTCCTTTCGAGCCTCTCAGGAGAGATGTCATTTAGAAAACGCTCCAAATTGCTTCTTCAGGCCCTCCTTCTAGCACCAATCTTGTTGTTTGGTGTTTTCTGAACAACAACGACTCAAACAGAATAAAGGTTATCTTATCTCTCTTGAAAGGTTGATCTCTATGAACAAAGAGATAACCCCAAGGTCTCTCAGATGTCAGGTCTTGAAAATGCAGTGGAGCAAACTTAGTGATAAATGTGAAAATGCTGGTAATCACAAAGGGACCTTACGAACAAACATTGGAAGCTTTAAACTCATCAGATTTTAAGATATGGTGATGCTTAAATTTATAGTTCTAACCAAATAATAAAGAAATAGAAAAAGATGAGGCTTTGAGAAGTCCTACGATTAACACTACTCCTAAGATTAACCATGAAAATAAAGAAATACTTGGAATTGACCAATCCCTTTAAACTAATTCATGTTCAACCCAGGTTATATCTACGATCTTATAGAAAAAAATGCAATCTTCTAAGGTGTTAAATATTTTCAGACTAAGGGCATTCATTCAATGGAACTAAATACATGCCTATAGTTGAACTAAGCACATAAGTATTTGGTACAGGTTGACCTTGCACAACATTCCCATTATCAAGAAACTGCCCAAAGTATGAACCAAAGATTGCTACAACATTCCAAGCATTAAATCACAAGCATTATTCACTAAACCTAAGATACATTCAAACATTTCCAAGAAATTTAAGAGATAAAACAAGAACCATGTCTGATTATTCAATCCAAAATAAGGCACCAATTGTAGCACAATGTCTTCACTTTGTATTAAATCAACACATTAGCAAAATTTTTGGTCTGTTACAAAAATTTCTTGAAATGTAAAACTAATTTCTAATCTTCTAACATGCCTACCATTCTACTACTAAATCTACGGTTTACAAGTATTTTGACTTAATTAGCTACTGGATGAATTCTTTCTTAACTGAACTCAACCTGACTGAACCTAATTGGACCTTTTTAAATGAGGTAGAATGCCATTCTTATAGAATTCACATTCACTGCAAACCCCAAGCTAAGGTTACGAAGAGAGTTGGTCAGCAATCAGATTGGCCCAAACAACCTGCAATAACTCACCACCCTGCATTGAATGCATGGAGTGCCTCTTCAGATTGGTTTGGGATCGCACAAAGTTAGGGTACAATTCCTCAAGCCATGCTTGCCATTAATGCTCCATCTGCCCGAAGCAGAAGAATGAAATTGTTCGAGAAAGCTTAACTTGTCTTCAGTCGCAAAGTGTACTCAGGTGAATCCCAAAAATCTCACTATATCCTCGAAGAACACACACTTCTTCCCTTTCCATTCATGATAGCACCAACCTGTTCGATCCAGCCTGCACACAAAGACCCATATTTAGAAACTATTATAGCACAATAAATCAAGCTAGTACATCATGAAAATCATGTCAAATCATCAAATAAATCCATTTGAGCAATTAGAATTCATTGGGACATCGTTAAAACATCATCTTTTAAATTTTGGGATTTTCACCCCTTTGCGGATTTTATCTCGAGAAGGAATTTCAAAAAATTCCGGGCTAGACGGACAACAACGAGGCAAGAACAAAAATGGGCCCAAAAGCCAAACATTCATAGAATAAATAGTCATAAAAATTCTGCATTCACTGTTAGATCATCCATATTCATCATAAAATGCAGAGCCATTAACAATCGGGCCATGAATTCTCTCAATTCTCGACAATTAACAGATCTTCAAAAAAATCCAACTGGGTAGGAAATCCCTGAGCTCGCCACGACCACACCAAGCTGACCAGCCAAGCTCACCAAGCTGACCACCACACTACTACGAGCCATTTGACATGAATCCGTGGTAACGTGGTTAACCGCACCACCGAGGGCCAACTGCCCAGCTGCCACGGTACCAAGGTGAATGGCAGCGCTGCTCGACAAACCGCCATTGTGCCAGTGAAAACCAGTTAACTAGATGCCACGATACCATGGTAAACTATGGGACCAAAGGTGAGCTAATCAACACCATGCCATCATGATTAACTAGACAGACTCGCACGACACAGCGGTATCACTGCGCAACGACGCCCGAGGCAAAGCTTCCTCGCGGGATTGAGATAAACCGACATAGGCGACTAGGGAAAATGACTAAGGCAAGGAAAGATCAGAAGAATCCGGAAAGGAAGGAAAATCCACATGGAAGAGGAATTCTCGAAGGTGATGAAATTTTCGAAGGCAACGAAGAACGAGCTCGGTCAAGAAAACAACAAAGTGAAGGATAAACAGAAGAATCTGAAGACAAAGGAAATTCCCGAAGGAAATGAAATCTCCGAATGCAATGAAATCCGAAAAAATGAAGCAGTTGGGGGAATCCGGTAGGGACAAAAAATCCTGGAATTAGTTAAAAACCCGGAATTGACCCCCCAGACCTAGAATTTTCAAAGTGTTAGCACAATAAGGGCATTTTTCCAATCAGATAAGCTTCAAAGAACATGGCAAAGGCAAAACAATGCAAAGTCAAGGATGAAAAACAAGCAAGGATGAAAAAATCAAGACCTTCAAAGACAAGCATAAGGAAGGCCACAAAAAAGAGTTATAAGACTAGGCAAAAAGAGAGGGTCCCTACTTTCAGTGGGGCAACTGCACAACAGTTTGCATGTATGAGTTTTGGATGCATGTCTGGTGGAGTTTTCTCAATTTTTGGAGAGCTTCAAAATGGTGTGACATGCATCTCCATTTGGAAACCTTTTCCAAAACTTTCTATTTTTAGCCAACACATTGGAGTTTTGAGATTTCAATTGCGGATTCTTTTTGGGTTTTCATAGAGCTTCGCAGTGGTATGAAATGCAAAGGCATTGGGCAGCATTTTAGAATTTACTATTTTTAGTAAGTTCTATTTTTGGTAGTGCCATCTTGGGCAACAATATCAACAATCAACTCAGTTTCCATTTCGGGCAGTGCAGTTTGGAGCATAATTGGCTTTCAACATTTTGAGGCTCATTTTGGTGAAATGATTTAGTTTAAGTCATTAATGTTTGAAAATTCATTTTAGGCCCTTTGGCCTAGATTAATGACTTAATGTTGTTTTAAAAGGGGGCCATTGAGAGAGGATGCCTTATGAAGGAATTAAACAAATTAATCATTTAAATGTTTAATATTTCCCTAAGGAATCTCAGATGCCAAAATGAAGAGAAAAAAAAAGGTGAATTAAATGTTTTAAAAATTAAATTATTACAAAAGTAAAATGGGTGTCCCTTTTGGAGGAAGATGAAAAGCCAACAGTCATCTTCAATTCTATAAAAGAAGGCCTTTGCTCTCTCGTTTCTCATCTTTGGAAAATTACATTGAAATGTTGTTGGATTGAATTCAGAACCCGACTAATAGGAAGCTTAGCAATTCTACTCCATTCTTCAAGCCTGAAACTATGGTTCCCTAGATGGTGGATTGAGAGTGTGCTTCATTCAAAAGTGCACATTGAGAATCAATGCTAGAGATTTTGGTATTTTTATTAGTTTTTGTGTTTTCTGGTTATATCATGGCTGAAGGAGATTTTCATATACAACTCTTTGTTTGATTTTAATTTTCTTATGGGTATTGAATTCTTTGTTTTCTATGCTAGTGGTGCCCCCTTTGGTACATTTGCAGATTTTTTATGGAGTCTTCAATTTACTAGAGAGGTCACCCCTCCTCTAGGGTTGTACCATCTCTTTGTTGGATATTGGAAGTTGTGCCTTCAATTTATGGTTAATTTGTATTGTATATCTCATGTGTGTTGGTCACCTAGCATTGGAGATATTGTATTTTTTAGTTGTATGGGATTTGTTGAAGTTTGGAGGGGAAAATGAGCATTTGGTGATGATTATTGCTTGCTGGTCTATACTGTGGTTTTTTGGAATTTTATATCAGACCTTGCTCCTTCCAAGTTAGGTAAAATTATTGGGTGTTTATGCTTCTAGTCAAGTGGAATTGTATTTGAAGGTGATATAAGCATTTTGGAAGAAGATTTGAGAAATTAGTGAAGTTTGAGTTGCTGGTCTGATTATTTCTGTTTTTTGGTCTTGTATATCAGACCTAGTTGTTGACATTTCATGCTATTTTTCTCTGTCATTCAATTCATAGTTGTGAATATAAATATGCTATAATCATTGTAGGTGTCTAGAGCATATTCTATTGAGAAAACATTGTAAATAAACACCTTGTTACTTGTAGATACTTACCATTGTAAGGCTAAAACCGTAGTATTGTTTAGTCATTTATATTTCTACATTTACTTGTGTTTTAATTCACACATTGTAAACCCTAGATGGTTTACTACCAGTGCGGAAAAATAAACATTTGTATCTCTCTATCTCACCCACTGTTTAAGTTACGAATCCCCACCATTGAGTGGATGCCTACTGGAAAGCGGATGAATTGTTCTTCATTGTAATGTCTTTCCCCCCACTGTATAAGTGGTAGTGTGGAATATTCATGGTTGGATCACTTCCTACTCTCATTTCCAACATTGTAATTCAATACAGTTGTTGCTAACGATCCCTTCCCATATGCTGTCACCTTGCATTTCAAAGGATCTTGGTGAACATTCTTGGAAAAGGTTACATTCAGTTTGATTATATTTGGGAAGCTAACACTAACATTTGACATAGTGTTGGTTTGTGTTGTGAAAACATTGAGAAAAAATAAGGGGCACATTACATGAGTATCCATTTATGAGGACATTATGGAGGGATAAGGGGTATGCGAATGGGAGGTTGTGTGTTGATGTTGTTAGAAAAGTGGAAATATGTGATTATGAAATGTGATATACTTATATATATATATATGATATTTTTTCTACCCCTTAATGGTTGAGTCTACACTCCCTCTTTGAAGTATTCCAATAGAGCAACCTTTGTGTTTGTGAGGGTTTTGAAAAGGGTTGTTGTGATTTGAAGAAAACTATAATGTGAAATGCTATATGTTGTGATGATGTGAAAGTATCTAAATGTTATATTTTTCTGGAAATGTGAGATGTATGTGCACCTTGAGAGAGCTATACGACCCCTAGCTCAGGGGTGGGTTGAGTTTCAACCCTATGTTTCGGTGGAGATCCCATTGGTCTATGTGTTTTTTTTTCTTGTTTCACATTTTAGTTCATGTGTTGAAGTTGGAGGCTACTTTGGGAGTTCATCAAATTAAAGTCACAAAGAGGATGTATGTGGGTCAAGTGAAACATGTAAATATTCAAGTATTCATGAGTGAATTATGTAATATGTGTTGTTGTCTAAATGAACATATTGCACTATGTATTTTTTATAAAATCAAGAAAAAAAAGTTGTTTAATATTTATTGTCACATACTTGCATAGAAAGGAAATATGAGAATTATTAATTTCAATGCATAACCTTCAATTTAGTATTATTTTTCTATAGAATAAAATTTGGAAATTCCATAAAAACAAAATTAGTGAAGGGAACAAGTTAGTTGGAAAAATATTTATCACTTTACAATCTTGTTCATTAATTAATTTTGTGAAAGTTGAGAAAAATAAATTGATTTTACATTATACTATGTCTATTGATGTAACTATATTGTGTTTTTAAATGATTAAAAAATGTAGTTTTCCAATTTACCTTCACATGAAAATAAAAACTTGTGAAATTTTGTATACCAAGTTCAAAATGCCTAAACTTAGTTTAATTAAAATTATATAAAAAATTATAAGTATATATGTATGCATAATTAAATATATAAACCTTATAATTATAAATATGAAATTTTTTTAAATTTATATTATAAATTATATGTAATAAGTATTATAAAAATATATATTTTTTTAAAAAATTGTAAATTAAATATAAAACAAAATTTTAATAATAATAAATAAAATTGATATGGTGGGTGGTGTCTTTTATCGACAACGTGCTTGCTCTTTGATCCTGTTATGACTTCTCTCCTGAGTGCCATAGTGGATAGTTTGGTTGATGACTAGAATTTTGTATTTCTAGCTCGTCTAAATGAATTGAGACCTCGGTTGGGGGATCGATGTGTGGTATGGTGCAAAATCTCTTCAATGTTGCTCAAATTATAAAGAATGCTTTGGAGGACCCTCATGAAGTTCCTTTCTTCCTTCCTCCCTCTAATCTTGCCTCTCTTCTGAGGGTGACACATAGGGTTGTTGCATCTCTCTGCTTGGGTGGTTTTGGGTTTTTTCTATTAATCTCTAGTATTATGTCATGTTCTCTTGCGATTGTATTTATAAATAATTATTGACATCCTAGTAGTTTTGTTGTGTCTCCTTTTATGATGGAATTGTTAAAATCATTTCCTTTCTTGGGCAAGAATTTTGAGTTTTTTCTTTGCTTTCCCCTACTATGTACATCTTTACAATATTTTTAATAGAATCTTTATAGTGGCCTAGGCACTTTTACCTAAAAAAAACCTACCCAGGTCAACATGGGTTGACTTATGTAGGTTTCCCATGGGCAATGGGTAGGGGCAACCCATGGAGGCTACAACATCCATGAGGCATCACCCCCCATCATAATATCTTCCTTTGTTTAAAACAATACCGATCAATTCAATGTTGAAGTCATTTATCAGTGAAATCACATATGCTTTCTAAATATAACTTCTAGAAAAATTGCAATCATTTGTATATATATATATATCAATTTGCATATAACAAGTGATATTGGGAAACTTCAACAAACTCTTCAATTTTCAAATAGATTAGAAACCTCTATAAAATTGTTCAACCTACAACATCAAACTTGAAACATACATTTGGAAATAATTAGCTATACATTCAACTTGCATCAAGTAATCATTTGAGAACAATAAATCAATTAAACAAATCTAAGAAACCAAATGAGCAATAAAGTTTAATTTGCAAAAATAAATGAAAAAATAAAAAGGGATAAACAATATTTAAAGAGTTTCAAAATAGTTTTAAGTTAGTTTTTAGTTGAATTTATTCTTCTTTAAGTTTAATTTGTGTTTTGATAATTATTTGCATGTTATTTTCAAATTAGTAGTCCATTTCCCATTTCAAATTAATTATTAATATGAAGATTTCCAACTTTAGTTGCAATGAATATTTAAGAATAAAGTGCTAGGAAAATTGAAAATAATTATATATGAATGAACATTTTGGTCCTTTAATTAATTTTTAAAAATTTAATATTCATCCTTAAAATATAGAAATAATGTTATAGTCAAGTTAGAATTATTTAGAATCAAATTGGATGAACCTCTCATCATTATCATTATTAATATAGTTGTTAGTAATTAAATATCGAAATCTAATAGTACATATGATTATAATATTATTTTATTTGTTGCTATAATCTAATCATTTGGAATATTGAATATTGAATTATGTTTAACTTTTATAGCCTTGTAAATGTATGGTTTTTATTAAGAATTTGTATTTATATATTTAATGTATGATTTTTGTAATTTTTGAGCATTATATATTAGACAACTATTGATAAGAAATTGTTCAAAAATATATCACTATTTCTTTTATAAAGTTTAGATTAAGTAATAGAACCTTGGACTTAAACTTTGCTAACTTAGGAAGTCTTCAATAAATATGATTTCTTTTCATCATTTAGATCAAATAGGTTGCCTTGTGTTTAGGATTTGAGACTGAGTTTTCTAAAACCATCTTGTATTCACCTCATTCTCATGCACTATGTGCAGAGCGCTTATGATGATGCCATCAAAAACACAAATGTGTTTCCTTAGATATAACTTAGATCTTGTGTTGTAATTTTGATTTGTTTTTGAGTTTGTGTTATATTTAGGTAGTGTAAATTATGGGCATGACAATCACTCTCTAATTGTGAACCAATCACTTAGGTTCCATTTGTTTAATTCTTACTTTAAACATCTTACTAATCATGCATGTGACTTAAAACTATATGAATTTATGCAATTATACCTTTTTATTATCTCACCTTCTACATGCAATTTCTCTTATGTTTTTTTGACACCAATAAATCTTATACAAATGAAATCTTCTACCCATTTTAATTCCTTTTATTCATATATTATTGTTATGTATCATTTGTATGATGGAGTAAGCAATTTATTGGATGGAACTTATTTTATTGATATTTTCTTGTGGATAATCAGATCTATATCTTCATCATGTGGCTGGCATGATTTATGATGTTTTTCCATGAGGATTTATAAATGTGGGGTTTTGGCATTAGTGATAAAGAGGGTTAAAATTTTAGTCTCAAGATGTAAAATAAAAAATGACAAGTTAAAAATATATTTTTTATTTTATTTGTATTGTGTTAGGTTTACTGTGCTATGTTTGGACAAAAGAGATTAGTTGTTTTGCTATTACCTTTTTATGTTCAAGTATAAGTGATTAGTTATTTTATTAGTACCACATTATGTTTAAACATAGGTGAAAATTTATGCAATTTGTTAGAAGTGAAAGTAATTGCATCACACTCTAAGGTCAATAATCACCTCTTGTAAGGTTGATAGAAATTTTTTGACAAACAAAATAGTTTGAGTATAGGACCCACATGTCACATTCCATCAACTATACATTATTTATTATTTTATACTTCTAGACCTTTAAAAAAAATAAAAATAAAAAAGGGTGCAATCTATAGATTTTAAATTTAGGGATTGAACCTACCTATCAAGCATTATTTATGACAATTATCTATTCCAAATACCTTATTCAAAAAATAATATATAAAATACATATATAAGAATAATTTTATAAAAAAATTACAATCAATCCAAAACTCCTAATTCATGTCATAAATCTTCATAAGAAATTGATTGGATGAACTATGGTAAATAATGTATTTAGATATAGTTGGATATGGGAAACAAACTAATTCCTTGTATCTAGAGAGCATAAATAAGTGAAATGAAAGGACAATTGTCGATACCACTTATCTTTCAAAGTCAACAATATAGCCACCAAGGGTTGTAATATTTTTTTACCATGGTTCCCAAAGTTTATTCTAATGAATTGAGAGTTCACTACATGTCAACCGAGAAGACTTGAAAAGTGTACACATTAAACTCAAACATATCCCTTGCTATTTTTTTACAATACTTTCAACTTGCACTTCTACTACTAGCTTTATAATTTAAGGGGAGAATTTGGGTCAACTACAACCCTTAAAGAGATAGTTCCATCACTCACTTTACTTACATAAGAATAATGACATGCAATTTATTATATGAATGCTTCAACCCATACTAAATAAATCAATACAATATGAAAAAAATGAAGGCCTATATACAATTGGTATTCATATAAATAGTATATAAATAATAACAAAACATATTATCTAAAATATATAAAATTAAAAATAATTTTAAAGAGATTAAAATCTCTTACATAAATTATCTAGACAATAGAGTCAAGATAAATTGTTGAAATAATAGACAAGATTATAACATTGCATATATTTATGTACATGCCATCATCCAAAATTACAAATCCTACCCTACTCTACCTAAATATTAAAATGTTTAAGAATAGCCCTTGCATCCCATCTTCAATCTTGTTTACAAGTGTGTCAATCTCCTTAAATAAACAATCATTGATTGTATATCTTATTTTCTATGACATCTTATCACACATTGTTAAATAAATGATGCAAAATTATTTTTGTGATAATAAATATATAAAGAATAGTGAGGAACAAGATAGATTGCATACCAAATGAATATTAATAGACTTATGGTCACAATGTGAACAATTTTTTTTAACACAATAATCAGTCCAAGCTTGTCAATTGTAGTAGATAGAATTTTATGCCTAGCTAAGTTGATACAAATTTGATACTCTTTATATGCATGAATTTAAAGTAGATAGTCCATTCAACATAATCTTAACCAAGGATAAAAAACACTTGATTTGATGTATACAATTAGCAACACTTTTTAGATAAATATAATAGTTTATCTAATATTTTATTCATGCTAAAAAAATTATAGTTCTTGTTAATAGTATCATGCAAAACCTATCTATCCTCTTCTAGCATATAGTACACTATTATTAATATGAATAGATAGCTAGCAAGTAAAAAATAAATATCAAAATTAATCCTCTATGCATTAGAGGCACATGGATGTTGGAACCCACACAAAACATTCATTTGTGCCTCACTGAACATTGACACTTTATATGTTAGGATATATATTATTGACTATTACTAATGAAAATAATTTGATTATCTTTTTTTGAATTTGAGCTTCATAGAATACTTATTATTTAATTTTAGTTGAATATAATTTCTTCAATTAATATATAGATAAACTATCGCTTCTAAGTCTACTACATTTAGTCTTTCAAACTAATAATTAATGTTTGCAAAACAAATCAATCAAGTTTGTTATTATAAAGTGCTTATAAACTTTCAATTTCGTTTTCTCAACAAGATTTAGACATTCTTATTTTTTGCTGGAAAAATATATTTCATTTTACTTTGCCTTTATTTAATTAAATGTTATAGGGATATAATCAAAACTAGACATGCTTCAATACCTATCTTATGATGCTAATAACATTTACCTATATTAAATTCAAAAAATAATATGTATGAAGTTGATGCATTACAACTATAAAATATAATTGCTTCATCATAAATAAACTTGAATCATTTTCTACAACTATTTAAAACAACTCAAATTTTCTAAACTAATAAAATAATAATAATTAACATAAATATCTTATATACATCTATTTAAAAACACCCACTGCTATTTTAACATTCGATTTTTTTTACTTAAAATATAACTTTAATAAAAGACTATTATATTACCTAATTCAAATATTTATTGAAATGTCTTCTACATATAATATTATACTGCTCTTCAAACTTTACAATATCATACACTAAAAACAAATGTAGGATAGAACATACATTTTCTTTCAACTTTTAGCAATGAACACATGTTTTTATGCACTTTGTCGTCTCACCATCTTTTAATAAGACGTGCAATGCATGCACCACAAAATGCCAAACGATAAAATATCACGTACTATAGTTTTCATAAATGCCATCATGTAACGAATATTTTTGTGTGGCTGATTGTGTGTACAATCTAAGATCTTTTGAAATTCATATCTTAAAGTGTACGTTTAATAAATAGCATGCCCATGCAAATCTAATGGCCGTATTTTAATCAAATTTAAGTTTTGTTTATATTTTTCAATATTTTGGGTTTATGTTGATTAGGTTGGTTTTAACTTATTTATAGTATGTATGTATCTTTGTATAGAAATTGACAAATAAATTTATTTTAGTTTTATTTTATTTTCATATATTTTAAAAATCCAAATCTAATTGATGATCTCTCCAGTTTGTCATTTTGATTTAGATTCTTGGATGTGGAATTGAAGTAGGTCAATCTAGCATTATGGATTTGAACTTAAACTTTAAATTTTTTAATTACACCTAAGTTTTCTCATTCCTATTAGTTGTAATGAGCTAATTAAAATACTTATAATTTCATGTTACACACTAGGGCATTGTACTTTAAGGACATGTCCTAATTTGTTATCATCGTGAGAGATATAGATTCAAAACTATTCATATGAGAACATTAAAGTGGATCCTAATTGCATTATTAGCTTGCATTATCATCCTAGGCATACTACATACTTCCCTATTGTCTTCAACATATGTTCATTGTTATTAAATATATTTATATAGGGGCTTGACCAAAGATGAATAAGCACTTGTCTAGAAAGTGCCCAAACAATGTTTCTCACAACGCCCCTCTTTAGACATAGGTACATTGAGGGGCGAGGGGGTGAGAAAATTCTACTTATTGGACTGTAGTTAGATTATATATGTGAGCGAGTTTCATTATGTGTGTCAAGTTCGCTTTTACAAGTGTTGATTTGAATAAAAGAAAATTACAATTGATTTTCCACTTTTGATGTGGTCATTTATTGAGGCCTCCTTTTCTAGTACCATGTTCAATTGATTTTGAACATCTATCATATGATTGCTTGATTGGATCTAGAGCAAGTATACATTATTTTCATTTAACTTTTGTGTGTAGATAATTTGCAGGGTAAGAAGAAACTGCCTTTGGTGGCTTGGTAACAAGGTTTTCCAACCCAAAAAGTGGGGTGGTTATGGTTTGAGAGACCCGTGTTTACAAAATAAGGCACTTGGTGCTAAGCTAGTTTGGAAATTGTATTCAAAACCTAATACCAAGTGGTGTCAATTGATGAGACATAAATACCTTGATTCTCTAGACATGGGAAGGATTTTTACTCAAAGGACTCTTCCCCCTAGGCCAAAAATTTGGAATTTTATCTAGATTCTTGTAGAATTGTTATTTTGCCTCATTTATCTTGGGTAGTAGATAATAGTGAAAAAGCTAAATTTTGGGATGATGATTGGAATGGTCAAATGCCTCTTAAAAGATGTGGACTCTAGGCTCAAATTGAAGAATTATTAAATAATCTTTTGGGGGATAAAGTTAAAGATTACATGTCTCCTTCTCATCTTAATTCTCATAGCCTTGTGAAGTGGAAATCTTTTGATCTCCTTCTTATCCCATCACAGTTGAAAGATTCACTTGAAGAAGAACTGTAAAAGAAAGATATTTTATTCTAATAAGGAGGATGAGTTGATCTAGCTAAGATCCAAGTCTGGAAATTATAATGTGAAAGATGGCTATAACTCACTAGTTGTCTCTAATCAGAGAGATCCTTGCCCCTTTAATCTCTGTTGGGGGTCGAATGTGCTTCCTAAAGCTAGTGCTTTCTCATGGCTTGCTTTGAGAGATGGAATTTTAACCACTTATAGGATTGATAGGCTGGGTATAACTCCTATGTTTCCTTGTGTTCTTTTTGGTAAAGCTTATGAAAGTTCAGATTATCTGCTTCTTCTTTGTGAGTTTTCTTATAAATGTTGGTCCTGGCTTCAAAATGTGTTGGGGTGGTTTGGTCCTTTGCAAGGGCCTTTAGTTAATCAGTTTCAATGTTGGCCTTCACTCTTTCATAACTCTACCTATGCTTGTGTTTTGGAATTGAGCCCATCTATTATGATATGGGATATTTGGCTTAAAATAAATAATAGGATATTCAGAAAGAAGGTCTCAGATGCTACAGTGGTTATTCAAAAAATTGAAGTTTCTATTTTAGAATTGGTTATGTCCAATCTTTATAAGCATCCGATATCCAATAAGGTTTTCTCTTCTTGGGATGTGATGATGTTGAAGAATTGGTCTTTACTAAAACCCCCTCCAATAAGGGGATCAATTCATTCTTTTAATTCTACCTTTGCCAAAAAACTTGCTAAATGATCCCCTCCCTTTTGGCAAGGTGAAGCTAAATTTTGATGGTGCTTCTAGGGGAAACTTGGGAAAATCAGGTGTTGGTATGGTTTTAAGGTGCAGTGATCCAATAAGGTTTTAAAAGCGGCTTGCAAATTACTTTTCGATGGCTCAAATAATGTGGCAAAATTTAACACCCTGATTTTAGGTTTGGAAATGGCTATTGACATGAATTTATCTCACATTATCATTGAGGACCGTGATTCTATGGTGGTAATAAATGCTTTATCCAAAGGATTTTATGGTGCTTGGCA
Source organism: Sequoiadendron giganteum (assembly GCA_007115665.2). NCBI lineage: Eukaryota > Viridiplantae > Streptophyta > Pinopsida > Cupressales > Cupressaceae > Sequoiadendron > Sequoiadendron giganteum. The sequence continues at coordinate 539,307,285 of CM021101.1, forward strand.
TTTAAATTATTTGCTTTCATACAGTCAATCCCTCTTACAAAAATTTGCTTCATATGAAATAAGACATTGCCACAAGGAAGTAAACGTTCTTGTAGATTGCTTGGAAAATAAAGCCATTGACTTGTCTCTTCCTTATTCATAACTCTCTCTAGATACTGATAATTTGTTACATTAATTTGGTGTGCTCTGTGGCAATTCCTTCCCACCTCTATTCTTCTCAAGCAGACTATTGTTGAGTTTTCTGGATGCCAATTTGTTAATTGGCTTTTCATGTTATTAGCTCCTTTGGGTCACATGGCGAGATTTGCCATGTCACTCATCTTCAATATGGTTGAATGAATCACTATTTAATGATGAATTTGATGTTGTGGAGTTAGACAATCCTCATGACGTCGCTCCATTAGAATAGAATAGAATAGAAGACTTTTAACGTCCACGAGGCCAAAAAAAAGCCTATGGGACAATAACCCCTTCTATTTTAGCATTGTGAAGTGTTGTTCTCCTGTAGTTTAGTTTGATAATGAGCTCTCCCATTCTATCCACCCATTCCATGCTGAATAAATCTTGAAAATTTGCTGTTGTTAACCCACTTATGTAGCTTCTTCTAATGTCACTATAAGCTTTGCAATCTAAGATTAAACACTTTTTTGTTTCCACTTGCCCTGTTGCACATAAGATACAAACCCTCTCTTCCCAAACTCCTTTTGGCCTTTTCCACCTCCTTGTTTCACACCAAAGACGATGTGAGTTAGTCCTCAATTGTGCTATGAGAATCTTTGACCTCCATGAAATATTAGCCTCTATATATGCCTTTTGTTGATGGTCCATGTTGGGATTAAATTCTTCTACATAGTACTTTTTCTTTCTCCCAACCGCCCTTGTCCACATAATCTTGCGAAAATTTTCAACCACATACAACTCTAATTCTTTACTATCATTAGAACACTCATTCAAGTGAATGTTCCACTTGTTCATCCCCTTACAATTTTGCTTCATCCATGCCTTCTTTCTTTCACCTATGACACCTCTAAAAACAACATTTGGCCACCGATGAGCTTCCATTTGCTTAACCTTTTTCAAATATCTCAAAAGACTCACCATAACAATGGCCTCAATAGGAATTGCCCCTATTTCAGCAAGAAGTATTTCATAGGGAATTGAAGCTTTTAGTTTGAATTTTCTTGTGATCAAATGCTTTTGAATTCTCTCTATCTATACCCACTTGATGTCAAAAGTACTACTAGCCCAAATTTCACAACCATAAAGGACCACCAGTATAACTAACAACCCAAACAATATTTGAATAGTTTTCCAATCCCATAACTCTGCCTCTCTACATCTGTTTTGAAGAGAAAAAGTGCTCTCCAACCTCCCAAAGTTCTTTTCCTTCTACAAGTTTCTTAGCATAGCTTGTTGTTGAAGTCAATTCCCAAGCATTTATACCCTATTACTTCCTCCAAGATATTATCTTTGAAATAAAAGTTGAATTGATTCTTTTTCTTTTTCTTAGAGAATATCATGATCTTGGTCTTACTAATGTTAACTTGCATACCAACATCCTTGCAAAAATGCTCAAACACAACCAACTGTGCTTGCAACCATTGGACCGATCTAGCAATCAAAATGAGATCATCCATGTATAAAAGAAGTCTTACAACATACACTCCTAAAGAGACCCCTTCTCCACTCTTCAAATTCAACCACTCCTCAAGCTTATTGTTTCACATCAAGTTTCATGATCAAGACCTACATTCATGGAGGCCACTTCATGCTAGTTTGAAGATTTGTTATCCAAGGTTCAAATAAGGTATCATTGTTCATGTTTCATTGTTTCATCATAAGGTTTAAGTATCAAAACGAGGTTTGAGCAAGGCAAACTCCCATTCCCTAACAAACAACATTTTTCTCTCTTTGATTTGTGATTGCAAATTTTAGATTGAAGATCTATTGGAGAGCGAAGTTGAAGAAAGTTGCAAGAAAAATTGTCAAATCACAAAAAATGATCTATAGGTTTTATTTCCAACTTTCTGATAGCGAACAACTAGAATCTAAAAGTGCAAACTAAGTAGAAGAGAACCCAAAAAGCATTTTCTAGGAGCCTTAGCCAAGACCCATTTGCCATAGGGTGAATGAGTCCTCAGTGAGCTTCAAAAGGTGACTTTTGGTGAAAGGTACACATCATTTTACCCTTTCCAAATCCGCCTTTTAACTGTTGTTTGGGTTAGATTTGATTACTATTTCTCATTTGCACTTTGTAGCACATATTTTGAGTGAAACTAGGGAAACAGGTGCATCATATCCCCTTTGTTTTCAATTCATTTGAACTAGCCTATTTTTCTATGTTCAACCCCTCAACAATTGGATGAAATTATATCAACCATGTTAAGAAGGTAAATATTTGTGCTTCCTTCATATAAGGAAAAAATAACATATGGAGAGCCCCTACAATTTTGAGAAGATGCAAAAGGCATAGGAGCATGTTTTGAGATGACATTTATGTTGCAAAGGGAATTAGAGGGTATTTTGAAGTAACAATTTAGATTAAAAGATCAATTGGATGTTAGACTAATCACATTTGGGAAATAAGACCTAAGGACTCTACTAGGAAAATCCATTGTGTTTTTACCTTCACCACTACTAATTCTAAATGTTAGTAAGGACTAAAATGGATAAATTTGATGGGCAAGTATCAGAATCTTGAGCAAATCTGAACATTTTCCATTTTGGATACTAAGGAAGATTGTCTAGATTTTAACATTATAGGAATCTTCTTTTTGTTGCTTTGAGAGTTAGGCAATTTATTAAGTCTAAGGGAGTTGTTGATTGAAATATTTGTGAATATCTTAAACATAGCATGACACCACACAAATAATTCTAGTATGTTATGGCCACGACACATGGTGGTATTTTATGAGAAGTCAACGGTTTAAACACATTTAGATTAATAATTTAAATATATTAAGGGTCACTTCTTATTGTGACAAATCTATAATTTAAACTATATCATATTTAATAATTTTAAAGTTTTTATAATAATATATATATATTTTGATTTGTAAGTTGTGGGAATGGGCCCACTCCCTTTATTAAAACATAAAAAGGAATTTACAATAAGTTTGCCAAGAAGACAAAAAGGCGCAAAGATGCAACCAAAGAATAAGTGAGAGAGAAGAAACTAGGGAAAACTTAGAGAACAAAAAGGGGAACAAAAAAGCATTTTTATAATAATATTTAACTTAGTAATATTAAATTGATATTTCCCCAAAGATAACTAGATTGATGGATTTGACTCACAAAGAAGAATGAATAATTCAACCCCAAATGATATCTTTTCTTTAAATTGGGGAACCAATTATTAATTAAAGCACTTCAAATATCTTCTAGATCAAGGCTACAAGCCTATTATTACTATGATCTATTGCACTCTTTTCTAAAGTTCATCCATCATGTTGGGCACTTATCATCACATTGTTGATTGCTTCCTCATACAATCTCTTATCACAATTCCATTGTTACCTCTCCTCTTAATTTGAGTAGGTTTAGAACATAGTACACAAGATGAATGGTTTAGTACACTATTTTCAAAAAATAGGAGGTGAGCACTCCAAGTCCATAAATATATTTTTAAACAATCATATAATAGATATGTAACTTTGAGGAATGTGAAACATCAAAAAAACATTAAAATAAAATGAAAAGCATATCTTAAATATTATAATAGATGTCAACAAAAGCAAATAATTATAATGATATTTGATAACAATATGTATGATATACAAAATTACTTTAAATTATAATTACCTAGAGATTACAAATAAAGATTGAGGGAGGAATGATATTATAAATGATTATATTTTTAATCATTTTATAAAACTCCAATGTATATACACATTTTAAGTCTTATTATTATTTACTTTCATTAACTTTGAAAATTGATTTGAAAAAAAATATTAAAAAATTTAAATTTTTTATGAAAATAATAGAAAATTATGTATTTCTTTAATTCTATTAGCTTTTGTCAATCACATATGAACACTTTCAAAAACCCAATATAATTTCTGATATATCTGAAAGACCTCTCTATGAAATGTTTCCCAATTTTCAATGAATGCTTAAAGTTTGTGAGACGAGGACACATCTTCAATACCAAAAATGAATACCAAGAGTTAAAGGTACGAATCACTTAATAACTATGATATAAAGCAGTCACTCTATTGATTCTGCATCTAGTCCGAATGATGTTTCTAGTTACTGTTGAAAATCAATTATATTTTGCTTAAATAATATACGAGGATATTTCAAAACCATTATACAAGATTTGGATGTGAGCGCGGTTACTCAGTCACTATTTTCTAGTAAATTTTGACAGCTTAATATATATCACTATTGTTAGCACAATAATGTAAATCTATTGGAAACGGTGGAGTGGGTCGGTTGGCTTGCTTTCCTCCCAAGAAAACCTGACATGCAAGCTTCGATGTTTTCATTCAGCATCCATATTTATGGCAATTAGTAATCTCCAGTTTAAGTATCCTTTGACATGGTCGGAGAAAATAGAACTTTTTTGCACTTACAAATGTAGAAAAGATGCCTCTAATATATTGAATCTACATGTAAAATGCAGAAAGGTGGACCTTCTATCTTCCAACCTTCTATATTCCAATTCTCGCTCTCTAAAGAGAACAAATATAGAGTCGGCTCTAAGAATATCAGCGTGCTTGGCCCTTATCCGGTTTGTCAAGGCTTGCCTCTTAAAAAGAGCACAGGTTTAGAGTTGGCTTTTTAGGTAAAGTTCTATGTAGTGTCTTTAGGATTTACTTTGAAGGAGCAGGAATCTTATTAAAAAAATAAAATTCTTATAGGATTAAATAAAACTTTTTCCTCAGCTATTGGGGTGGGAGTAAAAATTGCTTCACCAGTTTAGATCTTTTTCTGTCACTTTTCAATCATACGAAATTTTTATATTCTCATCAATTAATTTTTTATTATTTTATATTTATTTACTCTGTTGAATTGAATATGCAAAATAACAAAATTCTTGAGACCACCAGCTTCCATACATTTAAAAACTTAAATTTTTAAACTTAAACTACATATGAGAGTTTTTAAACTTAAACTACATATGAGGGGAACTTGGCTCGAATGTTACTATAGGGGGATATCAACGTTATCTCTAATTAATAAATTAAAATAATTTCTTTGCCACTCACGGAGAAACGTGAAAATATGTAGTAACTACACTACACTACACTAATCACCAACCCCTGAATTTAATAACTCATCATCATTGCCAGTCATGGGTGCAAGTCTCCCATCTGATTTCCGGCAGCAGCCTTGCATACCTTGAGGGGCTTGATCATGGATGGACAGCTTGAAAACCTCTCTTGTGTGATTTCAATCGGGCCTCATCGCATAAGTAAGAAAAAGAAGCTTTGATTCCTTCAAGCACATTGAATGAATAAAAGTTAAGACTTTGTAACTGGTGGTGGTTTGAATTATAGTCCAATGGTTCAATGGAGTTGTGGAACACACTAATGCTGTCGCTGAGATATGTTTTGCTTTTTTAAGAGCTCAGTTTCTGCTGCACCATGATTTGCTTATTTTTAAACAAAATAATATACAACTGATTTTTACCAAAAAGTATATTTGATAAGCTAAGGCCATCAGAAACGGACTTTAATTGGACTCATTAGTATCCATCTGCGATAATCAATAGTGAGAAGGCTCTTAAATCTTCATTTTTATGCACTAGCTGAAGAAATATTTCTATTAAAAAATATGTACCCTGGAGATAATCATATATCTATGCAACAAGAAAATTCAAATTCGTTACATGATTTCATCATCCTAATTTGATCTATTTAAATAGACTGACAATTTGATCATGAAATCGAGTGAATACAAAATCTCTCCGAATTTTCAGAGTTGGCGTAAGTAGACTATTCTCTATCTGCAAGCAAAGAGAAACATTATAATGAACAAAAAGTTTACACCTTTTTAATCAATCATCCTCATAAAACACTGAATGCAAAAACAGAGCATACTCAACATACCGTGAAAGGTTCCTCCAGCAGCAAAAATGGTCCTATTTGGAATGAGCACCTTGACGTACTGCACATTGACAAAATATCAGAGATCCCACCAACACGGAATTCTTAAAATCCTGCATTCAAAATATAAAGATCTGAACAAACATTCTAGTTTAGCTCGGTTTGCAAGGGTCACAGTCACAGACAACAAGCAATCATGCAGAATTCAGAATCACCAAGTGTTGCTTTCTTGACAATGTAAGATACAAACACTTGCCATTTCTCAAATAGATTTTGCCTTTGCATCCAACTCAGGATATTTCTTATATACACCCTTGGAAACCAGTAAGTTTCAAACAAAAATTAAGGGGTGGTGAATTGTTCGCGAAGTTTGGCAATAAAAGCAAGATTTCAGTTAGGCTGGCACAGTGCACATGTATTTTTTTGTAGAATGAAAGGAATCAACAGGACATGTTTTCTGGAAATGTCCATCTTCCAAGATCTTTCGAACATGGTTGCAGGTACAATTCAATTATCTCTTCATCTCTTCTCTATCCTTAAAAGGCCTCATCTAGGGAACAACCAGGATGACCAGGGCAGCTGCGAAGAGCCATGACATATGATAAGACTATCTGATAGTGATTTTCTTTAGAAGATAACATGCAAGACATTTTTCATAAGCACAGTTCTCCACTCCACTGAAGGGGAGTTGCAACCATCTCTTCCTGCTTCTAATTGGCTGACCTCAAATTGCTATAACAATTAAAAACTTTGAATAAATGGTACGGTATGTGAGGAAAAGCCCTGAGCAAGGGCTCTGTTAATGCTTATAGGGATGGAAACAAACTCTTTAACTTCTACAATTCCATGGAAAACAACCATAATATCCCAGGAATCCTACAAAATCCAAGCAACTGTCCCTGCAAATTAACAGGCCCACCCTGAAGTTAGAAAATTCAAACATGATAGAAAACCCAAAGGAATCGTCGGATAAAGCCCTAGCATGTCATTTTCATTGGCATCTACTCAAGTAACATTTGAATTAATGGACAAGAGATCGTCAAACCAATGGACAGTTCTCTACTACTTGCGTTCAGAAGGGCTTCTTCATTGTGATGTCAAAGACCCTCAATGAACAAAACCTGATTTTTACAGGTGGTCCATGGGTTTAAAAAAATTCTGGGTTATACATGAGGAAATGGTCAATGAGTATTTTGCTAATTCCCAGTATTGGTAATGGCTATATGGCCTCCCATTGGCATTCTGGAATGAGTATGCCCACCAATCAGTTGGAGAATTGATTGTTGATCTCCATAATAAAACCAAAAAACAAAGAGTTGAGGAAGGGAACCCTACTTCTCAATTTTGTTGTACTTCACTCCCGCTGAATAAGTGGTTGAGTTGTTTTACTTTTCTTGTTACCCGCTGAAAAGTGGAAGTGGTTGGCTATGCCGCCAAGTTCATTGCTTTACTTTACTTTTCTGTAGCCCGCTAAAAAAGTGGAAGTGGCTGGCTATGCTGCCAAGTATTTCCTTTCTCTATTGGATGGCTTGTTGCCAATAGTTTACTTGTACTTCCAGCATTGAAATTATATTCAGATCCCCTTGCATTGTATGCTCTCACCTTGCCTATTTCGGGATCTAGCTGATCAGAAAGTGAAAGGTTGCTTTCAGTTTGTTGATTATTACATTGGGCTAAGGCTAATGGGTGAAAATTTATGTGAGAAAAATTGAAAAAAACTAAGGGGGATATTTCAGAGTCTGTCCAACTCGGGGTACAATGTATACTCGGGACCATCTTGGCCAAGGCTTGGGTATTTTCTCTTGTGTTGAGCATTATTCTTCGGGAACTAGCACTTGTGTAGAGCGGCAGAGTACACTTTGTTCCTCCTAGATTGTTCCATAGCAAGAGCCAATACTACTAAAATCTTCTTAGGGTGAGAGTGGCTTTTCCAAGTGCTATTATTTAGATAAGTATTGAAAACAATTGTTTCTACAATATTGAAATATTGTGTATATGATTTTGATGTTAATATCTTCCTAGGGTGAGAGTGGCTTTTCCAAGTGCTATTATTTAGATAAGTATTGAAAACCATTGTTTCTACAATATTGAAATATTGTCTATATGATTTTGATGTTAATATGATTAATCTATGTGGATGTTTTATTCCATTTATTATGTTAATTATTAAATTGTCACACGTTTATAGTTTACATTGATTATTCACATTTATTTTGATAACATTACATAATTCAAATTATTTTAATTCTAATATTTATTATATTAAATCACCTACTATTACTTAAATAACTATTGGAGAAAAGTGGCATTACACATATTAGTCATGTGAGATAGCTTCCTTGAACCCTTCCCCTACAACAATGAAGGTCATGACCAAATTCTCCTAATATTGGCTTCTCACCATGTTGAATGGAAATTTATTGTAGAACGAAAAATTAATACAAATTGTGCTTGATTCATCATTCTTCTCCTTGTTCCAACATGTACATTCAAGCTAAGGCTAAAACTTGGCAAGTTACGTGAAACAAAAAATACATTTGACTGGTTTAGATGGAGCTCAATGTAGTGGGTGTGTTGCAAGTTCATGGACCATAAGAGGAGCCCACAATCTTTGTATATAATTTTTCCTTCGGATTCATAATTGCCACTAACATTGTGGCTATCCTCATCTTCATCCGCATCCACCTCCTACACAAACTCTTGCTCAATGTTTAGACACAATTTGATATCATGGCCAACAATCCATGCAAGGTGGTATTTGAGGTGATTGATGCCTCCACTCATTTTCAATCCACAATAATTTTAAATGACCAACCTTGAGGTTATCCCTACTATGCCATGCTTCCAAGCAACATCTTGGTTTCCAACACTTCATGATGCCATTTGACACAAGCTACAAATCTTGGCATTGAAATTCAATAATAAAAATAAAAATTATTGCAAACCCTAGTTAATTTTTTTATAAATGCAAAACTTGTTTTTGAAATTAGAAAAAAACAAGTTTCATAAATATAAAACTTGTTGGCATTTCAAATCGCACCTCTGGAATGCGTTTTGGAAACAAACAACTGTGTAGTAAATTGCTCTTCAAATTAGGAGGGGAAGCTCCCTCTTTTGCTGAATTTGCACAAAGAAAGTAAACTAAAGCTAATTTGCCTATCTTTTTGATTCAGCTGCGAGAACACAAGGTTATAGAACTCTAAATGTTGCAGCTGAGGTTTTCCCTTTAATGAAACTTATCAACTACAACTAACTGACGCTAAAGACATTTCTAGCCTCTCAAGTAAAGTAGAGCAAGAGAGTTAGAAATGAATGAGATTGATTTTCTGACACAGATACTTAAATAAACTTTTCCCAACATACATCTACTGAATTTCAATGCAAGCTGAAAAGGAGATCATATAAGCATTACACAATAAACGGAAATTTGAGACTTTATATCGGGGCAACAAAAGCACGCTCAAGACTTTATTTTCTCAAACTTCGGGCACAAGAGATTACAATTATGGGACAGCATGTTGTAGCAAAATACATGCAAGATGCGATCAAACCAGATCAACACTTGACACAAAACACATGCACTATATAAAGATTTGCAGCTAAAAGAGGCATGCAAACTTGCTCTTAACACAAAGTGAACTGTAAAGATCCCATCCTTGGGTAATTAAAATTTTTCCAACATTTCACTTTAAACATATAAAAGTAACAAGTAACAAAGACATTACAATAGAAACATTCCTTTCTTCATTGATAAATGCATGCAAGTTACAATATATATTTCCACATGAATTCCATTTTCATTGCAAATATAAATCAGAGTACAAAAGTAAAACAATTACATACAAAGCTCGTAAGCTTTTGCACAAATAGTAGTAAGACGGTCCAGGTTCCCTTCCTTTCAAATCTTGGCGTATCTGTCGCTTGTTGTGGAGGAGAAACATCACTCGGGCGCTTTTCCGCCAACCACGAACTGTTAATGCGGTCCCCCGCACATCCATCATTTGATGGATGACCCTCCCTTCGAACGAAGAGATTGGTAAGGTATCTGGCTGCGACAACCCAACTGAGCATAGTGCTGTGTCCTATAAATCTAGAACTTGCTATTTCACAATCTCGAACTAGCACGATGGATCACAATGAACTGACAGTGTAGTCTCAACTATCTCACATCTAAGTGGATGTCGTACCTTCCACTACTTTGGCCAAAGTATTCTCATTCAGTACTTCGAATGAAGGTCATCTATCATATACACTACTCAGGGCCGATTTGACTTAAGGCTATCTTACACTATGCATAAGTGAAGTCCTTTACTGTGGGTAGTCAATCACCCCAGACTTCCTACATCAAACTACTTAATCAGAAAATGAAAAGCAGTCAACCAGGGTCCCTCAGGTAACTCCTATCCTGGAAATCTTTATCCATGGAGTACATTGCTTTTCCTAGTTAACCTACTAACTTTAAAGCTTTAGACTACCTTGGTACTAGTTCCATCCTCATCCTAGTATTTAATAACTAGTTTCCTCACTTCCTTTAAGGAGATCAAGCAGTATTCACGTAACTACAATTCATCAAGTAAATTCTATAAAAAGTATTCAAACATTTCCTTTCTAATTTGGACAAGCTATTCCTTCATAAACAAGCTATTCTTTCATGAACAAGCTGTTCCTTCATAAACAAATTGTTCCTTATAAAATCAAGCTATTCCTTTATAAACAAGTTGTTCCTTTATAAAGCAATCATAAATAGAAAACTGAATTTCTCCTTTACTTGTCTACTCTACTTATATTACAATACAAAGTAATGCACATATAAACATGTAGATTCATCTAACTTCAAATAACAAAGATATTAAGAGATACTCTCATGCCTGTTTCCTTGCTGCTAGCGAATGCCTCTGATTCTGTATTAACAGTCTGGCAGTTTCTTTTTTTATTTAATCTCACTCTCTTTTTGTCTCTTTCAGATTCTAATCACAGATTGGGTGGAGTATTTTCCAGGTATTGCTGATTACACTTCTCACAATTCTGGATTCTTCAAGAGGTATGTATATGTTTGCAGCATATAAAATCCACAGTCCTCTAAAAAATGGCAATGGTATTTGTGAATTGGCTCTCTAGCAAGTTCGAATACAGCAAATGACAAATTGTGGCTCTCAAAAAGCAATTTCGGATATAGCAAGGGCAGAAGTGAATTGGTAAAAATGACAGAGTGAAGAGCTCTATATATAGGTTTCAAATTCTCATGCCTGCTACCATTTTGGCATGAGAATTGACACCTTATATATTTGAAAATGTCAATTCATGAAGTGGCCGCTATTTAGCAAGTTACTCAACAATTTTTAAGATGATTCGACCTTTATCCAAGGAGAACTTTTCAACTCACACATGGTAAAAAGCAGATGAAAGACACCTACAGGCGTTTTTAGCCATGGCGTCCAATATGGCGGATTGATATTCATTGCAGGAAAACGTCACTTGTAGAATGCGTCCCATCTGGCCTTCTCACGCATTCTCCGAATGGAGTCTTAGCAGGCCGCGACCTGGTCTCCTGGGCGTGAGTTTAGTAGCCGCGCATTTCCTCCATTTTTATCATTTCCAAAGGTTTCGACTTTGCCAATTAAACATTTGAACTTTGGCATGTTTTCTCTTCTTTTCCACGGTAAATGAAATTTGCAATATTTAGCTTTATTTCATAGCTATCAAATATTCGATAAACCTCATATGATTTATTTTCCCATGGTAACTTTATTCGATATCTTTAGCCATGTATTTTCCCATGATATATTTCATACGATTTTTACCAAGAGACTATAGAAGTCTAATTCATTTATTTTCTCATGGTAAATATATATATTATTTACCAAGTGACTATAGAAGTCATATATTTCCAAGATCTTTATTTATTTAAAATATAAATAAATTATTATATATTTAAATTATATAAATTCATATATAATATTATTTCTCCAGAAATTCACTTTATAATATTTACTCTAATTTAAAAGATATAAATCTTTTAATTTTACACTTGAGAGTTTTAAAATATTAAGCTAAATACATTTATATATTTTATTATATAAATATTATTATAGTTCTTTTAAATATTAAACATATAAATATTTAAATACCCGAGTATTTAATATATTTATATATTTTAATATAACTATAATAATATTATATATAATTACTTATATAAATATATTTATATTTAACAAATATAAATATATATACGTATACATATTTAATTGTCGAATACATATATTGCGAGCCAGTCGACATACTTTCAATATATATATATCTATGTATATATAAATTCCAGGCAAATATTTAATATTCCACATTATCGGACGTACGCTTATAAACATATATATACTATACATGTGTTTATATGCTTACTTCCGACATTCACATCCAAACATGATACCACCATGACGATCATAATCTCACAATCAAGCACAAGGATAAACTTCACACACAGAAGCAGTCAAGACCTCTACTTGCAAGACATACAAGCTATGGATGACTTACCTTATACTCATGCAAAACTGACTTGGTTTACTCAGTCTAAGGTGAGTGTGTGTATGGTCAATTGATTTACTTTACCGGTTACCCGACCAAGCCCCTCTCCCGAGTGATGTCTCCCCTCCGCTTGGAGGAATGGTTCATGTACCTGCACCCATAGACATACAATCTCGACAGTTACTTGTTCACAATGTCAACAGTATACAAAACATCTTAATTTAGAATATTCGTAATTCAATACTATGCTTGCAACATTAAACAAGAATTACACGAATATAAGTATCAATCTAATGAGGCAATCATTAAAATACAACTCATTCATTTTGATAACAAAAACATGTTTTATTCATCTCAAATATTCAAACATTACAATCAATTTCCCTATGCAATAGTAGCTATACAATCGAGGTGTAACATGAACTGAAACTAATCGATAACAAGCTTGAAGGCATAGGCTCAACAATTTGTTATAACAAGCACGGTTAAAAAAAAGAGAGCAAACACTGCTCTTATTTATAGCTAAGCAAAGGAGTAGGGAACCCTAAAATCTCCTTGCTTTTACAACTAATACTTGCTAGCATGCAAGCTTTATTTCTAAACCTAAAGAAGATAAGCATCTAACACCTAAGAAAGTGTCAAAAATAGAGAGTACCAACTCATTACAATTGTTTTCTTTCTCTTCTCAAAGAATGGATAATAATTATGACAAGAATAGAAAGAAAGTTAGGAAGAAGTTTCTAAATGAAAGCTGATTTTATATCTCAAGCACATCCACTAAAAAGCGGGAAACTGTATCACGATCAGGTGCATCCATACTATCAATAGCAAAGTTTCACTTTTCCAATATTTCTTCGCCATCTGCAATAGATCTTAGGAAATCTTCATTCTCCTTAGCCGCTTTCTCGAACTTTGCTAACATTATCAAAAGCTAACTCATTCTTCTGTCATTGCCATTGCTGCTGCGAATAACGCTCTAAAACTATGTTTGAACTTCATCAAGCCCAACATAGGAACCATCATCTTGACAATATTGGCAAGGAATTCTTGTGACAAACTCCCTTATGAATTCGAGAGCATCAACAACCCTTTGCTTGTACACAACAAACTCCTCAGAAATCCTCTCATAAGTTTTCACTTTGAAGAAGTGATATTCCTTCCATGCAAGGATTTGTCTTTTATGTTCTCTAGCAGTGATAGAACCATATGCCTTGTCTAAATCTGCAATAATGATTTCATGCATAGGCTTGACTTCTGCAATCAGCTGCTCAAAACCTTGGATACCTTGTCGTAAATCATGGGCCTTATATCTCAGCTGAAATACCTGTGCTAGAATTTTCGTGCCCTTAGTGACGATTTCCTCAATCCACTTCTGAGTCTGTTTCCCACAAATTACTAACTGTCTCAACTGCTACTGATCTAGAAGAAGGAAGTGATGAATGAACCTTTGGCAGCTCTGCTACAGGAATAGACTTCTTCCTTTTAAGGACTAAGAAATTTTTACTGTATTCAACAACTTGACGGGTCCTTTCCTCCACTAAGATGCATTTTTTATCAGCCCAATTAACTAGTGGAAGAGGTTGTTGCTCAATCTGCTTACGAGTGTAAGCTGGGAGAAGCACATCTCCGTCATCATCCGATAACCCCTCAATATCCTCGGATAAGCAATCCTTCATCTGATGAAGAGTGAGTCTACTATTGCTATGCCTTCGGACTTCAACTTGATCTCTGTAGTTGGCCCAAAAATCCTCGAGTGCGGGTACATGAGCGAAGTTTTGACCAAGTCTGGCTGCATAGACACCATGGGGATCATAAGATTGTCTCTCGCTAAAAGGCTTGAGACCAAGTTTAGTTAACTCGTTACCCATTATTTTAGCATCTGTTGATGACCTGCACCTGTAAATTCCTAATGCAAAAGGGAAGCTGAAAGCTAGTTTCTTTTTGTTTCGCAAGCGGGTGTGAACATCTGATACTTGCCTAAGAAACTCCATACACACAACCTCATCCGATGAATACCTTGGTAACATGAGAGGAGCATCGAAATAGCCATAAACCCTTAAGTAAGTGAAAGTAGCAAATTGAATATACCAATCCGCCCATTCTGACATCGCTAACCTGACAATAGATGAAATGCATACATGAAGCTCATTATCCAGGTCACGCACTGTATACATTAGGAATGCTTCATTCACTCTTTTGTAATGATGTGATGATGCAACAAACTCCAACTGAGTGTAGTAATTGTAGACATGTTGAACATTTAAGGATCCCTCCGTGTTTAACCCTCTGAATTTTCCTTGGAAGGCAACCAAGTAGACTAGGTAGGAGATCATGTGGAATTGATGCTTGTTAAAATACTCAGTTATTTGACGATGAAGGCAGTCACTGATCAATGTAGGCCAATCATAGAATTCCGTTTCCTTCATGATGTGAGGTATCATGTAAAACATCCAAGGCTGAAACTTAGTTGCATCTTCATAGCCTGCGATCTGGTTGAGCAAGGTGATGATAATGGCAATTTCCTCCTTAAATTCTCCTCTCCCAACATTCTTTGGCAATGCCTTATGTTTTTCTTTCATCCATTTTGTTGCAACCCTCTTGCTATACTTGTCTTTATGCATTTCCCATACACTTTCGCATTCATCTCGAGAGATAGTAAGGCTTCCGAGCCAAGGTGGAATTGAGAAACATCTTTCTATCATATCAGGCTTTAGGCTGCAAATAGTTCTCCCGTCCATGACTGAATCTACCTTGTTGCTGGATTGTAATGCTTGATGCAAGCAATTACGCATTCTAAGCTTTGAACTGAAAAGGGGATGGATGTTGCCGCAAGAAGACCTGAATGGCCAAGGTGCCTAATGGTGACATTGCCTGCATCTTCCAATGCACATAGATTGAACACTGGCTTAATGTGGTATAAGTCAGTTTCAGTTGTCTCGATGAAATCATGATACAGTGCTAATTTAGTCTTAAACTCTGTAGGACTGTACTCCATTCTGCAAAACTCGAAGATTGCTTGTAAACTCGCCTATGTTTTGACAAGTTTTGCACAACTTTCTATTTTTAGCTTGCTGATTTTCTTCGTCAAATGGATGAATCTTTTGGAAATTTTTTTGAGATATGAGTTTTGTTTAGAATTTCATCACAAACAAACCCAGATCGTTCGTTTTTGAAAATTCTGAGTGTAGACTAAAAAAGCAACAAACCCTAATTTTCTCTGAAAAAGCAGAAAAAGTTGACATCTGGGTATTGTTCAGAGGCACATTCTGGATGAACCCATTTGATTAGATTTTGAAAACCTCGAAGTTTCATTGAAAAAGCAGCCACTTGAAGTTTCACTGAAAAAGTTGTGATATGAGTTTTGTCTAGAAGAATGTTTAAGGTGGACCCAGAAGTTTATAAGTTTTCTCTGACATGCAAGGAAAAAGCAGCTGCTGCAACTTGAGAAAGTTTTTCAAAAATTATCCAGAATCATAAACTGCGATGACCCAGATCAGTAGAAATTGAAAAATTGGACCTCCTCCTTCAAAGATTTGATGTTCTGGATGAAAAAAGCGTGAAAAAGCAAGCCTTCTTATGTGCTGATCTGAAAATTCATGAAAAACCAGCAAGTTCAAGTTCTTGAATCTTAAAAATATAGGTTTGAAGTTGCTGCTCTATTTCTCTTTGGAGGCCACCTGCAAGAAAATATGAAAAATAAAACACAAAGGTGCCTTAAATAAGCTGTCTTGAGAGAAACAACTCTCTTTAACCCTAATTCTTCAAAACTTTAATTTGAATTTATGCAATGAACTTAGATGTTTTTCATCATCTTCAATTTTTTAAAATTTCAAAAATTTGATGAAGGCACCAGAACTTGGGCGCCCTTCTTGACTTGAGGCACCTAACTCCAACCGTTTTTTCATCGTTTTCAATTTTTTCTCAATTTTCATCTTTAGTTTGATTCTGATTTTCGGCCTCCAGATTGAACCGACGAACAAGCTGAATGATTCATTGCGGAGCTTGGTCGAATCTGACGAAGTTTGTTTGGAGGCAACTTCTGACGAAAACTTCGTTTGACCCTTCAAAATGTCGGGTGCCTCTCTCCTTCAGGGGTGCCCATGTTCACCAATGTTAGCCATTTTTATGAGCTTCAAGTTCTTGCTTGTCTTCTGACCTTCAGATGAATTGATGATTCGTTAAGCTAAATTGATCGGATTGACTGGCTGTCAGGTTCACTAGATAGCTGAGAAGATTTTGGAAGGGGTCTCCTAGACACTGCATCTCTGACAAAGTTGATTTGAAGCCTCAAAGCTTGGGCGCCCTTCTTGACTTGAGGCACCTAACTCCTCCAGACTTAGCCGTTTTTTCATCGTTTTCAATTTTTTCTCAATTTTCATCTCTGATTCTAATTTTTGGCCTCCAAATTGATCCGACAAACGAGTTGAATGATTCATTGTGGAGCTTGGTCGAATCTAACGAAGTTTGTTTGGAGGCAACTTTTGACGAAAACTTCGTTTGACTCTTCAAAATGTCGGGTGCCTCTCTCCTCCAAGGGCGCCCATGTTCACCAGTGTTAGCCATTTTTATGAGCTTCAAGTTCTTGCTTGTCTTCTAGCCTTTAGATGAATTGATGATTCCTGGAGCTAAACTAATCGGATCGATTGGCTGTCAGGTTCACTGGTTAGCTGAGAAGATTCTAGAAGGGGTCCCCTGGACACATCTCCGAAAAAGTTGATTTGAAGCCTCAAAAGCTTGGGCGCCCTTCTTGATTGGAGGCCCCCTATCTTTACCAGAGTCAGTTTATATTCTGAGATTTTCACCATTGCTTTTGACTTCTGTTGTTTTACTCACTTTTTCTCCTCTATTTAGTCTTTGATATCTGACGACTGCTAGCTTCGACGAATGTGCTGATCATTGCATTGGAAAGCTGGATCAAATCTGACGAAGTCACGTTGGAGGTACCTTGTGCAAATTCATTTGTTTAACCTCTTAAAAACTTGGGCGCCCTTCTTCTCCAGGGGTGCCCAGATTCACCAGACTTAGAATATTTTTCATCACTTTTCGTCTTCAGAGTTTTAACACCTCTTTTCATGGCTCCTGTCTGATCTGAGTTTGCCAGCGACTAAGTGACCTGATGAGCTGATGAAGATATCCACTGCGAAGCTGACAGGAAATTGAACATTGCCTAGGAGAGTGATCTCCTAATTT
Organism: Sequoiadendron giganteum; assembly: GCA_007115665.2. Taxonomy (NCBI): domain Eukaryota; kingdom Viridiplantae; phylum Streptophyta; class Pinopsida; order Cupressales; family Cupressaceae; genus Sequoiadendron; species Sequoiadendron giganteum. Next base: position 539,325,044 of record CM021101.1, read on the forward strand.
CATCATATGACCCTTTGAAAAGTTGGGCGACCTTCTCCAGGGGCGCCCAAACTGAGCAGTGTTTGAAACGTTTTTGCAATTTTCAAAATTCTTCCTCATTTGACGTGCCTCCCTTGAGCTCGGCTACCAAAATCGAAAAAATTCTAAGGCATGAAGGTTTAGATGCCCAAACTGAGCAGGGGCGCCTGGATTCACCGGCCTTAGTCAAAATTTTTGCATTTTTCAACCTTTTCAGCTTCCTCTCTCCGTTCCTTGTTGACAGCTTTTGTTTGATGCTTGAATGTCTGATTCTGACACCTAGTAGCTGACTGACCTTGGTCCTCTAGAAAAAGCTTTTGAAAAAGCAGAATAGACCCACTAGGGCAAAACTAATCCGTTCGTGATTCTGACTACACCAGCCTAATGAGGAAGTATTTTGAGCCAATCATAATCAGTCTTAACCCTAGAAGCCAAACTTTCTATTTTTAGAAAATTTTGTTAGTATCCATTTCGAAAGAAACCCAAAAAAACCTAGAAAAAGTTTTTATTTTTAGAAAACTGCTAAATTTTTTTTTTTTCCTAAAATCTAGGGTTGAAAAACTGAAATCTGGGTTTTGTCGATTTGACCATTCTAAACTGGCCCAGATTGTCAGATTTTGAAAATTTCAAGTTTTTGACCCCCATGCAAGACATGCAAAACCCCAATTTTGACAAGACTTTAACTCATTTCTTCAAAATGCCTGTGTAGCAATTTTTTTATTTGGGGTACAACAAAACCCTAGATAGCATAGATTAATTCAAGTGCATATAAAACATGAATATACAATGCTTTGTTTAGAGGCTTTTGTTGAGGCTACAAGTGCAATTGTAAATGAAGACAAAATATAAGTTCTGTTCATTTGGCAAGATGGCCCTCTACCCTGGATGAACCTGTTGTGACCTTTTTTCACACATCACCCCATTCAAATGGGGACCCCCTAATTTTTGCTCCATTTTGGTCTTTTGGCTTTGCGTCTCTCTCTCTCTTTGGTCCTTCCGTCCTTTCAGGGATGTCCCATCATTTGACCGAGGTTGGAAATATTGTTTGAGTCTGTGGATTTAGGGTTTTCCGTCATTTAGGCTTTTTAAAGGTCAAATTGAGTTGTCAAATTAGAATCTAAGCTTAGTACTGCAGTTACAAGGCGTCCAACAAAGTCCCACTGAGTTTTTATCGAATTCTGACAACTTACTATTTATATAGTAAGTACTCAATCTAGGACCATTTCATCGGGATTTTGGAACTCTGTCAATTCCATCGCATTCCAGGTACTTCAAGCTACTTGCACGCCAAATTTGGGCAGAATCAGACAACTTGCTATTTTTAGCAGTTCAGGCTTTAGGAGCCATTTTCAGGATCTTCACATGTGCTTTTCAAATGCATGTCTAGGGAATGTTTCTGGGTTTTTCAAGACCTTCGCAATGATGTAACATGCAAACCGAGGTGATGACTTTCAGAGTTCAACCTTCAGAGGCTATTTTTAGGGTTTGCATGCGGAGTTTTTCAATGCATGTCCAGATATTCCTCATGGGCTTTTCGAGAGCTTCGCAACGATACGACATGCAAGCAAAGGAGATCAATTTTCAAGTACTTACTATTTTTAGCCAGTGCCTGCATGCAGACCAGTTTTCTGGGTTTTTCTGAGATCCCGCGAGCAATATGACATACAAAATCATCCGACAGTGGATTGGTCACTTTTCAGGTAGTTTCTATTTTTAGCAGGTAAACTCAAACAGCCGCCCGACACTCCAGTTCAGCAAGCAAAACGACATGCAGCAAAAACAAAGTCAAACGGAGACCGTTCAAGATACATGCAAGTCAAATTAGGGTTTCCACTTTTATAGGGGATAAAATCCAAAAATTGCCAAAATGAAGTACCCCATCAGGATCAGTATCATCTAAGCAAAACCTATTGGCAAAATTTGAGCGAAATCGGAGAACTTACTATTCTTAGTAAGTCATCTCAGAGCTATAAATAATAGGTCTGCGCCAGAGGTAGGTGTGAACAGGGCACTTGAGTTATCAGGATCAGGCATAGCAAGTTTCAAGTCAAACAGAGCTACAGAAGTCAGGCAACTCTGGAACTTACTATAAATAGCAAGTAGCTATAAATGGCAGGTAAGAGCAAGGGATAGGCGAAAACAGGTTCATCAAACTACAGGGATCATATGGTGAAAATTTCACGACAAACGGAGCTGTGGAAGTCAGAAAAGCAAGGGCTTACTAAAAATAGAATGTGAGGGCAAAGGCAGGCAATGACTTGGAAATTTTTACTAAGTACAGCAAAACAAAGGCTCATACCCTTGAGGACGCCCAGGTAAAAAGATAAAATTTCCAAGTCAAAACTGAAATGGAAGTCCCCCTGGCAAAATGCGCCCACCTAGTGAAAGCTTTGAAAATTTCTAGTGTTAAAAGTAAAAACATGACACTCCAAATGCGCCCATGATGAGAATAAAAGCTCCACCTTCAAAATGCGCCCAAGTCATGTTGGGAAGACTTCAAAAAGTTTCTAAGGCACAAATCAAAAGCTTCACATGTTATTTGCGCCCTCAAGTGAAAGCTCCACCGTGGAAATGTGCCCAACATAGTGAAGGCCACCCAAAATATTTCTAAGGCATGAAAGTGAAAGTAGATCCATCAAAGTGCACCCACCATGGAAGGGTTATATGAGAATTGGCTAAGGCGTGGAAAATAAAAGTAGCTTATCTAGAATGTGCCCAAGGTTGCTGGAGGATAAAACACACCTAAGTGTTGGAGATAGGAGCCACACATGCCAAATGCGCCCAAAGAAGAATGAAAGCCTTCGAAAATATACTAAGGCATGAGATAGGAAAAAAACGTGTAAGCCTGATGAAAATAAAAGTAAGCCCTCTAAAATGCGCCAAAGGAAGGAGTGGTTAAGTGAAATTCTTCTAAGGCATAAAACGAAAGTCAATGGGGTAAAATGCGCCCATCTCTAGCAAAGAAATGTGCCCATGAATGAAAGCTTGAGGTAGTATTTGCGCCCAAGAAGAGTTAAGAGGTTGCTGAAAAAGTCTAAGGCGTGGAAAATATGCTAAGGCACGGGATGAAAGTACAACCTCTCAAATGCACCCATAAATGAAAGAAGGGACACTCAAAGGCACCCACTTTAAATGGGGATGTTGAGAAATGCCTAAGGCATGAAACAAAAGCTCCCCAAGCTATTTGCGCCCAGCTTGAATGATGAGGACCTTGAAAATACTCTAAGGCATGAAATCAAAGTCACACATGCCATTTGTGCCCTCACCTTGGAAAGAAAAATTAATATGTTTGAAATATCTCTAAGGCACGAAATAAAAGCAAGGGGTCTGAAACGCGCCCAAGGATGAAGTGCCTTCAAAATTATTCTAAGGCAAAAATAAAAGCTAGCACACAAAAATGCGCCCATAATGAAGAAGAGTTACAAAATATTTCCTAAGGCATGAAAATGGAAGTGAAAGGGTAGAAATGCGCCCAAGGATGAAGTGCCTTCAAAATTATTCTAAGGCAAAAATAAAAGCTAGCACACAGAAATGCGCCCATAATGAAGAAGAGTTACAAAATATTTCCTAAGGCACGAAAATGGAAGTGAAAGGGTAGAAATGCGCCCTTGATGAGATGATGGGAAAACACTCTAAGGCGTGAGAGTCATCTAAGGCAAAAATGAGAGTAAGACTAGCTAAATGCGCCCTTGGTTGAGATAAAAAGAAAAAAATGTTCTAAGTAGACTCTTCAAAATACGCCAAAAGGAAGAGGGTATGAATTTATTTCTAAGTATGTGAGGTAATGGGTGTGGGAAAATAAAATATCCAAGGGGTCAAATGTGCCAGAGGTAGAAAATGTTGGAAGATTTTCCTAAGTAAAATAAAATTTCACTAAGAAAAATACGCCATGGATGAGCTTGAGACTTCAAATTTCCCAAAGGCATTTAAATGAAGTGGGCGAAGTAATGAAATGTTTTTCAAGGGGAATTAACAGCTGATGAGTATTTTCCATGGGTCAAGTGGAAAATTAAATGAATCTCTTTAAAATACACCCATGAGTTAATAGAATTTTAATATTATTTTCCTAAGGGAGATTTTAATATTTCCAGAGGAAAATTATTTTGCCTAGATTATTTTCCTAACGGAAATTAAATCTCAGAGGGTAGATTAATTCAAGCAAGCAAATGATTTTAAATCATCCGAGGGAAAATTATTTTGCTTAGATCATTTTCCTAACGGAAATTGAATCTCAGAGGGTGGATTAATTCAAGCAGGCAAGTGATTTTAAATCATCCGAGGGTTAAATTATTTTGATGATGATTTAAAATCTTCTAAGGCAAATTTCATGGAAGTTGATGATTTAAATGGCAAATGTTTTAACAGGTTGGAAATAATTTTAAATCTCCCATGAATTTTTCGAGTTGAATTTAATTAAACTTTGCGAGAAATTTAAAATGGAATTTTCAAGTAAGTCAGAGTGATTTTCTCGCAAGTTGTTTAATTACCAGCACTTAACTGGCAGACTGGAGGGAAAAAAATCGAATTTTGCAAAGAAAAAATCTTCATTAATGGCAACTGCCATGATGACTGACCGACAGCTAGCCCACTACTGCGCCTGAAATAGAAGATTCTAAGTGGAGAGAGTGGTGAATTGATGAAGGTGCTAAAAATAACTCCAGCACTACTTGGCAGGATTCCTCATGGAGAATTATTTAAGCAACCTCATTTCACATTTCTTCTCACATTTCGAAGTTGAGAGTTGCTGAAATAGAGAAATTCTTTGAGAGATTGAAATCTTTTTCGAGGTTGCTGAAAGTGAGGTTGAGGATTTGTTTTCGAAGTTGCAGAAGATTTCTTATTTGCTGAAGAACTTTATTTCTCAAGGTCGCTGAAGATTAGAGTTGCTGCAAATTTCGAAGTGCCATGCTGGAGAGCTGAGATTTTATTTCCAAAGAGCTGAAGTTGCTGCAGATTTTCGAAGTGGCATAAGAGTTCTTGAAGTTGCTGAGGATTTTATATTCAAACTGCTGAAAGTTGATTGCTGTTGGAGTTGAGAAGAAATTCGAAATTCCATACTGCAGTGATCTCTTTATTCTTCTAATTGTTGAAGAGTTGACAAGCTGAAGTCAAAGATTCGAATTATTTATGCTAAGGAAGTTATTTGCATTGCTGAAAGTTATTAGTTTGCTGCGATTTTTCTTCACCAGTCAGAAGTGCAGTTGCTGAAAATTCTCTCTAAGCTCAGAGATTTTATATAGTTTGAGGTTTGGAGTTAGAAATTTATGCTGAGGAATTTTATTTTCAAAGCTAACTCCGTACTCGCAGCCATCTTGGGAATTGTTTTATTTTATTAAAAATCTGCAGTCTAACTTATTATTCTATTTTATTTTTGCAGATGGCTGGAGCAAAAGATGTTGAAGGAACAAGCAGAGCTGCAAATACTGAAGCGGGCAAGGCAAGCTCATCCCGACAAGCAATGATCAAAAGGCTCGCCAAGCCATTTCTTCCGAAGTCAGCAATTATTTCAAAGTTGGTGGGATTAAATGACACCAACCTTGGTTCATTTAATCTGGGTGCACTCAAATCAAGGATGTACAGACTGGGAGGTCATCAACCGTCAGTCACAGCACACAATATTATGAAGAGTGGGATCTACGCGGCTGCTGGTTTTCCACTAGCAATACAGTGTCCAGAGTTAATCATGGAGTGCGCAAATTGCTACAAGCCGGAACGCAGAACGATTGTCTCTCCAGATGGCAAATTGTTTGCCAACTTCATGCCGAATGCTATCGGAGAGGCATTTGGGATCCCCACTTCCGAAAGAATGCTATACAGGACAAAAGATAGAGCAGATAGGATGTATGCTTCCTCCTTCGAGAGATGTGCCGCTGTGATCAACAGAGTCTGGATGCAAAAGCCAAAGCCACCCTGCACTAAGCTCTCGAAACAAATAATCGCCGAAGATGTGAAACAAGAATACTGTGACTTGATAATGATGCTTAGTCGAGTAAATGGGAGTTCGCAAGCATATATCTTCGAGCCTTGGATGTTTTATTACATCGAGATCATTTTAGAGGGAAAAGAATGTGTTGACTGGGCTAGGATGATTAGCGACAACATAGATGAACAGTTCAGGAGCCTGAGGAGGACGAAGACTTTTTACATGAGCTCGTACGTAATGTATATGCTGGCGAGGATGACCAAGTATCGAGGGATCACGTACAAAGAGCCAATCAGCTGTGCCCCTGACCAATTCAAAATCCATGAGGCCTACACACAATTACATTTGACTAACCTTGCCAGCTACAAGCGGGCAAATGATGCATTCACAATGCATATTGCAAGGACCCTTTAGCAGAGAACACAACAAAGAATATCAAAGGAGGCACATGCGTTGATTGAAGAATATGGATATTGACTCATCCAATTTCCAAAATTCACATACATTAGGCTGCAGGGGTTCACCTCGTATCCATACCGGTTGCCGAGGTACCCCACTGATCACATAGTAATGCTAGAAGTATCTAGGCAACTCATTGGTTACGATAAAATCCAGAAGAAGAAGAGGAAGAAGGGACTAGATTTTCCTATTGCCATAGGGAATTCCATTGAGGTGTGCCCCTCCTTGCAGGCAGCTCGAGAGGCAAAGGATGCGCTACAATTCTTTCATCTCTCATATCACACAGGCAGGCAGGATTTCAATCCTTACAGAAACATCTGAGTGGTGCAAAATGTTGAGTACAAGCACAAGGCTCACATAGAGGATTTTTGGGCAAATGCGGTGGATGAGGCTGAAATAAGAAGGATGTTTACCAGACTCCCTCTCAAGTTAATCAGGGAGTGTGAAGTCATTCCAATTCCCAACCAGGTGGAAGAGGATGTAAATGTCATACAGCCTGACTATGAGTCAGTCAGGAATACTCCGGTCCCACCACCTGATTGGTCCGAGCCAGAAATCATGGACTTGGACACGCTCTCTATTCCGGTGATGACTTTCACAAGGGCTTGGGTCGATAGGCATGTGGGCAGACTTAAGAGCAGAACAATTACCCTTACTTATGACTTAATGGGTGATCAAAGGCCACTATCGGTGAGAAGGGGAAAACAAGTTGCTCAAGCGCCGGAAGCACAAGATGAGGTGTTGACCCAGCCAATACCTTTGAGCATGGAGCAGGCATCACCCACGCGGTCGCAAACTCAGTCTTCGAGTTTGAGAGAAATTTCGCTATTTGCCGATCAGAGGGCAAAATTGAATGAAGAGCGGGGACTTGAGGAGGTTGATCAGCCCAACGTCCGAGAGTCAGATAGTTTAAGTGTTAGTGTACCCAGGGGTGGCCAACAAGAAGAGGAGGAAACAGTGGCCGATACCCGTTTCCAGCAGATGTTGGACATGGCATTGGAAGAAGAAGAAAACATAGAGCAAGGGACCCAAGGGTCGAGAGATACTCAGCTCGTGGAGACTGATGAGCCCGAGCAGGACAGTGTTAGAAGAGAGGAAATATATGAGGTGGAGGCAACGAAGGAGCAGCCCCTCGTCACTTGCAATCCACAGTAGACGGTACCGGATTGGCTTACGGATAGAATGAGAAGAGACCCTGAGGATGATATAGATCCAGCCGTTGAGATGGAGGAGTTCCTTAGAAGGCTTAGTGCACCACTGGAGAAGAAGAGAGCCAAGAAGTTTTCAAAGATTTCAATTGATGAGTCGGGCTCTCGCACACTTCAGGTTACTGTCCCAAGGGAGGAGTGTGATCGAACCGAGGAGAGGCCTGAGAATTATGCGATCACCACTGTAGAGTTGGGTCATCCTACGGGAGCCCAAATTGTTGAGGAGTTCGATAACTCCTATCAGGCGCTAAGAGACCAATTGCTCTGCACGGAGGGAAAGTATAAGAAGTTAAAGAAGGAGCACAAGACCTTGATAGGATATGTGCAGTGTCTGGTGAGTCCAGGTGAATAGGCAAACCCAACAGTCGAACTCCCACCAGAGTTTCTGAGGGAGTCAGTTATTGGCTTAGAAGATTTAAAGAAGATGGAAACAAAAGCAGACAAGTGGGTTAGCCATGTTCGGGCTGAGACAGAGAAATTCATGGAGGACCTCACCAATGCTTATTGGCAGGCCTCAGATATTTTTTGCGCACATAGATATGGTGGATCAAACCTGGAGCGATACCCGCACCTATCAAACTAAGACTGTTCTTCGTCTGGGGGCTTTGATGCATATACCTCTGCAGACCCTGGTGGATGGATGTGTAATTCAGGAGGGTGACAGGTATGATTTCACCAGTTGGTACTCCTTGGTGGTCATAGGCCGTGGGTTTCATGATGCAACAAGGGTAGATTCGGCCAGAGTTAGGAAGGCAATGGGCAACATTTTGGAGGGAGTCCTTAATACATTAGAGGCCATATTTGCTAGGAGGTTGGCTCCAGAGGAAATAACTACTAATGGCTTGAGGGACAAACTGGCTCCTTTCTTCTCGGCTGCGAGGTTGCTTGTCCAGGATGACTTTGAGAATGTCTCCACTTTCTCCAGCATAATTCAGAATACCCAGGACGCCTTGGTGGCATGGAGAAAGTCCTACACTCGGGACAGACAGACAATTGCAGTCTTGGAATTTCAGCTCAACCATATTCCACCAATTTCAGTTCAAGAGGTTGAGGCGGTATTGGCCCGGTTGATCGAGTTCGCAGTCAGGGAACAGGACAGTGGGAACGCTCTGCTAGACAAGGATCTTCTGGAGGATGGTGATCGGCATTAATTGCTCATTATGGTTCTTGCAGGGGAGTGGAGAATCTTTTGTGCATTTATTATCCACTCCCCTCAGTGGCGGTTTTTAGGGCAGAAACCCTAATTAGGGCATAGGTGGCTTGATCTAAGCCCTTTATTGTAATTGAATTTGAGCCATCCACTGAAATGGGCTAGCTATAAAAGGTGTATCCCCCCCTCATTTGTAATCTATTAGAATTAGAATCAGAGATAGAATAGAGACAGATCAAAGCTAGATAGAGGTTAGAGAGTAGAGCTAGGAGTTAGATTAGTTTGAAAAGGAATGAAAAGCTTTCCCTTTGAAAGTTTCTGTAAAAGGTTGTTGTGTAAGACTCATAATATAAAGATTTTCATTGATTGGTGATTCTTTTTTTCGTTATGAGCAGTTGACGAGACTTTCTTCGTCTTTCCAATTCAAGTAGATTAGAGTAAAGTAGGCTTTGTTTTATGCAAGTAGTTGTTAGTTGTGGAGTGTGGCGCTTGGTTTGGACAAGTTTTCCTTTATCCATACCACTAGCAGGCTTGTTGATGGTAAGTCTGCCCTACGTGGTCAACTGGAATATCAGTACCTAACTTCGGTTGTGATTCGTGTGTTCACTTGCATTGTTGTGACGGGGTGCGCATGTGGAATCATAATTTGAATATCTTACCCATCCTTTGAAGATTGCACCTACTTTGTCAGAGTTGTCCAAAGGGGAGACAAAACAAAGTTTGGTTTGAAGATTGTCCAAGTCAGGTCTTGCATTCCACCCTTTTAGAAATAGATTGTAGACTTCCTACCCCTATCCCTTTTCAATTTGGTATTTTCTTGGTTAGTTTAGGTATTAGAGCATCACAATCAAATCTTTCATCTGCTTCACGAAGTTGAACAATTACATAAGTCCCCTTGGAATACCCAGCATATTCACATCAACCAACTGAGTCTATTCGCAATAAAAGGAACCTTGGAGTTGAACGCATGATCTTTCACGCAATCTTAGCATGCAGAATACTTTGATCAAGAGAGAATAGAGTGACTGTTGGACATTTTATTCTGTGTTGGTGGTCATAAAACACACTCCAATAGAACCAACAATGGAAGTTCATAAAACCAAATGAAATTGTTCATTATTTGGGTATTTCATTTGGTAGTCACCTCACTATAGCTGATCAATGGCAATGGAAACTACAAAATCTTGTAAAGAAGCTGCTAATGTGGAGCAAACTCGGTCTTCCTCTTGGTAGGAAGGCTACCATTGTTAACAGAATTCTATTAGCAAGGCACATGTTCTACTCTTCATGCTTGTTGCCAGCCCAAGGAACATTTAAAGCACTTGAGAGGGTTCTTAGAAGTTTCTTATGGTGCAAACAAGGAGGGAGGAAAGGGGTCCCCCTTGTTGCTTTAGATTTTTGCACTCTTCCAAGGGATCAAGGGAGGTTGGGGATTCCAAACATAAGAGTGCAAGGAATAGATCTTGTAGGGAAGAAGATTGTATGCGTAGTGGAAGGTGACACACCTTGGCAGATCCTTCTCTGCCATAGAATTCTTAATACACAGCATATCCATAAAATCAAAGGACCCTTCCAAATGTGTGACATAATTGCTAATGCTAATGCTTTTATGATTGCCAAATCAACACCACTTAAGAGAATATGGGCTTCTTGGCAGATACTCTCGAGTTTTTGCCATTGGTTGAGGTCCCACAAGATGCTTGGGATTTAGTTGCACATCCTATTTGGACCTTAAACTCACAACTTGGACAACTTTGGCTTCAACCTTACTTTGTAGGAAAAAAGATTGGCAAGGAAGGGCTTGTTCTATTGGGGGGACCTTTGCAACAATGAGAGATAGCAATGGAAATCTTGGTAGGAATTAAACAAAGCTCCAGTTTTGACTCTAGTTGACAAATCCACTTTTCAAGAACTATGCAATATGATTCCTAAGCATCATCTTTTCAAAATACATTTATAGAGTGTAGGCCCTTGGATGGACTGGAAGTGGAACACAAGAAAAATCCTTTTCAACTATAAATCAAAGGATTTATACAATCAAGTTTGCCACTGCAATTCCATTGCCCTCCAATTGAACAAACAATGGGAGGTCTAAGACCTTGAAGTGAGATGGCAATGACACTATCAAATTATTTGGATGGCTACTATTACATCAAAGTTTAGCTGTCAAAGCAAGTTTGAGAAAGACTGAATTTATAGATGCATAAAGAAGAAATAGTTGATCATTTCTTTTGAAAATGTCCAACAGCTAGAAGCTTTTGGGGATGGCTGCAAGATGAATTCAATTTCCTTTCTATTGCTCCTCTCTCTTCAAAAGGGCCTCTTTTGGATGATTCTTGGATGGTCTAGGATAGCTGCAAGGGTTTACGGCATACAACTCGGTTGGAAGAAATCAGTTTTCATTTAATGTCAAGATGCCATGCCATCTTTTAGGAGGATTACCTCCCCTCTTAGTATGGGAAAGTTGAGACATTTAAGACAAGAGTTGATTTTAATTGTACAAGATAAGTTTGAGTGGTTTCGAAGAGATGATGAGCTAATTCTTGATGAGGATTTAGCCATCTTTGAGAAGACAATAGATGATCATGAGCACAATTAATTGAGATTCATTGAGGGTCCAAGATTGAGACAATAATTACAAAATTTTGGGATTAGACAAACTGAACAAAATGAGATTTTATGTATTATGTTTATTTTATCTCTAGGAACTATATTTGGGATGAAATAATGAAAGCATATATTTTTTTCCTATCGTTACAAATATTTTATCATATTTTAGTTTGCCAAGTTTTCTAGTTTTTTACTGTTATAAACCCAAGTAATTAAATGCCATGTAAACTTTTATTTTTCTGTGTAAATGAAATGCTACCATAGTAATGGGAAACAAACCTGTATCGTCAAGGCAATTAAGCTTAAAATAGTCATTCATTGCTTTTGTATTTCATAAAATTGGCTCACCTTGTAGCCATAAAGAACAACTATCTTTCCCCTTCTTCTCATCTTACCTTGTTGGATTTCCTTTATTTCTTTGTTTCATTTATAATGCAGCTGTTTTCCTTGAATTTTGTACCCTTGGATGCACAAAGTGACATGATTCTGTTTTTATATTGAATCTAGTCTTTTATCTTTCTTTACTCAGTTCAGTAACCAATATGTGTACTTTAGTGTGGATTATAAATAATTAGCTCTTGATAATGTCTTGTTCATTTTGAGTGCTAATCATATTTTTACTAGCTCTCATCATTATAAATTATATTATAAGAAAGATTGGTCTCCAAGCAAACAGCTTCCATTTTTGTTATGTCTATAATGTGTAGATAAAAATATTATACTTGGCAGAATAAGGTCTCTTGGAATAAAATCTGTTTCCCATTTGAAAAAGGATTCCCTTAATATCTTCGTATTTCATCACAAATGTCAGCCATATGCATGCTTCAAAGGTGAGGAAAGGAATGCATACTATTTAGTTAGTTCCTCCCGAATCAAATCATTCAAGACTGAGATGGTTGGTTCTGATGCAATATCCTTTGATTTCATCAATTTTTTTGCTGCCAAGTCCAGCTCTTCTTTGTTTGGAACTATTAAAGCACCAAGTCGGCGCTGGTCCTGCAAGTATATAGGGTTTGTCAGAATTATCTATAAACACGGTACATCTCATGTAGAAATAAATATCTGAGGATTCCCTTAAAAATCAAATTTAAACACTGGACTACAATAACTCTCTTTAATCATTTCCAAGAAGCTAGTACCGGGATTATTTTGAATTTATACCTGCCCAACAACAACAATTTGATGGATCAGGTTACTCTGCATTGCAGCTTCTTCAATTTCTTCTGGTTCTACATTTTCACCTAAGGAGAAATTTTTTCAAAATATGAACAAAATTTAGGTACTTCATAGTTCCAGCAGAGAAGACTACAGGAAGATGTTTGAAAAAAATACCAGAAATTATCATAATAGAAAATTAAGTATGATAAAGTAGTTAAAATTGTGAAAAGGAATATAAAAAATTGATGACATCCAAATATGAACTTGCATTGATGCAATTAAAAAATGAGCAGAATGACAAGCATATATTAATGGGCTAGTGGATGATCTCTATCAACTCAAAGGTAAACTGAACCATACAGCAGCTGTTAAGCTTAGTAAGAATCAAATAAGTTTCTCATGTTTGAATCAATTCAAAGAGACAGATGTTGGTTCAATGTTGAGAATGTTTACACCTTATTTATGCTTTACCAAAGGGAAGATTAATGTGCAGATGAGTCAGTCTAGCTTTAGTCTCTTTGTTTTGGTAATTTCATCCATATTGTGAATGATGTGTGTTTCATATATTAGATAGCATAGTATTGGTCATACTCATTAATTTATTTCTATCTTCTACATTGTTGTTACCTTTAGCTCTTTCTTACTGCCTAATGGCATTATAGTCATCATAGCTCTTGTTTACTGCCCAGTGGCACACATTTACAAACAAATATTGCTTACATCCCTATACTGATTTGGCAACTGGTATTTGTGAATTGTGGTGGATCTAAATTGGTCTTTTACCCATTTCCAATTTAGAGGATCATTGTGTTGTCCCTAATTTTTGACTTGTTAAAAATTGGGATAACCAATGAAAATTTTGATTAAAATTGAAGGTTTTCTTCTCTATGGCACGTACTTCGAGGTGCAAAGATTAGCAAATCTCAATTTTTAAGTCTATAGTCCTTTGGGTTATCACTTTTTACTCATTCTCGCCTGTTTTCGTGAAATTCTGAGTCATTTTTAGTGTGTTTTTGATCCAATTCGGGTTTTTCTGACATCACTGCAAGTAGGAGTTTTTGAACTTAATTGCAAGTTACTTTAAAAATGTCTTTAATAGGAACTTTTTGAGATACTTGCAATTATAGGAACTTTTTAAGTTCATTACAAGTCATTTTTCATAAAATACTTGTAATTGTTTGAAAAAGGTCTGATTTCCTTTAAAATACTTGTAATTGTTTGAAAAAGGTCCGATTTCCTTTAAGTCACTTGTAATTGTTTGAAAAAGGTCCGATTTCCTTTAAAAGTCACTTGCAATAGCATTTCAAAACCCCGATTTGCTTATAAAGTGTTTTTAAATGTCTGATTTTATTTTAAGTGACTTGCATTTGTCTTTGAAAGACCCGATTTACTTGCAAAGCATTTCAAAAACCCCGATTTCATGTTGAGTAACTTGCTAAAGGCGTGTAAAAGTCCGACGCCATTCATCATTGAAGCAGTTTGATTCCTATTTCGCCTCTTTTCCTTTGAAGATCTCATAAATTCGTTTGCTTGAAATTCGGGTTTTCAACTGTAAATATCCTGGTCTTTGTCATTTTCTGAGTTTGCAATCGCGCCTAGGGTTTCTTCTTCTTGTTTCTCTGCAATTTTCGTTTCAGGTATGTTTCTTCTTCTTTTCTTTGTGTTTCTTTATTTTATATCCTTGTAAGTCGTTTCTTTGTGTGCGTTTTGTTCACCAAATGACTTTGCTGAAAACGTTTTCACCAAAACGCGTTTCTCTTTTCCACGCCTTCATGCTATTCACCAACGCCATTGTCTTTGCATACACATTTACGCGTCTCTTCACAAAAAGCGTTTCTTTCTCATTTTCGCCATTCCATCATGAACATATCTAATGCATGATAACGCATTTTTCATTCCATATAACTACATTCATTCCACTTCATACGTTATCATCTTCTATCAGCTGAAAACACGTTTTTTTTTCTATTTATTTAGAAAATGTTTTTCTTTGCATTTCACATGCCCTCATTCTTTAAAAATGCCTTGTACCAAAATGTGTTTTCCTCATGGCATCCGTTTCCTTCACTTCATCCTATTTACCATTTTTTGAAAATTGAAAAGAAACAAAAAATGATGATGTTTGTAAAGAGAAGTAATTCGGGTTTTTATTCATCCATTACAAGTCGGAGATTTTAATGAAGAGCGCAAGTTCAAAAAGTAATGTTCTTTTACTTGCAATGTCTTCCTAAGAACCCGACATTAACTTTCCACTTGCAGTCGGCCTTCAAAATCCCGAAATGCTCTTAAAGTGCTTTAAAAACGGACTTTTTATCCTTGACTGCAAATACAATTTAAAAAGTTGTGACTTGCACTTTGTAAAGTTGCAGTCTAACTTTTTCATTTGTCATAAAAAGCATATGTCCTTTTCACTCACAATCAGCCTCCAAAAACCTGAAATGAGTTATAATGCTCATTTTTTGACCTCAAACAACCAACATACCATTCTGAGTTTGAGCCTTTGCCATGTCTACGCCTGTAAACGTTGATGATGTCTTGACCTTATGGAACTTTCATTGCAGTCTTGCAGATTCTTGTTCAATGACGGAGGAACCTTCTTCTCCACCGAACAAAAAGATGAAGTACAAATATGACAAATACCAGAATGAGATTTCACCTTCTCATGTTGTCTCAAACATTGAAGAAATCAGGGACACGGAGATTGGGCATGTTGATATGTCCAAGTTTTTGGGGAGAGCTAAGAAATCAACTTCTCATCATATGCAGTTGCTGTTTAAAAGTCATATTCATCTGGTTGCTTCCTTTCCTGTTGCTGTCCTAGAACCAGAGTTCGTCCTTGCGTGCATGACTCATTTTGACAGAGAATCCAGAACCATTAAAGATGATGATGGGAAGGTAGTCATAGGGCTTGATCCAGAAACCATTCATAGGGTTTTCAGAGTTCCAAATTCATCCATATATTCAGATATCTCAGTGAAGAGTGCTCTAGATCATTATGAGCAAAAGAAAGATGATTGTAAACAGCTCATCAATACCAAATGGCTTCTCAAGCGTCGAGCTGGTGTGTCTCAGTGGGCTAAGCTATATTGATCCGACTTCAAAGAAGAAATTAATGATACTATCACTCTCTTGAGCAGAATCATGGGGTTGAAATTCTCTAATGTCTTTGAGAAGTGGATGTACAAATTCATAGTGGTGATTATAAAGGCACAACACCCAATCTTCTGGGGTGAAATAATCAGTGATAGCTTATGTGAGCAGCTTGCACAAGTTCCTACCACGTTCACTTTCTATATGAATTCCTATCTAGTTTATATAGCAGCTTCATTGAGAAAGTTTCCAAGCCTTTCTACCGTCGGAGATAGATCCCTAGTCCCAGTTTGGGAATACTATGATCAGCTGCCTTTGATTCCTAGCAGGATTCATTACAGAAGAGTTCAAGATGCGTTCCTTGGCTATTTCATGTGCCTTTTTGACAAGAACTTGCAGAACAACAAAGTATCAGATGTTGCTTGGAAAAAAGTCAATGAATTTGGTTGCCTTTTTCTTCAGTTTCCTACTTTTACCTACATGAGGGTTGGCTGTTTTGAAGATCAGCCATACATGTTGCCGAGGTATCCAACTGATAAGATCATTTTAATGGAGCTAGCAAGATAGTTGATGATGGTGCATGCACAACAAGCTTTGCAACATAAAATTGGAGTGAGTATCTCATCTCATAAACCATTACAGATTGGGAGATACTCCTTGACAAGTACTCCAAAGGCAAAAGCTATGCAAACCGAGATTCAGGAGGTTAAGATGAAAAGATTCAAAGCTAGAGCAGATTTTGATTATAGAGGCATGAAGGACAAGATAAAGAGGGCCTTCACTCATGTGCATCGCCTTGAAGATATTTGGGCAGATCTCCGAACAGAGAAGGATATCTATAAAATGGACTATTGCAGGCTTACAGTTGAGCAGGTTATTGATTTTAATCTAACCTTGATTCCAGAAGGAGTAATTGATGATGGGCTGATTTTAGATCCAGAATATGAAGAACAAAGAGTTGTTGATGCTTCTATTCCAGCAATACAATGGTCTAATAAAGAATCAGTTTCTATCTTCAATAGATTTCAGTCAATCTTGGCAAATACTAACTCTTGGCTCAAGAGTATAGGCGTCAAGACTATAAAAATCAGGGTTAATAATGAAGTTGATTCAGCTGGACCTGTTGGATTGAAATCAGAAGTCAGGGATAAATCCAAGGAAGGTGCTTCTTCTTCAGGAACAAGGATCAAGCTAAGAGTCAACCGTGCCACAGAACAACCTCTGGAGGAACCAACATTAAAAGGGAAGGAGGTTAGAGAGACGCAGATCCAAGTCATCGATCAGTAGGAAAAAGAAGTCCCTCAGTCTCCTATTTATAATGTCCCCTCAGAATGATGTTGCACCTGTATCAGTGATGTCTCCGTTGTCTCAATTTGATAGTGATATTGATTCCTCTTCAACGGTTTATGTTCCTCCTATTGAAGCTGCTCCTCATACATCAACTTCATCAATGGTGACTGCTTCTATAGAAAACATGTATGATAATCTGGAGAATGTTTTTGATGCTAATCCAATGTATCTAAACACATCACAAATAACGCTTCCAAAAATTGATACATCTGCTGCAAGCTTTGATTGTTTCATGGCTAATGTTGATCACAATGCGCCATCCAGTCAAACTTTTGTTGCAATTCAAACTGAGACATCTCCAAGAGTGACAACCATGACTCAAAATGAATCTGTTGTTGTTTCAAATACGGTCGTTGTTTCAAATACTGACACATTGGATCTTCCTCCATGGTTGAGTTCAGTCACCCTAAAGAGAAAGAAACAGGCAATATCTCTAGATGTATTTGATTTCCAGCAATTGAAGAGTTCAAAGCCAAAAGCTGTAAAGAAAGCTAAGACCGTCTCACGGGTAGTTGTGGACAGCAACAAAATGAAATATGCAGAGATAGCTGAACCCCTTGCAGACAAGTCACCAGAAGAAATGCAAGTTTCTGATTATAAATTCACAAGGGTGGATTTAGGCAAGTAGACACATGCTGGTATGATGCAAGGCGCTCAAAATTCAGTATCTGTTCTAACACATAGTTACAATGAGCTTTTGGCAAAGAAAGAAAAGCTGAAAGAGGAGAATTCACAGCTTATCTCAGTTATTCAGAAGATTGCCAATTCTTCAGAGCAAGTTAATCCTTTAACTTCTTTCACTTCTGAAGAATCAGTCAAGCAATTGGAGAAAATTGCGCAAAAAGCCAAAGCAGTTGATTCTTGGGTAACGCAATTGATTGATCAAAGCATACCAGTGATTGATAAGACATTACAGGTTTTGAATAATGTCAGAATAGCAAAGATAAAGCTGAATCAGACTTTGGAAGTTTTTAAGCAAAGTTTGGATCCACTTGAAAAAGATTTGAAGATTTGGCATGAGATAGATCAGATCAAGTTACAGATTCTATGCAGCAATTCAATTCTACCAAGCAGAGAAAAACACATAGAATTTGAATAACTCATGACAAATAAAACATTGGTTATTCAAGATCTCATCAAAGATGTCCAAGCTACTCTAGAAATGAGTGATGAAGTTCAGCAAGACATCCTTTCAAGCTTTGAGAAAATCCCTTGCAAAATTTTGAATCATGAAGGAGAATTACTTGCAGCTGATATGGTCACTACAGAAATGGCAGCAAATCTTCGTCAAGAGCTGGAATCAGAACAATTTACCATGGATTCAATTCACAAGTTGGTCAACCATAGAATGATCCTTGATAAAATGCAATCTGTTTGTGAAGAACATAGACTAGCGACAATAGGATATTTTGATGTAATCTTGAAGACTGTGGCAGTTGCCAAGAACACACTAGGCCCCGATCCAGCTGAGTTGCAAGAAAATATCAGCAGATTTCAATCTTTCAAAGCTAGGATTGATGTAGAATAAAATGTTTTATCTTTATGTATTTTGTTTTTGACAAACTACATGTAAAAACAAATTTTGTAATTGCAAGTGTTTCTTTCACTTGCAATTTTGTAAATTGTAATTACATGTAATCTAATTACAAGTCAAAATAGTTTAAGACTGTAATTTTGAATAAGTCAATTGCAAGTAGTTGGTGGTTGAGAGAATTTCTCAAATTAGTTGGGATCCTCCCACCATTTTCTCATGACCTCTCTCCTATAAATACTTGAGAGGGTCCTTTGTAAAGTTATCTTTTTGGCAAGCAAGAAAACTCTGCAGAATTTTGTACTCATAAAGACTTTGAGCTTTATAATTACAAGTTGTTCATTTTCAAATAATATCAAAGAGTTGCAGATTTCAGACTTTGTGTTGAATTCTCACTTTGTGTCCATTGTGTTCTTATGTCATTTTGGGGCATTGCTTTGTGATCATTTGAAAATTGAGAAAGATTGCTAGAGAGAGCTTCAATTAATATATTTTCAGACTTTGTGCTATCAATATTGAAGATTGAATTCATAGATTAGAATTTAAGAAGAATTACAAGTCTTTGTGCTTGTGACGATTCTCGTTCATAGTAGTTAAATAGATACATCATATTTCCAGACTTTGTGCTGTCATACGTTGTATATTATTATTAAAGTTATCTTTTAAAAAGGGTAGATAGGATTGCAGATTTTCAAGACTTTGTGCTTGAGGTTGTTTTCCCGTCCCGAAGGAAGTGACGGAAGTCTTTGAGCTTTCAGGAAACTTCATTTCCTTTCTACTGATTTTATTTACAAGCAGCTGTTATAAAATTCATGTTACTTTTCTGCGAAGAGAGAAGAGTTTGATCTCTCCTGAAACAAGAGGAAAGATTATCGTTCCATCCATATTTGTTTTAGTTATTTAGATAGGGGGAGCCTTCCCTTAAATAGGAGACTTTAACTCACACACTGTATTGAAATCACCATTTTGCTAAACCTCCTAAGTTTACAAATTATTCAACCAACACATTGTATTATAGAGAACTATTTTAGGCCAACAACTTTTTAGTGAACCCAATGTGAATCTTACCCCACTTTTGATCAATTCATTTTCATGTTTTTCTTTTATCTTATACTATGCTTTTTTACAATTGCTTTTTAATTATGTTGCATCTTAAGGATTTCCTAGCTAGTCTCAACCTGTTTAGATCCCATATTAATTTCCCATTCACTCTTTCCATGGACATCATTGAGGATAAAACCTCATGGTTTAATTTGTTTCAAGTTCAACTTGGACCATCTATTCAATGCAATATGATCGAAACTATTGAGCATATGAACAAGAAGATCTTGATTGAATCTTCAAAATAAAAAATATAGACTATGGATTTACTTACACCCCTTCAAAGGATGGAACTCTTACTAAAATTCCCCTAGTGCCTGATTCTAACACAACATTAATGGTAGGAACATCAAGCAATGTCCCACCACCTAGCACTCCTAGTACAAAACTTCACCAAAAGTCTCCATTAGATAGTTCCTTGGAACTCTTCAAAGATCTCAAACAAGAGAATAGCCCACCTTGCAATGTGAAATTGAAGCATCTTATAGTGATGATAACTTTCAATATCATGAAAATGGAGACAAAACACTTTTCTAGAACCCACTCTTAATTGCCCCTCAATCCTTTAGTCAAATTGACATCTTTGACAAGGATACGACCCACAAGATCACAAGCAAGCTTGTACTATTCAATTCTTTTATGATGAGTACTATATCATGTCCTATGCTCAAGCTCAAAATCTAGATGTGGTCCATTGCCAACAGCAACTTGCTCAAATGCATGCATTTAACTACAAAGCAAACATAGTCAGAATTTCTTAAAAAAATGATAATCCCACTTTTGACATGAGAGACTTTGAATATGATCAAGTGCCTTATAATTCCCTCACAAATCATCCTTTAGAAGACACAAGATGGATCATTCAACAAATATAGAAATACACCAAACCAACCCCTCACTGAACCCTTACTAAAATCCTAGATAAAATGCACCTGAAATCAAACAACATCGGCCAATCTAATAAAGTTAAAACTCAACCAGAAAATTCATAACCCATTGGACTAGTTGATTGTCATGTCCCCTCCCTAATTGAGTCAGCAGCAATCTAATTTTAAGGCCCAATTATTGTTCTATTTGGGTGCTCAAATAAAGTACTTTCTATTACATAATTGAATAACATTTACTTTTTATATTATTTTAATTTTAGGAGGGAAAAATAATTTAATTAAGGGCTCAAAAATGTAATTCCTATAAAGGCGAATATAATGCCCTCATTTTGTATCTGAATTATTATTTTCAAACTGAATCTCTCTTTGGAGCTTTCAAGGACGATAACACTTGGTAGTGTGTCTAGAGGATGAAAACCCTCAGAAAATTGCTGATTGATTGGGGATGAAAACCTTCAATCTTATGGACCGCTGACTGCAAAATTCTATTGATCAATTTGACATATTATTGACATTAGTTGCACCATCATCTGTTGCACCAAATTGGGGTGAGTTTTCCTTTTTATCTGGTGTTCTTTCTGATGCAATCTGCCCCTACTTTGTGAAAATCAATTATTCTAATATTGGGTGAATTAATTCTGAGTTTATTGATGCATAAGGATCAATAATTTTATTTGCTGCTATCATAGAATGTCAGCATGTATTTTTAAATGCATTTGATTTTAAATCTCTCTGATGTGAATAGTAGGGTGCTATAAATTATTTTGTTTGTGCTCACTGATAATTTTAAAATCCTTACAGTAAGACCTTAACCATCTGCACCTTAGTTTAAATCAAGTTGGATCTTCTTGGCTAAGCTGTCACCTTTTGCAAGCAGTTAGAATTATTGTATGCATGCATAGCTGTCATTAATAAATTGTATGATCATCGCACTACATACTGTATTGTTACTATTGGCAATTAGTCTTAATTATCCTTGCATTTCATACAACTGCTCGATTTGGCTGCCACCTTTAAAGGTAAATTGAATAAAAATAATAGTTAAATTAGTTAGATTACTGATTTATCAATGTAAGTTAATATTATCACTTTCTGAAATTGCGCTCAGCTTGATTATTCTGGTAGGACTGAATTTCCTTAGTCTTTATGCCATTTTTCCTTTGGTGAATAATAAATCAGCTCAAATCAATTTAGTGGGCTTATTCGTCTATCTCACATAATTGTCCGAGTCAATATTGAATCACTGCTGCTGTTATTTTTAAGTCATTAAAAAATATAGTTTGCTGATTGCTGTTGCCCATTTCATATCGCTGCTGTTATTATCAAAATTTACAAACAAATCATTTAGTACATTATTGCTAGCATAATTTAGGATTTATCCACAAGTTTCCACAAATCAGAAAGTTGAATTATCTAAGGTGAACCCAAATAGTTACTTCAGAATTTTCAGTTATCACCATTAACTAGAAAATGCTAAAAGATTATATAAACTCAGAAAACCAAAAAATCTAATAATAGATAATACAAAAAAATATTTAGTCTAGGAAAACCCTAGGAAGTGACATTACTTCGATGATTTTCAAACTCAACCAAAATGATCAAACTACATCAACCAAGCCAATGTAGGACATGAGCCAAGCAGATAAAATTCAAAATAACTCAGAAACCTAATATGGCATTGACCACACTGATCAAATTCAGAAAAAAATTGAAACCTCTTCCATGAATCAAAGAATAGTCCTAAATGGCATCAAATACAATGGATCATTACCTCACCTCAACTTAAACTTAAGGGCATCTTATGATGTCCACACTTACCTCACTCCACACTTGTAATGTCCCCTTTGTGGATGTGCTTTATTTTTTTTAAATCCTTAATTTCCAAATGACAAATGAGTTAGAGAATATTTTTCACTTGATTGAAACCTTGATTGAAGTCCTTTATTCCCAATCGAAATGGTCTTCACACTTAAAATATATCATTAGTGTTGGTCAAGCGGATAACAATCTACTATCCATACTTATTTAAAATATCATAATTACTTATAAGAATTAATAATTGTTGCAAGCATCATTATTGTATATTTGCAAATAATATATATATTTATATTTTATATAAATACACATATTTCTAATTACTTCCAAATGTATATGTATATATATATATTTTACGTATGCATTGCATTTGTCAATCATCACCAATATATATATATTTATCAATTATTAACATGTCATTTAGGTTCTCATTATATTTTCCCATCAATATATATTTAAATATATTCATAAATCATGATATACTTAAATATATTTATAAGTATTAACTGAGATTTAAATTAATAATATACCTAAAGCTACTTTTCTTACCTTTTTCATACATAAGTGATTATGATCTTTTATTCAAATATATATGTCAATACTTCTTCATTCCATAACTCTTTCCAAACCTGCTATTTAGTATGTTCAGATCTGTATGTATCTCTTTGTTCTGCTTTATCTTCTTTGCTGTTTATATCCCAGTCTTGTATTTGTTTTCTCTCTATGACTCAATTCTGTTCCTTGATGTACTTTTGAATCTGATTGATGATCCTCCCCCTCTTCTTCCCCCATAAGATCTGCTCCTATATTTCTGCTTTTGTATTCACATAATCTTTTCCTAGCTTAAAATTTCTGTTGCATATCCTTATATTCATTTCCATTATCCCTCTCCAATTCCATTCCATGCCTTGCTTTCTTCTATAAAATCTGAATTTACAGCTTCTCCAACTTTGGAGAAGAGGTGCGGTCATTTAGAAAGAGTCATACTCTTTTGTTAGTGAGCACTTATGGAAAGTTACACCTTTTCAATAATATTCCTTAATCGCTGCCTTAGGGGTTGCTTCATTGTGGATGGGTTTTTTTCTTATTGATATTAACTTTCGTACACAATCGCTGACTGCCCCAGCAGCGATGTCTTTATTGCTTATGTTCCTATATCATATGCGATGGAACTTCATCGCTGCAGATTATAATATATTTAAATGTTTCTTTAAAATATATTTATTATTATTGTTTTTATATTAGTTTCTTTTCTTTTCTCTTATATATAATTTAAAAAAAATATATATATGTACAATGATATTAAATTATCATCTTTATTTGTATTTTATTTTTATCTTATTTACTTATTCCAATGCTCATTATGTTATGTTTTCGGGGACATGACAGACCTCCCCTCCCAAATTTGCTTGTCATCAAGCAAAAACATCTTAGTTTCTTCTAAGATCTCTTCTTCTAATCTGTCACCAACGGTACCCAAGTTAGTCATGTTTATATATATAATGTAATGTTCTGTAATGATTACTCTATTTGAATGCAAATATATGAATATATTAAATGTATACTTATCTTAGATATTCTTGTCCTCAAGCAACTTGTAATCCTTTCCTCAATGCTCTTCTTCTCTCGATATTCTTGTCTAGTATACTTGTCTTATCCTGGGAAAGGATTGCAACGTTTTGTTACATCTAATCCATTACCAGGCTTTCTGAACACCTTATTCTTAGGTCTATCCAGCCTTATAACCCTAGAAAGAGATTGTAACATTTCGTTACATCTAATCTATTCTAGGTCTTTTGGACACCTTATTCTTAGGTCTATCCAGCCTTATAACCCTGGAAAGAGATTGTAACATTTCGTTACATCTAATCTCTTCCAAGTCTTCTGGACACCTTATTCTTAGGTCTATCAAGCCTTATAACCCTGAAAAGAGATTGTAACATTTCGTTACATCTAATCTCTTCCAAGTCTTCTAGACACCTTATTCTTAGGTCTATCCAACCTTATAACCTTGGAAAAAGATTGTAACATTTTGTTACATCTAATCTCTTCTAGGTCTTCTGGACATCTTATTCTTAGGTCTATCCATCCTTATAACCCTGGAAAGAGATTATAACATTTCGTTACGTCTAATCTCTTCCAGGTCTTCTGGACACCTTATTCTTAGGTCTATCCAACCTTATAACCCTAGAAAGAGATTGTAACATTTCGTTACATGTAATCTCTTCTAGGTCTTTTGGACACCTTAATCTTAGGTCTATCCAATCTCTTTATCTTGGGAAAAGATTGTAACATTCTGTTACACCTAATCTCTTCCCGGTATTCTAGACAACTTATTCTCAAGTCTATCCAGTCTCTTTGTCTTGGGGAAAGATTGTAACATTCCATTACATCTAATCTCTTCCCGGCTTTAGGGATACCCTATATCTTGGTGTATCCATCTTAAGCTCCTTGCGGGAGTCATGGCTTGATTTGTGCCTCGTGGATACCCTATTTGAGTATATCCATTCTTAATTCTTATATTTATCTTCCCATGTAGCATCGTCTTCAAGAAGTCCCTTCCACTTGATTAGAGATTCGGTAATGATCATGTTCCTCAATTTCCTTTCTCTCGTGTCTAGGATAAATTTTGGCTCTCAGATAAGTTGTCCTTCATCGTCTAGAGGAGGTAACTCAGGTAGCTCAAGCACACAAGCAAGTAGCTAAAGCAGGAAAACAAGCAACTCAAGCACATAGGGAACTAGCTTAAGCACATAGGAAAGTAGCTTAAGCACATAGGCAAGTAGCTCAAGTAGACAAGCAACTAGCTCAAACATGCAAGCAAGTATGCAACTAGCTCAAGTAGACAGGTAGGTAGCTCAAGAATGCAAGCAACCAGCTCAAGCATGCAAGCAATCAGCTCAAGCAAGTAGGCAAGTAGCTTAAGTAGACAAGCATGTAGCTCAAGCATATGAGCAACCAACTCAAACAAGCAAGCAACTAGCTCAAGCAAGTAGGCAACCAACTCAAGCAAGTAGGCAACCAGCTCATGCATATAAGCAAATAGCTCAAGCAAGCAAACAACTAGCTCAAGCAAGTAGGCAACTAGCTCAAGCATGTAAGAAAGTAGCTCAAGTAAGCAAGCAACTAGGTCAAGCACACACATGATGTCAAGAAAGATGCTCTGATACCATTGTAATGTCCCCCTTTACGGATGCGCTTTATTTTCTTAAAATCCTTAATTTCCAAATTACAAATGAGTTAGAGAATACTTTTCACTTGATTGAAGTCCTTCATTCCCAATCAAAATGGTCTTCACACTTAAAATATATTGTTAGTGTTGGTCAAGCGGATAAGAATCTACTATCCATACTTATTTAAAATATCATAATTTCAAATAAGAATTAATAATTGTTGCAAACATCATTATTGTATATTCGCAAATAATATATATATTTATATTTTACGTCTGCATTGTATTTGTCAATTATCACACAATATATATATTCATCAATTATTAACATGTCATTCAATTTCTCATTATATTTTCCCATCAATATATATTTAAATATATTCATAAATCATGATATACTTAAATATATTTATAATTATTAACTGAGATTTAAATTAATAATATACCTAAATCTACTTTTCTTACCTTTTTCATACATAAGTGATTATGATCTTTTATTCAAATATATATGACGATACTTGTTCATTCCATAACTCTTTCCAAACCAGTTATTTACTACTTTCAGATCTGTATCTCTTTGTTCTGCTTTATCTTCCTTGCTGTTATATCCCAGTCTTGTATTTGTTTTCTCTCTATAACTTAATTTCGTTACTTGACGTACTTCTGAATCTGATTGATGATCCTCGCCCTCTTCTTCCCCCATAAGATCTGCTCCTATATTTCTGCTTTTTTATTCACATAATCTTTTCCTAGCTTAAAATTTCTGTTGCATATTCTTTTATTCATTTCCATTATCCCTCTCCAATTCCATTCACATGCCTTGCTTTCTTCTATAAAATCTGAATTTATAGCTTCTCCAACTTTGGGGAAGAGGTGCGGTCATTTAGAAAGAGTCGTACTCTTTTGTTAGTGAGCACTTATGGAAAGGTACACCTTTTCAATAATATTCCTTAACCGCTGCTTTAGGGTTGCTTCATTGTGGACGGGTTTTTTTCTTATTGATAATAATTTCTGTACACAATCGCTGACTGCCCCAGCAGCGATGTCTTTATTACTTACGTTCCTATATCATATGCGATGGAACTTCATCGCTGCAGATTATAATATATTTAAATGTTTCTTTAAAATATATTTATTATTATTGTTTTTATATTACTTTCTTTTCTTTTCTCTTATATATAGTTTTTTTAAAATATATATATATACAATGATATTAAATTGTCATCTTTATCTATATTTGCGGTGGTGTATATTTTATATTTTATATTCTATGTTTCTCTAAAATATATTTATTATTATTTTATATCTATTCTTTTTATATTTAATATTCATTTTATTTTATATTGTTAATATATATATATATTTTTTTGTTATTTTATATTTTATATTTATATTTGTTTATTTATTTCATACTTTATATTTGTGTATTTTTTTTATCATCTATTATGATTACACTATTTAAATTGTTTTATATTTTAGTATTTATAATATTGCATTTGATAATTTAATTATAGTATTATCTTGTGAGAATTATAATTTAATTACTAATATTTATAATTTTAATATGTATTTTATTTTTATCTTATTTAATTATTTCAGTGCTCATTATGTTACGTTTTCAGGGACATGACAACACTAGAAGAATCTTATGATGCCCACCCATACCATACTTTAGACTTGGCAGCACCTTACGATGTTGCTTGTACTTCAACAACCCAAATTCAAAAAAGTGCTACCCAAGTTTTCTATAGCCATTAAAGCCACACAAATACAATTTCAAGAAATCTACAAAGAACCAACTAATGCTGAACTTCTGAAAATGTGCTACATAGAGTATGCTTTTTCATGTATTGCATTTAGTTAGGCATGTAGCTCAGTTTGCATAGCACGTTAGAACTTAGAACTACTTGCATAATCATCTTAGCCTTTTTAACTTACAGTTTACATATTCTCATAGCAATCATTGTAGTTTCATTTACATGCCTATTTCTAGCACCATATTATTTGAAGTTTCAATGTTATAACTTTAAGCATCTCATCAAGCTCTCTAGACACTCTTTCACCACTCCCCGTCTCTTAGCTCCCATCAACCTTACACTACCATTATCCTCTTGGCCCCTAATGACCATAGCTCTTAGCAACCCTCTTGGCTCTCCATCTTCTTTAATCTACTATTTAGCACTTGGCTCTTTTCATAGCATATTTGCATGCTTATTGGCCCTATCCCTCCATCTCTATCAGCATAATCAGCCTTCACTCCCAACCATAGCTAAATGCTTTTTAGAAAGATAGGATAATGGTCAAGAGTGTTGTCTTTCTTTCCAAAATCAGTTGTATTCCTTGTATCCAAACTATTGTAGCCTATCTACATGTCTCTTATCCACATCTCTCCATCTTGATTTATCATCCGTCTATACATCTTGATAGGGGTAACCACTCATCATATCTCCCATCTATCTCACATGCTATATTTTGGCATTATTGAATTCAAGATCACTCTCTTTCGTAAGGTGCAAGTCAAGAAGTATCTAAGCATCTTGTTTTGTAGGTTATCTTTATAGCAGCTAGGTGTAAGTTCTCCTAGTGATATCATCTTCTAAACCCATTGCTGGCTTTCCAAATCCATATTGAGGACATTCAAAAAATATGACAAGGAATGAAAAATTCAAATGTCATATATCTTGAAAGAAAAATTGAAAGACAAACTTGTAATTGATCACAAACAAAAAAATCTGATCAAAATAATTGGCGTGGCACCTATCCTAGTTGAAATCTCAAAATCCATAGTTGGTTTGATGGAAGAGTTGGAGGTCGTCCCTTGGGATGCAATAGGCCAATTCTAATGTCCCCTTCCGAGGAGTAATCTAGACTGACTAATTAGCCTATTTTATTCTCGTAGGCTAAGTCAAGCAAAAGGGAATAATTTAATTTAACTATTTAATATCATCTGTCCAAGCACATTTTATGGGTGATATTATTTAATTAAATTAATAAGTTTCATAAAGTGACTAAGTCGAAATCTTAACAGAGTTTAATAAAGTCACTTTATTATTCGGGATTTAAATGAAATATTATAAGTGTGGGAATTTGAAGAGTTACTCTAGTGGCTTCGGGAATTAATACAAAAGTGCTTTTGGAAGCTCATTTTCACATGCTTGATTATTTTTCTTGGTAAAACTGGAGAATTATTGGAGAACCAAACCCTTGGATGAAAACCTGAGGGATGTTGGTTTCGATAGTGCAAGATTTTACCCTAGTTGTTTGCTGAAGAGATCATTTAGATTTCCTGCTGTAGTTTGAGCGATTGTTGTTTTCAAAATTCATGAAGTCTTGTACCAAGATGAATTTTAGAGTTTGGAAGTGTTACAGACATGCAAGACTAAGTAAGACAAATACTTTGTTGCAGTTGTTGGCTCAGTTGTATCAATTCAGAATCATTCATAACCTCTGGCTGAAGTGTTTGTACCATATACCCATGATGGAAAGGGTCAAAGTTTTCCTAAAGGCTTATTAATTGTTTACTAAGCCTATCACAGCCTTTAGGCCAGCCACCTATATTTCTATTGATACACAACTATTGGAAAAGGGTGTCAAACAGATTTTAAGGAGAAAAGGAAGGTGACATGGATACAGAATGAGGAGTTGTTGAAGATTCAACCTCCTTACGAGTTGTTGCTTCACATTTTATGATCGGCATGTCCTCTCTACTAGCCGTCACTCCTTTCATTCAAATCATAGAATTGGAAAGTTTGTGGGAAAAATAATAAGTTTACAGATCTTGGAAAAGGTGATGTTTCCTTGTGAGTGACTACCCTATGCCAACAAAGGTTATTTGGACCCAATAACAGGTCAACACACATTATTTCAAGATTGCGGGAACTTTTAAATTTTAAAGTTTGTTAATTTTTGTGTAAGGAAAACATTAACAGCTGCATCTATAAATGAAAAGGGTTTGTTGTGGTTTTAGTGTATGAAACATTTTGTATCTGGCATTGAATATTTTTTTTTTAGGCAAAAGGCAAAGGGCCTGTAGATATATTAATAAGAATAAAATTTACAATAGGTAATAGCTTATGCGGTCCCAAAAATACCTTTACAACGATAAACTATTTGCCAGCCCCTAGTTTGCTACTGAAAATGGGCTGATTATACAAAATATCCAGAAACCCACAACAAAAACTTATTTTTACGACCTGAAACTTAGATAGATTTGGCCATGAAGAAAGAAAAATTAAAAAAAACCCTGCACGGCCCTTGGACTGAATTCTCCCCTGGGTCTTCCTACGCTATTAAGAAGATGTCTGGAATAGGACCCTGCACCCTTCTTTCTCGAGCCAAATCTGATCTATATTTCTGAATCTATTGCTCCGGAATTTTGGCATCGGCAACATCATTCTACTTGCCCTTAACGTACTCAATATCGAAATCATAGGCTTGTATCTTACGGATCCATTTTTGTTGCTCATTAAGGTCCTACTGTTCTAATAACACTAACATATCTCTAGCCAAATCTGAACTGTGTTTTCTGAATTTGTTGCTTCGGAACTTGGTGCTCCGAAATTTGTTGCTTCGGAATTTCGTCAAAAACTTTTCTTGTAAAATTTTCAAACTGCTGCTTGCCTTTTCTTTTTGTATTTTCAATACATATGAAGAGACTTTCTGGAAGGGTGAACATTCAGCGCCACAACTGACGCCACCCACCAAACAAATTATTTTTATTATTGCCACCACCATCTTGCTTCATCATTTTTTATTGCCACCTTCGTCCTACTAAGCCAAGCTGATGACAATGCAATTACACCTATTTATCCATTGCAATAACAATGTGATTATGCATTTATGAACGAATTATAAGTTCCTTTCACACATGGCCGAAGTCGTGGCTTCCTTAATAGCTTTGCAACAATTTCCGGATATGCTTGCAATTCTATGTCATTATGCACAACAATTTCTTTCCCATCACAGCCCATATTTGCCAATTTGTTTTCCATGCCATTCCCCTCTCTGTAAGTATGTGAGATGATAAAAGCTTGAAGTTTGTCCAACAAAAACCAGATTTTCTGTAAAATATATTTCAAACACCAACTGTGCACCTTTCTTTCCTTGCAGGCATTAATTATAATTAAGGAATTCCCCTCGATATGAATTTGTGCAATACCCAATTTGAGGGCAATTTCCAATCCTGCCAAAACTACCTAAGCCTCAGCCACATTATTCGTGCCCACTGGAAGTGAAAATGAACTAGCCACTATTACTGATCCCAAAGAGTCTCGGATATAGATTCCTTCCCCTGAGATGCACGGATTCCCTCTCGAAGCACCATCAAAGTTAAGTTTGAGAAAATCAGAGCATGGGGGCTTCCATTTGATTTCTTTTTTATTCACCTTCACTCTACTATTTTGATGTAAACTTCCTGCAAACGGCAAAATTATGTTCTTCCAATTCTTTAAAATAGAGTCATCCCCACTTGTGAACAAGGAGGACGTGTTCTTATGTTTCAGAACATAAGCATTAATCACTTCTGAAACTGCTTTTTCAATGTTAACTTTGACGACCTCAATTGAAGAACTTAATTTCCTAAAAATGCATAAATTGTGTTCCCACCATATATTCCATATTACTAGTAGTGGGATAACTTGCCATATAGCTGCAAAAAAAGAGGTTTTATACAATAATGGCCAACTCTAGAAGATGTCCCAAATAGAATTTGGAAAAGGGTTGTATAAGTTCAACTTGCTCTTTACGAACATCCATCATTCTTGCGCAAAACTGCATAGTACAAACAAATGGTCTACATTCTCCAACTCTTCCTCACATAAAGGACACCTGAAAGGATCAATAATTCTCAGTTTAGTTAATCAATCACTAGTTAAAATTCTCTTTCGTAAAGCTAGCCATGCAAAGCTCCTAGCTTTTGGAAGAATCTTATTGTTCCAGCAAAATGAATAAGCCCTCTGAGAAACCAACCGATCCCTATGCTGGGTTAGAGCTTTATATCCTTGCTTCACAGAGTAGGAGCACTCTTTCGAAGGAGCCCACAAAATCTTATCAGGCTTCCCCGAAATGAATACAATTCTACTTCTTAGAGTGTCTTGAAGCAATGAAAATTGATTGGCAGAAAGAGATGAATCAAAATGCTTTTTCCAGATTACTTTACCCGTAAGGCCTTCTATTAAATGTACATAATCTAGAAAATTCTCACCCCATTCTCTTGACAAACAGCCCTTACCTACTGTAATTCCTGAATGGTTTCCAAAGGGGGTTTACCATTCCACTAGTCCTCCCAAAACTTCACGCTTTTCCCATCATGAATTTCCCACCTGTTGTGACCTTTTCACACATCACCCTATCCAAGATGGGGACCCCCTAATTTTGCTCCATTCTGGTCTTTTGTCTTTGGTTCTCTCTATCTCCGATCTTTTGTCCTTCCGAGGATGTCTCGTCATTTGGCCTAGATTGAAATAATTGCTAAGTCTGTGAAATTAGGGTTTTCCATCCTTCAGGCTTGTTTTGAGGTCAAATAGGGTTATCAAGGTAAAATCTGAGTGCAACAGTACAGTCAGAAGGCTCAAGACAGGATCCCACTGAAATCTTACTGAAGTCTGACAACTTACTATTTTTGGTAAGTACCTAACATGGAGGCCTTTTCCTCAAGATTTCGGGATTCTAACTCCTTCAGCACATCTAGGCAACTTCAGGGTGCCTACACATGAAATTTGAACAGATTCAGACAACTGGCTATTTTTAGTAGTCTAGCCTTCGAAGGCTATTTTCAGGGTTTAGACATATGATTTTCCACTACGTGATTGGAGAATGGATCTGGGTTTTTCAGGACCTTCGCGATGGTATAACATGTAGACCGAGATGGTGACTTTCAACGGTACAGCCTTCATAGGCTATTTTTAGGGTTTGCATGCGGAGTTTTTCAATGCATGTCCGGATATTCCTCATGGGTTTTGCGAGAGCTTCGCAGTGGTGTGACATGCAAGCAGAATGGATCAGTTTTTAGGGACTTCCTATGTTTAGCCAGTGCTTGCATGTTGACCAGTTTTCTGGGTTTTTCTAGGTTTTTTGAGATCCCACGAGCACTGTGACATGCAAACTCATCCGACATCAGACTAACCACTTTCCGGACACTTACTATAAATAGCAGTTTCACTCCAACAGCTACCCAACACTTCAGTTTAGCAAGCAGAATGATAGGTGATAGAAATCGAGCCAAGTGGAAAGTTCAGGGCTCATGCAAGTCAGATTAGGGTTTCCACTAATATGCCTGAAATAGGGGGAATGAAATACAAAGTTGTCAAAACAAAGCACACCACCATGATCAACATCTTTCAAGCTGCCTACTAGCAAAATTTGAGCACAATCTGAATACTTACTATTTTTAGTAAGTCACCCCATGGCTATAAATAGCACGTCTGTGCTAGAGGCAGGTGTGAACAGGGCACTTAGGTCATCAAGGACGGGTGGAGCAAATTTCAGGTCAAACAGAGCTACAAAGATCAATCAATTTTAGGGTTTGCTAAAAATAGCAAATGGCTAAAAATAGCATACCAGTATGGGCAGAGGGTATAAACAAGGTAGCAAGGTCAATGAAGGCACATCAACGCCTGCTCCAACTCAGAACAGAGAGAAAATGCAAGGAAACCCTCACTTCTCTGGATTTGCTCAAAATAGAAGGCCAAGGCATGACTAAGGCGTTGGAAATTTGTGAACAAAAACTGGCATGAAGGCACGTGAAATGCGCCCAGGGGAGGTGAAGAGGTATAAAAATTGCGAAGGATAAAAAATTCCCTCACTCTACCCCATATGCGCCTTCATATGGAAGTAGCCTATGCAATTTGCGCCCACAAGTGATAAGGCATGGCAAAAATATGCTAAGGCAAACAAGTTCCTTCACACATGGTGAAATGCGCCCTCATATGGAAGTCCACATCCTCAAATGCGCCCTCAAAGGGTTGAAAAAGGAAGTCAACTAGAAGAAATGCGAAAAGGCAAGAAAGTTTCCTCACCCCATAGCAAATGCGCCCACGAGTTCCCTCTTCACATGCCATATGTGCCCATAGAGATTAGAAGGGAGGTGAAAAGTCACTAAGGCGTGGGAAATTCCTCCCCACCCCCTCAAATGCGCCTTCAAGTGGAAGCACCACATAGCAAATGCACTCAAGGGTTAAGCAAATTCCCTCACACATGGTGAAATGCGCCCAAAGTTTCCCTCATGACATGTGAAATGCGCCCAAGGCAAAAGGGGACGTGATTTTGAAAATATTCTAAGTGTAATAAAATCTTCCCCACTAGGTGAAACGCGCCCAAGGTTGAACAAGTTCCTTCTCACCATGTGAAATACGCCCAAAGGAGTTGGGACTTGAGGAGGAAAAGTGCTAAGTCTAAGGCAAGGAAGTCTAGGCGTGGAGAGATAAGGAAGGT
The DNA here is from genome assembly GCA_007115665.2 of Sequoiadendron giganteum. NCBI lineage: Eukaryota > Viridiplantae > Streptophyta > Pinopsida > Cupressales > Cupressaceae > Sequoiadendron > Sequoiadendron giganteum. Next base: position 539,358,946 of record CM021101.1, read on the forward strand.
AAAGTGGAGGTTCATACCCTCAAATGCGCCCCTCATGGGTATATTAAATAAATTCAAATTTGTCTAAGGCATTTTACAAGGTAAAATAAAAATACGCCTAAGGCAGAGATGAAGTTGGAAATTTCCAAGAACAAGTGTGAAATGCGTCCAGAGCCAGACAGGAGGAAATTTTCAGGAAAATCACAGAAGTGCCATGGCAGAGAAATTGAGGATTGCAAGTGTGGAAGACATCCAGAGTGAAAATGAATAAACCTTAGCAATTTTTTTTTTTTTTCTCAAAATAATAAAAATTAAATGTACCCCTTCATTCGGATACACATGGAAACGACGAGTTTTGAAGGGAATTTTCTTTTAGGTATTGAACCTTTTCAATTGAGAGATGATTTGAACTTGCTCCACACCTTGCTCGAGCCATTTTGACAAAGAATTTTACCCGGTGCCTGTTTTGATAAATTTCCTAAGGCAAATTTAAAAATTTCTCCAAGGCAAATGAGAAGGATTTGTCTTCACAAGGTGTTTTTGCTTGAGAATTGAACTGGATAAGTTACCAAAGCAAGCACGAAATAAAATAACTTAGCCAGATGAGTTAAAATTGTTCAAAGAAGTAATTGATTTAATGTTTTAAAATATGCGAATGTGATGAAGCAGGCCTATGCAGCAGTGAGGAAATTTCAAAATTCTAGAAGCTCAAGATTCTAATGCTTCGGATGACAAGTGTTGCAGCTGGCGAAGGAGGGAAAGTGGAATTCGAAAATTGGCTAAGTTTAGCCTCTCCTGGAATTCGACCTGGCTATAAGGTTTCAAGCTCTTTTCATTCTTCTCACAAGTTGTTGGATGCAAGATATCTTCTAAGGCTGAAAAGTGCGAGTTTGCAGAGATAGAAAATTCTCAAGTTGTTGAGAAATTCAAATTTGTGAAGAAGTTTGAAGTTGCTGAGAAGTACGAACTTCTAGAGTCTCAGGTTGAGTTGCTGAAGTACGAGCTTGAGAAGGAAGCTTGAAGAAGTGAAGTGCTGAAGTACGAATTTGTGAGGGGAAAGATTTGGAGATTGCTGCAGTGCAAGTTCACAAGATTGTTGAAGTACGAAGTTGCAAAGAAAGGCTAAGTTGCTGAGAAGTGAAGTATTGAAGTGCGGATTTGAGAAAGAGAAGTGCGAACTTGTGAGAAAGTTTCAGATTTGCTGAAAGTAAATTGCTGCAGGCAGACATTTCCCAATATTTGGCATTGTGTTGTTGCAACTAGAGAAACATCTAAAAACGTTGAAGTAAATAGGCGCAGTTGAGAATGGCCGAATCAAGCAGAAGAGCTGCAGGCAAAGGAAACCACGCTGAATCCACGAGAGCAAGCACATCAAGACAAGTAGTGATAAAAAAGTTGAGCAAGTCCTTCCTACCAAAATCGAAGTTTTCTTCAAAGTTGGGCAAACTGGTTGACACAAACATTGGCTCGTTCAACTTGGAGACATTCAAGAGAAGAATAATGGGGACTAGAGGTCATCACCCATCAGTTACATCGCATAATATTGTAAGAAGCGGACTATATGCAGCTACCAGTTTTCCTCCAGCTATCCGGTGTCTAGAACTAATCATGGAATGTGCCAACTACTGCAACCCAGAGCAGAGGACGATCATTTCGCTAGATGGCAAGGTATTGGCCAACTTGACACTAGAGGCAATTGGGGAGGCGTTTGGTATACCAGTTCATGAGAAGATGATTTATAAAACAAGGGAGAAGGCTGAAAAAGATGTATTCATCCATGTTTGACCACTGTGCTGACTTGATAAATTCTAGGTGGATGAACAAACCCAAGCCAACTCGCATTAAGTTGCCCAAGCAAATGATCTCAAAAGATTTGAGGCAAGAGTTAGGTGACTTGATAATGATGTTGAGCAGAGTTGGAGGATGCCCCCAAGCGTTCATCTTTGAACCTTGGATGTTTTATTATGTTAACTTGGTGCTGGAAGGCAAAGACTACGTGGACTGGGCACTAATGATCAGTGACAATCTACACAAGCAGCTCCGTGGGTTGAGGAGAACAAAAACGTTTTACATGAGCTCTTACATTGTCTACATGCTGGCTCAAATGACGAAGTATAGGGGAATTTCATATAAGGAACCAATCAAGTGTGGCTCCCATCAGTTCAAAATACATGAGGCTTGTCCGCAGTTGCATTTGACAAGTACCTCCAACTACAAAAGGGTCAATGACGCCTTCACCATGCACATAATGAGGACCTTGCAGAAAAGGACTCACCATAGAATATCTAGAGAGGCATAGGAGCTGATTGAGAAGTTCGGGTGTTGGTTTATTCAGTTTCCGAAGTTCACCTACATAAGGCTGCAAGGATTTTCCTCCTATCCATACAAATTGCTCCGGTATCCCACAAACAGAATTGTGATGCTGGAGATATCTAGGCAACTTATTGCCTATGATTAGATTCAAAAGAAGAAGAAGAAAGGTGGACTTGGATTCCCAATTACCATGGGGAATTCTGACGAAGTCTGTCCGTCACTACAAGCAGCAGGGGAGGCAGAAAACGAACTCCAATTCTTCCACCTTTCTTACCACACCAGCAGGCAGCACTATGATCCCCACAAAAACATCAGGTGGATATTGCCCAAAGAATTCAGGCACAAAGTGCAGATTGAAGACTTTTGGGCAAGTGCGGTGGATGAGATCGAGGTTAGGAGAATGTTCTCTCGAATACCATTAGTGATGATCAGGGAATGCGAGATTGTCCCAGTGCCAGATCAAATTGAAGAGGATATAAATGTTGTACAAGTTGATTACGAAATATTGAGGGATACTCCTTTACCACTCTCGGATTGGTCAGAGCCGGAGATTACCGACCTGGATACACTTTGTATTCCAGTCTTAACATTTACACGAAGTTGGGTAGAGCGGCATGTGAGCCGACTCAAAGGTAGATCAATTCCCCTCACATACAATTTAATGGGAGATCACATATCACCGACAGCTAGGCAGGGAAGACAGGTTGCTCGAGCTCCAGAGCCACGAGGAAAAGAATCGATTCGACCTGAGCCTTTGAGAATTGAGGAATCCGTGCATACACCATCACGAGCACATTCTCCGAGTTTGCAGGAGGTGTCACTATTTGCTGATTAGAGAGAAAGGTTGAATGCAGAGCAGGCAGTGCAAGTGGCAAGTCAGCCACCTCGTAGAGAGTCAGTGGGCCAAAGCATCAACATGCCTAGGGAAGAAAATCAACAAGAGACAAATGAAGGGACGGCCACCAATACTCAATTTCAGCAGGAGATTGAGGCAGCTCTTGAGGATGATGCTACTTCGGATCAAAATGCCCAGAGCTCAGGAGATACTGAGCCAATAGATGATGATGAGCTTCGTCAGAATGAAGGCAGGGAGGAAGTCAGTGAGGTAGAGGCCGAGGTTGAGCAGCCTTTTGTTATCTCAGATATGCGGCAGGAGGTGCCAGAATGGCTAAGGGACAGGATGAGACATGATCCTGTGGATGAGACTGATCCTGCAACTGAAATGGAAGAATTGTTGAGAAGGATCAGTGCACCTCCAACAAAGAAGAAGGCCAAAAAATTCTCCAAAATATCAACAGATGAGGATGGCTCTCGAACATTACATGTGGCAGTGCCTAGAGTGGAGTGTGATCGGGATGAGGCCGTTCCGAAAAATTATGTAGTTACAACTGTGGAACTTGGCTGCCCTACTGGAGCACAAGTGGTTGAGGAGTGCGATACTTCATATCGGGCACTCAAGGATAGATTGTCCTATATTGAGGGCAAATATAAGAAATTGAAGGTAGAGCATAAAACGCTGATTGGCTATGTACAACACTTGTCCCGTCCTTGTGGGCAAGAAAATCCGGCGATTGAGCTTCCAGCTGAATTCTCCAGAGAGTCAATCAGTGGCTTAGAAGATTTGAAAAGAATGGCACAGCAGACAGACAAGTGGGTTGCCAACGTTCGTGTTGAAACAAAGAAGTTTATGGAGGATCTTGCACATGCATATCGGCAAGCCTCCGACATTATAGCAAGGATGGATGCAGTTAACCATGCTTGGGGTGAGGCTCGTATCTATAAGACGAGAGTTGTTCTCCATTTAGGGGCTTTGATGAACACACCTCTGCAGATTTTGGTTGAGGGAGGTGTGATTCAGGAAGGGGATAGATATGACTTCGTCGGATGGTACTCTTCAGTGGTCACATGCCTAGGATTTTATGATGCATCACAGACAGATTCGGTCAGGGTCAGAAAGGCCATGACAAATATCTTTGATGGGATCTGTTGACGTGCTTTTTATGACAGCGCCAGCACAGAATAAAGTTGCCCAACGGTCACTCTATTCTCTCTTGATCAAAGTGTCCCACATGCTAAGATTGCTTGAAAGTTCATGTGTTCGACTCCAAGGTTCCTTTTATCGCGAATAGACTCAATTGGTTGATGTGTTTTGCTGGTTATTTCAAGGGGACTTACGTAGTTGTTCAACTCTGTGAAGCAATTAGGATATGAATGATTTGGCAATATGTTCTGGTATCTAAACTGACTCGAAAATGCAGAATTTAAAGGGGATAGGCATAGGGATTCTACAAATCTATTTCTAAAGGGTGGAGGACGAAGATCGACTTAAACAATCTTCAAACCAAACTTTGCTTTGTCTCCTTTCGAACAACTCCGACAAAATTGGTGCAATCTTCAAAGGATGAGAAAAGTGTTCAAACTATGACGCAACATGTTCATACCGTCAATACGACGCATACAAACATATGAACCACAATCGAAGTTAAGTGCTGATACTCCAGTTGACCACGCAAGGCGAACTTACCATCAGTAATCCCGCTAGTGGTATGGATGAAAGAAGATATGCTCAAATCACAACGCCACACTCCACAATTAACGACTACTTGCATGAAATAAAATCTATTTTACTCTATCTACCTTGAATTGGAAAGACGAAATGGCCTTACTAGCTACTCATAACAAAGAAGAAATCACCAATCAATGAAACTCTTTGTATTATGAAAAGTGTTCACAACAACCTTTTACAAAACTTTCAAAGGAAAGTTTTCTTCCCTCCTCAATCTAAAGCTAACTTCTAAGCTAAATGCCTGGAAAGTTTTCTTCCCTCCTCAATCTAAAGCTAACTTCTAAGCTAAATGCCTTCTACTCTCTAGCTCTGATCCAATTCCAATTCTAATCTCTATCTCCAATTCTAATAGATTACAAATGAGGGGGGATGCCCCTTTTATAATAAGTCCAATTCAGTGGACGGTTCAGATCAAATTACAATGAAGGGCTCAGATCGAGCCACCTATGCCCTGATTAGGGTTTCTCCACTCCCTTGCAGGAATCATAATGAGCAATTAATGCCCACTACCATCATCAAGAAGATCCTCATCAAGCAGCGCGTTCCCACTGGCCTTCTCCCGGATAGCAAACTCGATCAACCGGGCTAATACTGCTTCAACCTCTTGTGTAGAGATCGGTGGAATATGGTTGAGCTGGAACTCCAAGACTGCTACCGTCTGTCCGTATCTGGTGTAAGATTTCCTCCATGTCACTAAGGCGTCCTGGGTATGCTGAATTATACTAGAGAATGTGGAGACATTCTCAAAGTCATCCAGGACAAGTGACCTCGCAGCTGAGAAGAATGGAGGCAGTCTACTTTTCAAGCCATCAGCGGTTATCTCCTCCGGGACCAACTTTCTAGCAAATATGGCTTCTAATGTATTGAGGACTCCCCCCAAGATGTTGCCCATTGCTTTCCTCACTTTAGCTGAATCTGCCCTTGCTGCGTCGTGAAATCCACGGCCTGTGACCACCGAGGAGTACCAACTGGTGAAATCATACCTATCACCTTTCTGAATTACACCTCCATCCACCAAGGTTTCTAGAGGTATATGCATCAAAACACCCAAACGAAGTACAGTCTTCGTTTGATAGATGCGAGTATCACCCCAGGCCTGATCTACTATATCCATCCGTGCCAAAATACTTGAGGCCTGTCGATAAGCATCGGCGAGGTCCTCCATGAATTTCCCTGTCTCGGTATGAACACGGCTAACCCACTTGTCTGCCTCCGTTTCCATTTTCTTCAAATCCTCTAAGGCAACAACTGACTCCTTCGGAAGCTCTGATGGACGTTCTACTGCTGGGTTTGCTGGTTCACCTGGACGTGCTAGATTTTGCACGTATCCTATCAAAGTTTTGTGCTCCTTCTTCAATTTCTTATACTTCCCCTCCGTGCGGAGCAACTGATCCTTCAATGCCTGATAGGAGTTATCGAACTCCTCGATAACTTGGGCTCCCGTAGGACGACCCAACTCTACTGTGGTGATCACATAATTTTCAGGCCTCTCCTCGGTTCGATCACAATCTTCCCTCGGAATAGCCACCTGAAGCGTGCGAGAGCCTGACTCGTCAGTCGAGATCTTTGAAAACTTTCAGGCCCTTTTCTTCTCTGGTGGCGCACTGATCCTCTTGAGGAACTCTTCCATCTCAATGGCTGGATCCGTATCATCCTCGGGTTCTCTCCTCATTCTGTCGGAAAGCCAATCAGGCACTGTCTGCTGTGGATTACAAATGACAAGGGGCTGTTCTTCTGTTGCCTCCATCTCATGCACTTCCTCTCTTCTTGCACTGGTTTGCTCAGGCTCATCCTCCTCTATAAGCTGGGTATCTCCCGACCCTTGGGTCCCCTGTTCTGTGTTTTCCTCTTCTTCCAAAGCCGTGTCCAACATCTGCTGAAAATGGGTGTCGGCCATTGTTTCCTCTTCCTCCTCCTGTTGGCCGCCCCTGGATAGACTGACACTAGCTGATTCCCGGGCGTTGGGCTGATCTACTTCCTCAAGTCCCCGCTCTTCCTCTAATCCTGCCCTCTGATCGGCAAATAATGAAACCACTCTCAAACTCGAAGACTGAGTTTGTGAGTGCACGGGTGATGCTTGTTCTATCCTCAACGGTATCGGTCGGGTTGGCACTTCCACTTGTGCCCTCGATGTCTGAGCAATTTGTTTCCCCTTTTTTACCGATAACGGCCTTGGGTCACCCATCAAGCTATAAGTAAGGGCGATCGACTTGCTCTTGAGTCTGCATACATGTCTGTCGACCCAAGTCCTGGTAAAAGTCATCACCGGGATAGAAAGCGTGTCCAAGTCCATGATCTCTGGCTCGGACCAATCAGGTGGTGGGACAGGAGTATCCCTAACTGAACCATAGTCGGGTTGCATGACGTTGACATCCTCCTCCACCTGGTCGGGAACTGGAATAATCTCACATTCTCTAATCAACTTGAGAGGAAGTCTGGAAAACATCCTTCTTCTTATCTCAGCCTCATCCACTGCATTTGCCCAAAAGTCCTCCAGATGAGCTCTGTGCCGGTATTCAACGTTCTGTATCATCCGGATGTTCCTGTAAGGATCGAAATCCTGCCTGCCTGTGTGATATGACAAATGATAAGATTGCAGCTCGTCCTCTGCCTCTCGGGCTGCCTGCAAAGAGGGACACACCTCAATGGAATTCCCCATGGTGATAGGGAAATCAAGTCCACCCTTCTTTTTCCTTTTCTGAATCTTATCGTAGGCAATCAATTGCCTAGATACCTCAAGCATTACTATGTGATCAGTGGGGTATCGTGGTAACCGATACGGATACGAAGTGAACCCCTGCAGCCTAATATATGTGAATTTCGGGAATTGGATGAGCCAATACCCATATTCCTCAATCAATGTCTGTGCTTCTTTAGATATTCTCTGCTGCGTCCTTTGCTGAAGTGTCCTCGCAATGTGCATTGTGAATGCATCATTTGCCCGTTTATAGTTGGCAATGTTAGCTAAATGTAGCTGTGTGCAGGCTTCATGGATTTTGAATTGACCAGGGGCACAGCCGATTGGCTCCTTGTACGAAATCCCTCTGTACTTAGTCATTCTGGCCAACATGTAAATTACATATGAGCTCATGTAGAAAGTCTTCGTCACCTTCAAGCTCCTGAATTGCTCATCGATGTGGTTGCTAATCATCCTAGCCCAATCGACACACTCTTTTCCTTCCAAGATGATCTTGATGAAGTAGAACATCCAAGGCTCGAAAATGTAAGCCTGTGCACTCCCATTCACCCGGCTCAGCATCATTATCAAATCACAGTATTCTTGTTTCACGTCCTCGGCAATTATCTGCTTTGGGAGCTTAGTGCGGGGTGGCCTCGGCTTCTGCATCCAAACTCTGTTGATGACTGCAGTGACTCTTTCGAAAGAGGAAGAGTACATCTTGTCTGCCCTTTTATTTGTTCTGTATAACATCTCCTTAGCAGTTGGGATCCTAAATGCCTCTCCGATGGCATCTGGCGTGAAGTTCGCGAGCAGTTTACCCTCCGGAGAGACAATCGTCCTACGTTCTGGCTTGTAGTGATTGGGGCACTCCATAATTAGCTCTGGACACTGAATTGGTGGCGGAAAACTAGCAGCTGCATAGATTCCACTCTTCATTATATTATGTGCCGTGACTGATGGTTGATGGCCCCCTAGCCCGAACATCCTCGATTTGAGTGCATTTAGATTAAATGAACCAAGATTGGTGTCATTT
>CM021101.1:539367616-539383018 GCA_007115665.2 Sequoiadendron giganteum
AGGAACTCTTCCATCTCAATGGCCGGATCCGTGTCATCCTCGGGTTCTCTCCTCATTCTGTCGGAAAGCCAATCAGGCACTGTCTGCTGTGGATTACAAATGACAAGGGGCTGTTCTTCTGTTGCCTCCATCTCATGCACTTCCTCTCTTCTTGCACTGGTCTGCTCAGGCTCATCCTCCTCTATAAGCTGGGTATCTCCCGACCCTTGGGTCCCCTATTCTGTGTTTTCTTCTTCTTCCAAAGCCGTGTCCAACATCTGCTGAAAATGGGTGTCGGCCATTGTTTCCTCTTCCTCCTCCTGTTGGCCGCCCCTGGATAGACTGACACTAGCCGATTCCCGGGCATTGGGCTGATCTACCTCCTCAAGTCCCCGCCCTTCCTCTAATCCTCGACGCTAGTCATCGAAAACCACTTCAGTCCCTGGAAGACTGAAGCTCAGGAGTGTACCTGGGTGATGCTTGTTCTATCCTCAACGGTATCGGTTGGGTTGGCACTTCCACTTGTGCCCTCGATGTCTGAGCAATTTGTTTCCCTCTTTTTACCGATAACGGCTTTGGGTCACCCATCAAGCTATAAGTAAGGGCGATCGACTTGCTCTTAAGTCTGCATACATGTCTGTCGACCCAAGTCCTGGTAAAAGTCATCACCGGGATAGAAAGAGTGTCCAAGTCCATGATCTCTGGCTCGGACCAATTAGGTGGTGGGATAGGAGTATCCCTAACTGACCCATAGTCGGGTTGCATGACGTTGACATCCTCCTCCACCTGGTCGGGAACTGGGATAATCTCACATTCTCTAATCAACTTGAGAGGAAGTCTGGAAAACATCCTTCTTCTTATCTCTCATCCATCAGATTTTGCCCAAAAGTCTCCTGGGATGAGCTCTCGTACGATTCAACGCTGCTCAGATTATCCTGATGTTCTCGTAAGGATCGGAATCTTGCCCGGCCTCGTGGTGATATGACAAATGATAAGATTGCAGCTCGCTCTCCGGCCTCGCTGACTGCAAAGAGGGACACACCTCAATGGAATTTCCCATGGTGATAGGGAAATCAAGTCCACCCTTCTTTTTCCTTTTCTGAATCTTATCGTAGGCAATCAATTGCCTAGATACCTCAAGCATTACTATGTGATCAGTGGGGTATCGTGGTAATCGATACGGATACGAAGTGAACCCTTGCAGCCTAATATATGTGAATTTTGGGAAATGGATGAGCCAATACTCGTATTCCTCAATCAATGTCTGTGCTTCTTTAGATATTCTCTGCTGCGTCCTTTGCTGAAGTGTCCTCACAATGTGCATTGTGAATGCATCATTTGCCCGTTTATAGTTGGCAATGTTAGCTAAATGTAGCTATGTGCAGGCTTCGTGGATTTTGAATTGACCAGGGGCACAGCCGATTGGCTCCTTGTACGAAATCCCTCTGTACTTAGTCATTCTGGCCAACATGTAAATTACATATGAGCTCATGTAGAAAGTCTTTGTCACCTTCAAGCTCCTGAATTGCTCATCGATGTGGTTGCTAATCATCCTAGCCCAATCGACACACTCCTTTTCTTCCAAGATGATCTCGATGAAGTAGAACATCCAAGGCTCGAAAATGTAAGCCTGTGCACTCCCATTCACCCGGCTCAGCATCATTATCAAATCACAATATTCTTGTTTCACGTCCTCGGCAATTATCTGCTTTGGGAGCTTAGTGCGGGGTGGCCTCGGCTTCTGCATCCAAACTCTGTTGATGACTGCAGTGACTCTTTCGAAAGAGGAAGAGTACATCTTATTTGCCCTCTTATTTGTTCTATATAACATCTCCTCAGCAGTTGGAATCCCAAATGCCTCTCCGATGGCATCCGGCGTGAAGTTGGCGAGCAGTTTACCATCCGGAGAGACAATCGTCCTACGTTCTGGCTTGTAGTGATTGGCGCACTCCATAATTAGCTCCGGACACTGAATCGCTGGCGGAAAACTAGCAGCTGCGTAGATCCCACTCTTCATTATATTATGTGCCGTGACTGATGGTTGATGGCCCCCTAGCCCGAACATCGTCGATTTGAGTGCATTTAGATTAAATGAACCAAGGTTGGTGTCATTTAAGTCTGCCAACTTTGAAACTATTGCTGACTTTGGGAGAAATGGCTTAGCGAGCCTTTTAATCATTGCCTGCCGGGATGAGCTAGCCTTGCCTGCTTCATTGTTTGCAGCTCTGCCTGCGGCTTTGCTTGTTCCTGCAACATCCTTTGCTCCGGCCATCTGCAAAATAAAATAGAATAGCAATAAGTTAGGCTGCAGATTTTTAAATAAAATGAAGTAACCTCCGAGACGGCTGCGAACGTGGAGTTAGCTTTTTGAAAATAAAAACTCTCAGCATAAATTACTAACTCCAAACCTCGTACTGTATAAAAATCTCTGAGTTTAGAGACAACTCTCAGCAACTACACTTCTGACTGGTGAAGAAAAAACGCAGCAAGCTAATAACTTTCAGCAATGTAGCTAATTTCTCCAGCACAAATAGTTCGAACCTTGACTTCACTTTGTCAACTTCAGCAGTTAGAGGAATAAAGAGTTGCCAGCAATATGAAATTTCAACTCCCTCAACTTCTCAACGTTTAAACTTCTTCAACACTTCGACTTTCAGTAGCTTGAAAATAAAGATCTCCAGAGAAAAGAAATCTTCTACAATTTTGCAAGTCTGCAGCGACTTCAACAATCTGGAAATAAAATCTCAGCTCTCCAGTATACAACTTCGAACTTCGCAGCAACTCCACTTTCAGCTCTTTGAGAATTAAATTCTCCAGCAACTCCGGAAAATAACTTCAACCTTCAACTTCGAAGTCGCAGCAACATACTTTCAGCTTTTCGAAAGAAAGAGTCTCGGCAAATGAAAATTTCTCCAGCACTTCGTACTTTCAGCAACTCAACACTCCGAAATAAAATAAACTCTCAAAGAATTTCTCTCCTCAACCACTTCAAAATATTTCAATCTCTCAAGAACTTCTTCAGCAACTTCAACTTCGAAACAATGTGAGGAGAAATGAGAGAAGAGATTGTTTAAATAACTCTTCTCGGAGAATCCTGCTAAGTAGTGCTGGGGCCATTTTTAGCACCTTCATCAATTTTCCACTCTCTTCGTTCGGAATCTTCTAATTCAAGCGCAGTAGTGGGCTAGTCGTCAGCCGGTCATTATGGCAGTTGCCATTAATAATGATTCCTTCCTCTTCAAATTTCGAATTTTCCTTAGTCTGCCAGTTAACTCTTGGCGATTTAAACAACTCGCGAGAAAAAACAATCACTTGACTTGATTTAAAATTCCATTTTAAAATCTCGCAGTGTTTGAATAAATTCAACTCGAAAAAATTTCGTGGGAGTTGTAAATTTATTTCCAACTTTTAAAATGTCTGTCATTTAAATCTTCGATTTCCTAAAATTTGCCTTAGACATTTTAAATTCTCTCATTAAAATGTTCAACTCCGGGTGATTAAAAATTATTTGCATGCTCGAAATAATTCATCCTCTGAGATTTAACTTCCGTCAGGAAAATAATCTAGGCAAAACGAGTTTCCTCTGAAAATATTAAAATTTCCCTTAGGAAATTAAATTTTCAAACTCTGTTAACTCATGGGTGTATTTTAAACGGGTTCATTTGATTTTCACTTGTCCCATGGAAAATATTCATCGATATCAAATCTTCCCCTTGAAAAATATTCGTCAACTTTCAATTGCCTTTGGAAAATTTTAAAACTCATCAAATCATCCTTCCATGCCAAGGGCGTATTTTTCCCTAGTGAAGTGCCATCTCACTTAGAAAAATTTTCTAACATTTTTTTTCTTGGCGTATTTCCCTTGGTATAATTTTTCTCTGAAAAAAAAAATCTCCATGCCTTATGAATTAAAATTTAAATCCCTCTTCAAGGGCGTATTTCTTTCAAATTTAAATTTTAATTCCCACGCCTTAGGAATTCTTCACTTGTTTTCTTCTTGGGCGCACTTTACCTAGTGAAATTTTATTTCACTTAGGAAAATTTTTTAGTTTACACCTCAGGCGCATTTGAGAGGGGGAAGCTTTCTTTAACACTTAGGAAATTTCCTCAACATTCTTACTCCAAGGTGGGCGCATTTACATATGCAAGCTTTTACTTTCACACGCCTTAGAGAATTCTCCCATCTTTACTCACCTTCAGCTCATGGGCGCATTTGCTAGGCCAAGCTTTCACTTTACACTTAGAAAATTTTCAAATACTTAGAATATCCTTTCAAGGTGAGGGCGCATTTCATAGGTTCCACTTTCATTTCGTTGCCTTAGGAAATTTCTAGACTTCCATTCCTCCTTGGGCGCATATGGGGTCTTGAGCTTTCATTTTCTTGACTTAGAAATTTCTCCAAGTCCTAGCCACTTTATCTTGCCTTGGGCGCATATGGGTGTGTTTGGTTTTATTTTCACCACTTAGAATTTCTTCAAGCCATGTATCTTCTTGAGGGCGCATTTTGACCTCTCTACTTTCATTTTATGCCTTAGAAGAATTTCGGCCTCCACTATCCTTCTCAAGGTGAGGGCGCATTTCACTAGGTGAGGTTTCATGTGAGGGCGCACTTCATATGCCATGCTTTTATTTTGATGCCTTAGGCGTTTTTTTTACCAAGCATCATTTTCTCCAAGGTGAGGGCGCATTTTCATGGGTGTGCTTTCGTTTTTGCCTTAGAAAATTTTGATGCTCCCCCTATTCCTCTTTGGGCGCATTTTGAGGTATGAGCTTTTGTTTTATGCCTTAGAAACTTTCAAGGCTTCCATCAAGGTGGGCGCATTTCCTTAGTGGAGCTTTGATTTCTATCATGGGCGCATTTTATTTTTAGCAAGTTGTGCTATTTTTAGCAAGTCCCTTGATTTTCAACCTCTAAGGCTCCGTTTTGCCTGAAAATTTCATCATATGATCTTCTCTGCCTGGTGAACCTATTCTGCCAGTCCTCTGCCCTAACCTGCTATTTATAGCCACCTGCTATTTATAGTAAGTTTTGACTTTCTGACTTCAGTAGCTCCGTTTTGCCTGAAAGTTGCAACGCTTGATCTTGATAGCTTAAGGGTCACTCCGATGCCAACCTCGGGTGCAGACCTGCTATTTATAGCGGGTGCGACTTACACTAAAAATAGTAAGTTCTCCGATTTAAACTCAAATTTTACCGGCGGGTACCTTGAAGTGTCTTGACATGGTGGGAGTACCGTTTAGGCTATTTTGGATTTTACCCCCTATAAAGTGGAAACCCTAATTTGGCTGCCTGTAATATACGCCAGCCGGTCTCGTTTGACCGTTCTATACGCATGTCATTTCATGCAGGCGGGTATTGAGTACTTGATGTACCTGCTAAAAATAGAAACTGCCTGAAAAGTGACTCATCCACTGCCGGATGGTTTCGCATGTCATATTGGCCGTGGGATCTCAAAAAACCCAGAAAAACCCAAAAAACTGGTCTGCATGCATGCACTGGCTAAAAATAGTAAGTCCTCAAAACTCGATCTTCTCCGCTTGCAAGTCACACCGTTGCGAAGCTCTCGAAAAACCCATAAAGAAAAACCCGACATGCGTTGAAAAACACTGCATGCGAACCCTAAAAATAGCCTCCCAAGGTTGACTTCTGAAAGTGGTCGTCTCGGTTTGCATGTTACATCACTGCGAAGGTTTTGGAAAACCCAGAAGGATTCTCCAGACATGCATCTGAAAAGCTCATGTGGAAACCCTGAGAATGGCTCTTGAAGCCTGAACTGCCAAAAATAGCAAGTCATCTGATCTAGCTCAAAATTTACGTGTAGGCAGCTTGACGTTACCCGGACGCAGTGGAACTGACAGAATTCCAAAATCTCAATAAAATAGTCCCAAATTGAATACTTACTAAAAATAGTAAGTTGCCGGAATACAGTGAAAATTTAGGGGGACTCTGCTGGAAGTCTTCTGACTGCTGCACTAAGCTTAGATTTCAATTTGACCTTAAATAAACTGAAGGATGAAAACCTAATTACGAGACTTAACAATATTTCTAACTGGGTCAAACAACGGGACATCCCCGGAAGGACCAGAGACCAGAGAGAGAGCGAACCAAAGCCAAAAGACCAGAATGGAGCAAAATTTAGGGGGTCCCCATCTTGATGGGGTGATGTGTGAAAAAGGTCACAACAGGATCCTCAATACGTTGGAGGCAATCTTTGCCACGAGGCGGACTTCTGAGGAAGTGACTGCAGACGGTTTGAGGAACAGATTTGTTGTGACCTTTTCACACATCACCCCATCCAGATGGGGACCCCCTAATTTTTTGCTCCATTTTGGTCTTCTGGCTTTGGTTCTCTCTGTCTCTGATCTTTTGTCCTTCCGGGGATGTCCCGTCTTTTGACCTGGATTGAAATGATTGCCAAGTCTACGAAATCAGGGTTTCTATCCTTTAGGCTCGTTTAAGGTCAAATTGAGTCATCAAGGTAAAATCAAGTGCAGCAGTACAGTCAGGAGGCTCAAGGCAGGATCCCACTGAAATCTTACTAAAATCTGACAACTTACTATTTTTAGTAAGTACCTGATTTGAGGTCTTTTCCTCAGGATTTCAGGATTCTAACTACTTCAGCACATTCAGGCAGCTTCAGGGTGCCTACACATGAAAATTGAAAAGATTCAGACAACTAGCTATTTTTAGCAGTTCAGCCTTCGGAGGCCATTTTCAGGATTTAAACGTACGATTCTCGAATGCATGACTGGAGAATGGATCTGGGTTTTTCAAGACCTTTGCGGTGATATAACATGCAAACCGAGATGAGGACTTTCAGTGGTTTAGCCTTCGGAGGCTATTTTTAGGGTTTGCATGCAGAGATTTTCAGCGCATGTCCGGATATTCTATATGGGTTTTGCGAGAGCTTCGCAGTGATGACATGCAAACGGAATGAGTCAATTTTCAGGGACTTACTATTTTTAGCCGGTGCCAGCACGTTGACCCGTTTTCTGGGTTTTTCTAGGTTTTTTGAGATCCCATGGGCACTGTGACATGCAAACTCATCCGACATCAGACTGACCACTTTCCGGACACTTACTATAAATAGTAGCTTCAGCCCAGCGGTTACCCAACACTTCAGTCCAGCAAACAAAGTGACAAACAATAGAAATCAAGGAGATCGGGAGCAGTCTGGAGTGCATGCAAGTCAGATTAGGGTTTCCCTTGCTATGTCTAAAAATAGATGGAACAAAATACAGAGATGCCAAACTGAAGCACACCACCGGGACCATTATCTTTCAGGTTGCCTAGTGGCAAAATTTGAGCACGATCTGAATACTTACTATTTTTAGTAAGTCATCTCATGGCTATAAATAGCACGTACTGTGCCAGAGACAAATGTGAATAGGTCACTCACAACATCAAGAACAAGTGGAACAAATTTCAGAGCAAACGGAGATACAAAAATGGATCAATTTTAGGGTTTGCTAAAAATAGCAAATGGCTAAAAAAATATGTACTGTGCCAGATAAGGTATGAACAAGGTAGCAAGGCCAAGTGGAGGCACAGCCACGCCAGCTCCAACTCAGAACAGGGTGAAATGCAAGGAAACCCTAATTTCTCCAAGTTTGCTAAAAATAGAAAGCCAAGGCATGGCTAGGGCATTGGAAACTTATAAGTGATAACTGGCATAGAGACACATCAAATGCGCCCGAGGTATGGAGAAAATATTCTAAGTGTGGGATTTCCCTCACACACCCTCATATGCGCCCTCAAGAGGTTGAAATGGAAGTGGCATATGCTAAATGCGCCCAGGATTTCTGAGCAGGGGTCAAATGCGCCCACATGGGGCCAAGGCATGGCATAATTCACTAAGGCATTGAAATTCCTTGAGGACCCCTCAAATGCACCCAAACATGGAAGCTATCAAGGTCAAATGTGCCCAAGGGAGGTGAAGGGTCATGAGGGGCGTGGGAAATTCCTCCTACCCAAGGCAAATGCGCCCACAAGTTACTCTAACCCATGGTAAATGCGCTCAAGGGGGGCCACAGGAGGTTAAAACGTTGAAAGGCAAAAGAAAAGCGCCAAGGTAAAGAAAGCTTCTCTCTTGACACATGAAATGCGCTTGGAAGTGGAAGCTCACCATGCAATATGCGCCCAAGGAAGGTGAAGGGTCACCATGGGCGTGAGAAATTCCTCTTCACACCCCTATTTGCGACCAATAATGGAAGTTGCCTAGGCTAAATGCGCCCTAAGGTGGAAGTGTTATGTGTGAAATGCGCCCAAGGTGTTTTCCTCCTCCACATGCTATATGCGCCAAGGGTAAAGGTAAGGCTAGGGGTGGCGTGATTTTGAAAAAGGCTAAGGCTAGATAATTTTCCTCCTCCACATGCTATATGCGCCAAGGGTAAAGGTAAGGCTAGGGGTGGCATGATTTTGAAAAGGGCTAAGGCTAGATAATTTTCCCCCTCCACATATGATATGCGCCTAAAGTGAAAGTTGATGCACAAGGTGAAGTACGCCCTCATGGGTAATCTGAAATGAATTTCCTGGAAATATTTCCTAAGGCAAATATTTGCTAAGGCATAGAGGATAAAATGGAAGTGGACATGCTCAAATGTGCCCTTCAAGGGTGAGATGATAAAATTTAAATTTAAAATAATTTTCTAAGGCATTTTCAAAGGTAAGAAATACGCCTAGGAGGTAATGCTAAAATTTCCAGAGGCAAGATGATACATGCTAGACAGAGGGGAAATTCTTTAGGAGAAAATCAAGGAATGGTGCCAAGGCAGAGAAACTAGAGATTGCAGGTGTGGAAGACGTCCGGGGTAAAGAGAAATAAACCTTAGCAATTTTTATTATTTTTCTCAAAATAATAAAAATTAAAAGTACCCCTTCATCCGGATACGCATGAAAAAGATGAGTTCTGAAGGGAATTTTCTTCTGGGTATTGAACATTTTTGATTGCAAGACTGTTTGAATTTGTTCCACACCTTGCTCGCATCGTTTCGGTGGATATTTTTGCCCGGTGTCTATTTTGATGAATTTCCTAAGGCGAATTTGAAGAATTTCTCTAGGACAAACAAGTAAAATGGATGAGATGTTTCGCTGGAAGATTGAACTGGATGATTTTTGCCAAGGCAAGGGTGAGATAAAATGACTTAGCCAGGTAAATTCAAAATTGTTCAAGGAAGTGAGTGAGTTAATATTTTAAAAGGAAACAATATGATGAGGCAAGCCTGTGCAAAGATGAAGAAATTCACAATTCTAGAAGCTTGAGATTTTGATGCTTCAGATGACAAGTGTTACGACTGGAAAAGAGAGGGAAAATGAATTCAAAAATGTGCTAAGTATAGCCTCTGCTGGATTTCGACTTGGGTATAATATTTTGAGTCCTCTTCATTCTCCACACAAGTTGCTGAATGCAGAGCATTTTCTGAAGCTGGAGTATGAGTTTGCAGAGATATAAAAAATCCTCAAGTTGCTGGAAGAGTTCGAATTTGTGAAGGAAGCTGAGAAGTACGACTTGAGAGTGTGAAGCTGCTGAAGTACGAATTTTTTTTTGAGAAGTCTCAAGTTGCTGATTGCTGGCAGGTGCGAACTTCTTAGTCTCCAATTGTTGAAAGTGAAAGGCACGGTTTGATTTGTTGAAGCTGCATTTGTTGAAGGCACAAATTTGTGAGGAGGTCCCATTTGACTGCTGAAGTACGAAATCAAGTCTGGACATTTGGAAATTGCTGAAAAACGCATTTAAGAGAAGCAAGCAAGTTGCTGAAAGTACATTTAAGAGGAGAAATACGAATTTGAGAGAAGTTTCATAGCTGCTGCAAGTACAAAGATTTCACAGAGACTTCTAAAAACGTTGAAGTGAACAAGAGTGTTGAGGTTTGCAGTTGAAAGTGACAAATCGTTGCAGCCTTTTTATTTAAAAATCTGCTGGCACCCTCAACGGTGATTATTTTATTATCTTAAAATCTTGTTTTCTAATAGCTTTTGTTCCTTGCAGAATGGTTGAATCAAGCAGAAGAGCTGCAGGCAGAAACAACCACACCGAATCCGCAAAAGCAAACACATCAAGGTAAGCAGTGATCAAGAAGTTGAGCAAATCTTTCTTGCCGAAATCAAAAATTTCTTCAAAGTTGGGCAAGCTGACTGACACAAACTTAGGCTCGTTCAACCTGGAGGCATTCAGAAGAAGGATAATGGGGACTGGAGGCCATCACCCATCAATGACTTCACACAATATTGTTAGGAGCAAATTGTATGTAGCTGCCAGTTTTCCACCAGCTATCCGGTGTCCAGAGCTCATCATGGAATGCGCCCACCACTACAACACAGAGCAGAGAACGATCACTTCGCCAGATGGCAAGATATTGGCCAACCTGACACCTGAAGCAATCGGGGAAGCGTTCGAGATTCCAGTTCATGAGAAGATGATCTATAAAACAAAAGAAAGGGCTGAAAGAATGTATTCATCCACAATGAATTGATGCGCTGATTTGATAAACACCAGGTGGATGATCAAGCCCAAGCCAACTCGTACAAAACTACCCAAACAGATAATCTCAGAGGATTTGAGACAGGAGTTTGGTGATTTGATAATGATGCTGAGCAGAGTTGGAGGATGCCTCCAAGCGTTCATCTTTGAACCTTGAATGTTTTATTATGTCAACTTGGTACTAGAGGGCAAAGATCACATGGATTGGGCACTGATGATCAGTGATAGCATACATGAGCAGCTTCGTGGTGTGAGGAGAATGAAAAAGTTTTACATGGGCTCTTATATTGTCTATATGCTGACTCGCATGACAAAGTATAGGGGAATCTCCTACAAGGAACCAATCGGTTGCGGTTCCCATCAAATTAAGATACATGAGGCTTGTCCATAGTTGCATCTGACAAGCACCACCAACTACAAAAGGGTCAATGATTCCTTCACTATGCATATAACGAGGACCTTGCAGCAAAGGACCCATCACAGAATATCCAGGGAAGCACAAGAGTTGATTGAGAAATTCGGGTGTTGGTTTATCCAATTTCCGAAGTTCACCTACATAAGGCTGCAAGGATTTTCTTCCTATCCTTATAGATTGCCCCGGTATCCCACCAACAGAATAGTGATGCTGGAAGTATCTAGGCAACTTATTGCCTATGATAAGATTCAAAAGAAGAAGAAGAAAGGTGGACTCGGATTCCCAATTACCATGGGGAATTCAGATGAAATCTGCTCATCGCTGCAAGCAGCTAGGGAGGAAGAAAATGAGCTCCAATTCTTCCATCTTTCCTACCATACCAACAGGCACCACTACGATCCCCACAAGAACATCAGATGGATATTGTCAGAAGAGTTCAGGCATAAGGCACAGATCGAAGACTTTTGGGCCAGTGCAGTGGATGAGATCGAGATTAGGAAAAGAATGTTTTCTCGGATACTGTTGGTAATCATCAGAGAGTGCGAGATTGTCCCAGTGCTGGATCAGATTGAAGAAGACATAAACGTTGTATAGGTTGACTACGAGACAGTGAGAGATACGCCTCTACCACTCCCAGATTGGTCTGAGCCAGAGATCACCGACTTGGATACACTCTGTATCCCAGTCTTAACATTTACACGGAGCTGGGTAGAGAGACATGTCAGCCGACTTAAGGGAAAATCAATTCCCCTTACATATAATTTGATGGGAGATCATATATCGCCAGTAGCTAGACAAATAAGGCAGGTGGGTCATACTCCAGAGCCGACAGGAAAAGAGTCAGTTCAACCTAAGCCTTTGAGAGTTGAGGAGTCCTTGCATACACCATCGCAGGCACATTCTCTGAGTATGCATGAGGTATCATTATTTGCTGATCAGAGGGAGAGATTGCAGGCAGAACAGGCAGTGCAAGTGGCAAGTCAGCCACCCCATAGAAAATCGGTGGGCCAGAGCATCAACATGCCCCGAGAAGATAATTAGCAAGAAAATCAGCAAGAGACAGATGAGGGGACTGCCACGGATACTCAGTTTCAGCAGGAGATTGAGGCGGCTCTCGAAGATGATGCCATTTCAGATCAGGATGCCCAGAGCTCAGGAGACAATGAGCCTATTGATAATGATGAGCCTCGTCAGAACGATGGCAGAGATGAAGTTCACGAGATAGAGGCCGAGGTTGAGCAGCCTTTTGTTATATTAGACATGCGGCAAGAGATGCCAGAATGGCTAAGGGATAGGATGAGACGTGACCCTATAGATGAGATTGATCCCGCAGTTGAGATGGAGGAGCTGTTACAGAGGATCAGTGCACCTCCAACGAAGAAGGCTAGGAAGTTCTCCAACATATCCACAGATGAAGATGGATTTCAAACTTTACATGTGGCAGTGCCTCGGGTAGAATGTGATCGGGACGAGGCCATTCCCGAAAATTATGTTGTTACAACTATGGAACTTGGCCGCCCTACTGGAGCACAAGTAGTAGAAGAGTGCGATAATTCCTATCGAGCACTCAAGGATAGATTGTCCTATGTTGAGGGCAAGTACAAGAAATTGAAGATAGAGCACAAGACACTGATTGGCTACGTGCAACACTTGTCCCATCCTTGTGGGCAAGAGAATCCGGCAATTCAGCTTCCAGCTGAATTTTCCAGGGAGTCAATCAGTGGGTTAGAAGATTTGAAGAGAATGGCACAACAGGCAGACAAATGGGTTGCCAGCGTCCGTCTCGAAACAGGAAAGTTTATGGAGGACCTTGCACATGCCTATCGGCAAGCCTCCAATATTATGGCAAGGATGGATGAAGTTAACCATGCTTGGGGTGAGGCGCGTATCTATCAGACGAGAGTTGTTCTCTGTTTAGGGACTTTGATGAGCATACCTCTATAGGTTTTGGTTGAGGGAGGTGTAATTCAGCAGGGGGATAGATACGACTTCGCCGGATGGTACTCTTCAGTAGTCACAGGCCGAGGATTCTACGATGCATCACAGACAGATTCTGTCAGGGTCAGAAAGGCCATGACGAATATCTTAGATGGAATTCTCAACACATTGGAGGCAATCTTTGCCAGGAGGTTGACTTCTGAAGGGGTAACTGCAGATGGATTGAAGGACAGATTAACTCCATTCTTTTCTGAGGTGAAGATCTTCACACAGGATGACTTCGAGAACACTTCTACGTTCTCCAGTATCATACAGAACACCCAAAACGCCCTTGTTGCCTGGAAGAAATCTTGTGCCCGGCATGGGCAAACAGTTACAGTTTTAGAGTTTTAGTTGGATCACATTCCTCCCATTTCGGATCAGGAAGTTGAGGCAGTATTGGCCAGGTTCATCAGATTTGCAGCCAACGAGAAGGAGAGAGGAAACGCCCTTCTGGATGATGACCTTCTGGAAGGAGATGACGTGCATTGATGGCAGATAGTGGTTCATTGATGAGGAGTGGAGAATCCAGCGCATTCATTGCCCCACTCCCCTCAGTGGCGGTTTTTAGGGAAAGAACCCTAATCGGGGCTTAGGTGGCTCAATCTGGGCCTTCCATTGTATTTGAATCTAAGCCGTCCACTGGACTGGGCTAGATATAAAAGGGGTATCCCCCCTCATTTGTAAATAATTAGATATAGATCAGAGTTAGATAGAAATCAGAGATAGAGTTGAGCTAGATAGAAGTTAAAGTAGAGCTAGGAGTTAGCTTAGTTTGGAAAGGAAAGAAAGACTTTCCCTTTGAAAGTTTTTGCAAAAGATTGTTGTGTAAGACTCATAATATAAGGATTTCATTGATTGGTGACTTCATTTTGCATTGTGGGCAGTTGACGGGATCATTTCGTCTTTCCAATTCGAATAGAGTAGAGTAAAGTAGACTTTGTTTTTATGCAAGTAGTGTTAATTGTGGAATGTGACGTTGGTTTGAGCAAATCTTCTTGTATCCATACCACTAGCGGGCTTGCTGACGGTAAGTCTGCCCCTGCGTGGTCAACTGGAATTTCAGCACCTAACTTCGGTTGTGATTTGTGTGCCTACTTGCTTCGTTGTGAAGGGGTGCGCATGTTGAATCTCAATTTGAACATCTTATCCATCCTTTGAAGATTGCACCAGCTTTGTCAGAGTTGTCCGAAGGGGAGACGAAACAAAGTTTGGTTTGAAGATTGTTAAAGCTGGTCCTTGCATTCCACCCTTAGAGATAGATCGTAGAATTCCTATCCCTATCTCCTTTAAATTCAGTATTTCCCGGTCCGTTCAAATACCAAAGCATCATAGCCAAAACCTTTCATCTGCTTGAGTAAAAAAAAATTCGAACAATTACGTAAGTTCCCTTGGAATACCCAGCATATGTAATGTTCCATTCCTGTCTTGTCCTAGGATTGCTCGTTGATTAGGTTTAGAGTTTCTTCTTCCCAAAGGAATGTTCTCCTAGTTTCAATAATCCTAGTTTTGAGTCCTGTATTTGACATATTAACAACATATTTGTTAGCATTAACATCTAGTATCCCAAATAAGACATTATTAGAAAATACAAATTAACAAAACATAAGAAGAGTTGCTTAACCCAGCAAGAGAGAAGAATCCCTAAGGCCCAACGGTCTACCACCTCATGTTACCCAAACTATTTCTTAGGCCAACGGGGTAATAACCATATGTGGAATCCCCCATCCCTCCTCGACCCAAACCTTGCCTTGGGCCAACGGGGCAGTATGCCCAACCCAAGTCTCAAGGCCAACGGGGTGGAAGCCTAGATGGGGTTTACAGACAAACCACTTAAGTCATGACTCAACTCTCTTGGCGAGATCATATATATGTTCAGGGGTTTATTTATAGTTACTGTTCCCAAGTATGTTGATGACCAAGTCGATCAATCATAAACCCGGGGTTACACAGTCCAGTGGTTCCAATTAGTTTCACCCAGTCGCACTAGGCATGTGCCTCGTTGCGAGTTTAGCCTGCGAAAGTTAGTTCCAAGATAGAGGCAAGAAGTTGTGTCAAGGATATAAAGTTTCGTATTCACATTGTTGATTTATTCATATTGTTAATTTATTCACATTGCTGATTTATTCACATTGTTAATTTATTCCCGGAATGAAATATTACATATCAAAGTGACATCTTCCTCATAAATGGAGTCATTCAGCATGTCAGATAATTAAAGCAGGCCCTATTCTGAGTTATTCACATATTAGATAGGATGATTAAAGATAAACAACTATTTTATACTAAACCAATCATGATGTGTAGGTAATAATGCTTACAAAGTTACAATGACAAGTCCTCTATCAATTCATGATTTATAAGTTCTAAAACTAGGAGTTCTAGACATTAATTACTAAGTGAATTACTTCACCTGAATTGTGGTGCCTCTCGTGATATAGGATCTGTTGTGTCTGGTTGATTGATTGTCCTCCTTTGTCAACATGACTACCATATACGTTCATACATATATCTGGTTTTCTTTCTTCTTATCCCCCAACATATCGAATA
>CM021101.1:539383118-539582055 GCA_007115665.2 Sequoiadendron giganteum
ATCACTGCGAAGGTTTTGGAAAACCCAGAAGGATTCTCCAGACATGCATCTGAAAAGCTCATGTGGAAACCCTGAGAATGGCTCTTGAAGCCTGAACTGCCAAAAATAGCAAGTCATCTGATCTAGCTCAAAATTTACGTGTAGGCAGCTTGACGTTACCCGGACGCAGTGGAACTGACAGAATTCCAAAATCTCAATAAAATAGTCCCAAATTGAATACTTACTAAAAATAGTAAGTTGCCGGAATACAGTGAAAATTTAGGGGGACTCTGTTGGAAGTCTTCTGACTGCTGCACTAAGCTTAGATTTCAATTTTATAACTCAATTTGACCTTAAATAAGCCTGAAGGATGAAAACCCTAATTACACAGACTTAACCAATATTTCAACCTGGGTCAAACAACGGGACATCCCCGGAAGGACCAGAGACCAGAGAGAGAGCGAACCAAAGCCAAAAGACCAGAATGGAGCAAAATTTAGGGGGTCCCCATCTTGATGGGGTGATGTGTGAAAAAGGTCACAACAGGATCCTCAATACGTTGGAGGCAATCTTTGCCACGAGGCGGACTTCTGAGGAAGTGACTGCAGACGGTTTGAGGAACAGATTTGTTGTGACCTTTTCACACATCACCCCATCCAGATGGGGACCCCCTAATTTTTTGCTCCATTTTGGTCTTCTGGCTTTGGTTCTCTCTGTCTCTGATCTTTTGTCCTTCCGGGGATGTCCCGTCTTTTGACCTGGATTGAAATGATTGCCAAGTCTACGAAATCAGGGTTTCTATCCTTTAGGCTCGTTTAAGGTCAAATTGAGTCATCAAGGTAAAATCAAGTGCAGCAGTACAGTCAGGAGGCTCAAGGCAGGATCCCACTGAAATCTTACTAAAATCTGACAACTTACTATTTTTAGTAAGTACCTGATTTGAGGTCTTTTCCTCAGGATTTCAGGATTCTAACTACTTCAGCACATTCAGGCAGCTTCAGGGTGCCTACACATGAAAATTGAAAAGATTCAGACAACTAGCTATTTTTAGCAGTTCAGCCTTCGGAGGCCATTTTCAGGATTTAAACGTACGATTCTCGAATGCATGACTGGAGAATGGATCTGGGTTTTTCAAGACCTTTGCGGTGATATAACATGCAAACCGAGATGAGGACTTTCAGTGGTTTAGCCTTCGGAGGCTATTTTTAGGGTTTGCATGCAGAGATTTTCAGCGCATGTCCGGATATTCTATATGGGTTTTGCGAGAGCTTCGCAGTGATGACATGCAAACGGAATGAGTCAATTTTCAGGGACTTACTATTTTTAGCCGGTGCCAGCACGTTGACCCGTTTTCTGGGTTTTTCTAGGTTTTTTGAGATCCCATGGGCACTGTGACATGCAAACTCATCCGACATCAGACTGACCACTTTCCGGACACTTACTATAAATAGTAGCTTCAGCCCAGCGGTTACCCAACACTTCAGTCCAGCAAACAAAGTGACAAACAATAGAAATCAAGGAGATCGGGAGCAGTCTGGAGTGCATGCAAGTCAGATTAGGGTTTCCCTTGCTATGTCTAAAAATAGATGGAACAAAATACAGAGATGCCAAACTGAAGCACACCACCGGGACCATTATCTTTCAGGTTGCCTAGTGGCAAAATTTGAGCACGATCTGAATACTTACTATTTTTAGTAAGTCATCTCATGGCTATAAATAGCACGTACTGTGCCAGAGACAAATGTGAATAGGTCACTCACAACATCAAGAACAAGTGGAACAAATTTCAGAGCAAACGGAGATACAAAAATGGATCAATTTTAGGGTTTGCTAAAAATAGCAAATGGCTAAAAAAATATGTACTGTGCCAGATAAGGTATGAACAAGGTAGCAAGGCCAAGTGGAGGCACAGCCACGCCAGCTCCAACTCAGAACAGGGTGAAATGCAAGGAAACCCTAATTTCTCCAAGTTTGCTAAAAATAGAAAGCCAAGGCATGGCTAGGGCATTGGAAACTTATAAGTGATAACTGGCATAGAGACACATCAAATGCGCCCGAGGTATGGAGAAAATATTCTAAGTGTGGGATTTCCCTCACACACCCTCATATGCGCCCTCAAGAGGTTGAAATGGAAGTGGCATATGCTAAATGCGCCCAGGATTTCTGAGCAGGGGTCAAATGCGCCCACATGGGGCCAAGGCATGGCATAATTCACTAAGGCATTGAAATTCCTTGAGGACCCCTCAAATGCACCCAAACATGGAAGCTATCAAGGTCAAATGTGCCCAAGGGAGGTGAAGGGTCATGAGGGGCGTGGGAAATTCCTCCTACCCAAGGCAAATGCGCCCACAAGTTACTCTAACCCATGGTAAATGCGCTCAAGGGGGGCCACAGGAGGTTAAAACGTTGAAAGGCAAAAGAAAAGCGCCAAGGTAAAGAAAGCTTCTCTCTTGACACATGAAATGCGCTTGGAAGTGGAAGCTCACCATGCAATATGCGCCCAAGGAAGGTGAAGGGTCACCATGGGCGTGAGAAATTCCTCTTCACACCCCTATTTGCGACCAATAATGGAAGTTGCCTAGGCTAAATGCGCCCTAAGGTGGAAGTGTTATGTGTGAAATGCGCCCAAGGTGTTTTCCTCCTCCACATGCTATATGCGCCAAGGGTAAAGGTAAGGCTAGGGGTGGCGTGATTTTGAAAAAGGCTAAGGCTAGATAATTTTCCTCCTCCACATGCTATATGCGCCAAGGGTAAAGGTAAGGCTAGGGGTGGCATGATTTTGAAAAGGGCTAAGGCTAGATAATTTTCCCCCTCCACATATGATATGCGCCTAAAGTGAAAGTTGATGCACAAGGTGAAGTACGCCCTCATGGGTAATCTGAAATGAATTTCCTGGAAATATTTCCTAAGGCAAATATTTGCTAAGGCATAGAGGATAAAATGGAAGTGGACATGCTCAAATGTGCCCTTCAAGGGTGAGATGATAAAATTTAAATTTAAAATAATTTTCTAAGGCATTTTCAAAGGTAAGAAATACGCCTAGGAGGTAATGCTAAAATTTCCAGAGGCAAGATGATACATGCTAGACAGAGGGGAAATTCTTTAGGAGAAAATCAAGGAATGGTGCCAAGGCAGAGAAACTAGAGATTGCAGGTGTGGAAGACGTCCGGGGTAAAGAGAAATAAACCTTAGCAATTTTTATTATTTTTCTCAAAATAATAAAAATTAAAAGTACCCCTTCATCCGGATACGCATGAAAAAGATGAGTTCTGAAGGGAATTTTCTTCTGGGTATTGAACATTTTTGATTGCAAGACTGTTTGAATTTGTTCCACACCTTGCTCGCATCGTTTCGGTGGATATTTTTGCCCGGTGTCTATTTTGATGAATTTCCTAAGGCGAATTTGAAGAATTTCTCTAGGACAAACAAGTAAAATGGATGAGATGTTTCGCTGGAAGATTGAACTGGATGATTTTTGCCAAGGCAAGGGTGAGATAAAATGACTTAGCCAGGTAAATTCAAAATTGTTCAAGGAAGTGAGTGAGTTAATATTTTAAAAGGAAACAATATGATGAGGCAAGCCTGTGCAAAGATGAAGAAATTCACAATTCTAGAAGCTTGAGATTTTGATGCTTCAGATGACAAGTGTTACGACTGGAAAAGAGAGGGAAAATGAATTCAAAAATGTGCTAAGTATAGCCTCTGCTGGATTTCGACTTGGGTATAATATTTTGAGTCCTCTTCATTCTCCACACAAGTTGCTGAATGCAGAGCATTTTCTGAAGCTGGAGTATGAGTTTGCAGAGATATAAAAAATCCTCAAGTTGCTGGAAGAGTTCGAATTTGTGAAGGAAGCTGAGAAGTACGACTTGAGAGTGTGAAGCTGCTGAAGTACGAATTTTTTTTTGAGAAGTCTCAAGTTGCTGATTGCTGGCAGGTGCGAACTTCTTAGTCTCCAATTGTTGAAAGTGAAAGGCACGGTTTGATTTGTTGAAGCTGCATTTGTTGAAGGCACAAATTTGTGAGGAGGTCCCATTTGACTGCTGAAGTACGAAATCAAGTCTGGACATTTGGAAATTGCTGAAAAACGCATTTAAGAGAAGCAAGCAAGTTGCTGAAAGTACATTTAAGAGGAGAAATACGAATTTGAGAGAAGTTTCATAGCTGCTGCAAGTACAAAGATTTCACAGAGACTTCTAAAAACGTTGAAGTGAACAAGAGTGTTGAGGTTTGCAGTTGAAAGTGACAAATCGTTGCAGCCTTTTTATTTAAAAATCTGCTGGCACCCTCAACGGTGATTATTTTATTATCTTAAAATCTTGTTTTCTAATAGCTTTTGTTCCTTGCAGAATGGTTGAATCAAGCAGAAGAGCTGCAGGCAGAAACAACCACACCGAATCCGCAAAAGCAAACACATCAAGGTAAGCAGTGATCAAGAAGTTGAGCAAATCTTTCTTGCCGAAATCAAAAATTTCTTCAAAGTTGGGCAAGCTGACTGACACAAACTTAGGCTCGTTCAACCTGGAGGCATTCAGAAGAAGGATAATGGGGACTGGAGGCCATCACCCATCAATGACTTCACACAATATTGTTAGGAGCAAATTGTATGTAGCTGCCAGTTTTCCACCAGCTATCCGGTGTCCAGAGCTCATCATGGAATGCGCCCACCACTACAACACAGAGCAGAGAACGATCACTTCGCCAGATGGCAAGATATTGGCCAACCTGACACCTGAAGCAATCGGGGAAGCGTTCGAGATTCCAGTTCATGAGAAGATGATCTATAAAACAAAAGAAAGGGCTGAAAGAATGTATTCATCCACAATGAATTGATGCGCTGATTTGATAAACACCAGGTGGATGATCAAGCCCAAGCCAACTCGTACAAAACTACCCAAACAGATAATCTCAGAGGATTTGAGACAGGAGTTTGGTGATTTGATAATGATGCTGAGCAGAGTTGGAGGATGCCTCCAAGCGTTCATCTTTGAACCTTGAATGTTTTATTATGTCAACTTGGTACTAGAGGGCAAAGATCACATGGATTGGGCACTGATGATCAGTGATAGCATACATGAGCAGCTTCGTGGTGTGAGGAGAATGAAAAAGTTTTACATGGGCTCTTATATTGTCTATATGCTGACTCGCATGACAAAGTATAGGGGAATCTCCTACAAGGAACCAATCGGTTGCGGTTCCCATCAAATTAAGATACATGAGGCTTGTCCATAGTTGCATCTGACAAGCACCACCAACTACAAAAGGGTCAATGATTCCTTCACTATGCATATAACGAGGACCTTGCAGCAAAGGACCCATCACAGAATATCCAGGGAAGCACAAGAGTTGATTGAGAAATTCGGGTGTTGGTTTATCCAATTTCCGAAGTTCACCTACATAAGGCTGCAAGGATTTTCTTCCTATCCTTATAGATTGCCCCGGTATCCCACCAACAGAATAGTGATGCTGGAAGTATCTAGGCAACTTATTGCCTATGATAAGATTCAAAAGAAGAAGAAGAAAGGTGGACTCGGATTCCCAATTACCATGGGGAATTCAGATGAAATCTGCTCATCGCTGCAAGCAGCTAGGGAGGAAGAAAATGAGCTCCAATTCTTCCATCTTTCCTACCATACCAACAGGCACCACTACGATCCCCACAAGAACATCAGATGGATATTGTCAGAAGAGTTCAGGCATAAGGCACAGATCGAAGACTTTTGGGCCAGTGCAGTGGATGAGATCGAGATTAGGAAAAGAATGTTTTCTCGGATACTGTTGGTAATCATCAGAGAGTGCGAGATTGTCCCAGTGCTGGATCAGATTGAAGAAGACATAAACGTTGTATAGGTTGACTACGAGACAGTGAGAGATACGCCTCTACCACTCCCAGATTGGTCTGAGCCAGAGATCACCGACTTGGATACACTCTGTATCCCAGTCTTAACATTTACACGGAGCTGGGTAGAGAGACATGTCAGCCGACTTAAGGGAAAATCAATTCCCCTTACATATAATTTGATGGGAGATCATATATCGCCAGTAGCTAGACAAATAAGGCAGGTGGGTCATACTCCAGAGCCGACAGGAAAAGAGTCAGTTCAACCTAAGCCTTTGAGAGTTGAGGAGTCCTTGCATACACCATCGCAGGCACATTCTCTGAGTATGCATGAGGTATCATTATTTGCTGATCAGAGGGAGAGATTGCAGGCAGAACAGGCAGTGCAAGTGGCAAGTCAGCCACCCCATAGAAAATCGGTGGGCCAGAGCATCAACATGCCCCGAGAAGATAATTAGCAAGAAAATCAGCAAGAGACAGATGAGGGGACTGCCACGGATACTCAGTTTCAGCAGGAGATTGAGGCGGCTCTCGAAGATGATGCCATTTCAGATCAGGATGCCCAGAGCTCAGGAGACAATGAGCCTATTGATAATGATGAGCCTCGTCAGAACGATGGCAGAGATGAAGTTCACGAGATAGAGGCCGAGGTTGAGCAGCCTTTTGTTATATTAGACATGCGGCAAGAGATGCCAGAATGGCTAAGGGATAGGATGAGACGTGACCCTATAGATGAGATTGATCCCGCAGTTGAGATGGAGGAGCTGTTACAGAGGATCAGTGCACCTCCAACGAAGAAGGCTAGGAAGTTCTCCAACATATCCACAGATGAAGATGGATTTCAAACTTTACATGTGGCAGTGCCTCGGGTAGAATGTGATCGGGACGAGGCCATTCCCGAAAATTATGTTGTTACAACTATGGAACTTGGCCGCCCTACTGGAGCACAAGTAGTAGAAGAGTGCGATAATTCCTATCGAGCACTCAAGGATAGATTGTCCTATGTTGAGGGCAAGTACAAGAAATTGAAGATAGAGCACAAGACACTGATTGGCTACGTGCAACACTTGTCCCATCCTTGTGGGCAAGAGAATCCGGCAATTCAGCTTCCAGCTGAATTTTCCAGGGAGTCAATCAGTGGGTTAGAAGATTTGAAGAGAATGGCACAACAGGCAGACAAATGGGTTGCCAGCGTCCGTCTCGAAACAGGAAAGTTTATGGAGGACCTTGCACATGCCTATCGGCAAGCCTCCAATATTATGGCAAGGATGGATGAAGTTAACCATGCTTGGGGTGAGGCGCGTATCTATCAGACGAGAGTTGTTCTCTGTTTAGGGACTTTGATGAGCATACCTCTATAGGTTTTGGTTGAGGGAGGTGTAATTCAGCAGGGGGATAGATACGACTTCGCCGGATGGTACTCTTCAGTAGTCACAGGCCGAGGATTCTACGATGCATCACAGACAGATTCTGTCAGGGTCAGAAAGGCCATGACGAATATCTTAGATGGAATTCTCAACACATTGGAGGCAATCTTTGCCAGGAGGTTGACTTCTGAAGGGGTAACTGCAGATGGATTGAAGGACAGATTAACTCCATTCTTTTCTGAGGTGAAGATCTTCACACAGGATGACTTCGAGAACACTTCTACGTTCTCCAGTATCATACAGAACACCCAAAACGCCCTTGTTGCCTGGAAGAAATCTTGTGCCCGGCATGGGCAAACAGTTACAGTTTTAGAGTTTTAGTTGGATCACATTCCTCCCATTTCGGATCAGGAAGTTGAGGCAGTATTGGCCAGGTTCATCAGATTTGCAGCCAACGAGAAGGAGAGAGGAAACGCCCTTCTGGATGATGACCTTCTGGAAGGAGATGACGTGCATTGATGGCAGATAGTGGTTCATTGATGAGGAGTGGAGAATCCAGCGCATTCATTGCCCCACTCCCCTCAGTGGCGGTTTTTAGGGAAAGAACCCTAATCGGGGCTTAGGTGGCTCAATCTGGGCCTTCCATTGTATTTGAATCTAAGCCGTCCACTGGACTGGGCTAGATATAAAAGGGGTATCCCCCCTCATTTGTAAATAATTAGATATAGATCAGAGTTAGATAGAAATCAGAGATAGAGTTGAGCTAGATAGAAGTTAAAGTAGAGCTAGGAGTTAGCTTAGTTTGGAAAGGAAAGAAAGACTTTCCCTTTGAAAGTTTTTGCAAAAGATTGTTGTGTAAGACTCATAATATAAGGATTTCATTGATTGGTGACTTCATTTTGCATTGTGGGCAGTTGACGGGATCATTTCGTCTTTCCAATTCGAATAGAGTAGAGTAAAGTAGACTTTGTTTTTATGCAAGTAGTGTTAATTGTGGAATGTGACGTTGGTTTGAGCAAATCTTCTTGTATCCATACCACTAGCGGGCTTGCTGACGGTAAGTCTGCCCCTGCGTGGTCAACTGGAATTTCAGCACCTAACTTCGGTTGTGATTTGTGTGCCTACTTGCTTCGTTGTGAAGGGGTGCGCATGTTGAATCTCAATTTGAACATCTTATCCATCCTTTGAAGATTGCACCAGCTTTGTCAGAGTTGTCCGAAGGGGAGACGAAACAAAGTTTGGTTTGAAGATTGTTAAAGCTGGTCCTTGCATTCCACCCTTAGAGATAGATCGTAGAATTCCTATCCCTATCTCCTTTAAATTCAGTATTTCCCGGTCCGTTCAAATACCAAAGCATCATAGCCAAAACCTTTCATCTGCTTGAGTAAAAAAAAATTCGAACAATTACGTAAGTTCCCTTGGAATACCCAGCATATGTAATGTTCCATTCCTGTCTTGTCCTAGGATTGCTCGTTGATTAGGTTTAGAGTTTCTTCTTCCCAAAGGAATGTTCTCCTAGTTTCAATAATCCTAGTTTTGAGTCCTGTATTTGACATATTAACAACATATTTGTTAGCATTAACATCTAGTATCCCAAATAAGACATTATTAGAAAATACAAATTAACAAAACATAAGAAGAGTTGCTTAACCCAGCAAGAGAGAAGAATCCCTAAGGCCCAACGGTCTACCACCTCATGTTACCCAAACTATTTCTTAGGCCAACGGGGTAATAACCATATGTGGAATCCCCCATCCCTCCTCGACCCAAACCTTGCCTTGGGCCAACGGGGCAGTATGCCCAACCCAAGTCTCAAGGCCAACGGGGTGGAAGCCTAGATGGGGTTTACAGACAAACCACTTAAGTCATGACTC
This sequence comes from Sequoiadendron giganteum, assembly GCA_007115665.2. Lineage (NCBI taxonomy): Eukaryota > Viridiplantae > Streptophyta > Pinopsida > Cupressales > Cupressaceae > Sequoiadendron > Sequoiadendron giganteum. The sequence continues at coordinate 539,392,178 of CM021101.1, forward strand.
AACTCTCTTGGCGAGATCATATATATGTTCAGGGGTTTATTTATAGTTACTGTTCCCAAGTATGTTGATGACCAAGTCGATCAATCATAAACCCGGGGTTACACAGTCCAGTGGTTCCAATTAGTTTCACCCAGTCGCACTAGGCATGTGCCTCGTTGCGAGTTTAGCCTGCGAAAGTTAGTTCCAAGATAGAGGCAAGAAGTTGTGTCAAGGATATAAAGTTTCGTATTCACATTGTTGATTTATTCATATTGTTAATTTATTCACATTGCTGATTTATTCACATTGTTAATTTATTCCCGGAATGAAATATTACATATCAAAGTGACATCTTCCTCATAAATGGAGTCATTCAGCATGTCAGATAATTAAAGCAGGCCCTATTCTGAGTTATTCACATATTAGATAGGATGATTAAAGATAAACAACTATTTTATACTAAACCAATCATGATGTGTAGGTAATAATGCTTACAAAGTTACAATGACAAGTCCTCTATCAATTCATGATTTATAAGTTCTAAAACTAGGAGTTCTAGACATTAATTACTAAGTGAATTACTTCACCTGAATTGTGGTGCCTCTCGTGATATAGGATCTGTTGTGTCTGGTTGATTGATTGTCCTCCTTTGTCAACATGACTACCATATACGTTCATACATATATCTGGTTTTCTTTCTTCTTATCCCCCAACATATCGAATATATTTTCGTGAATGGCCACCAGAGAAATGGCTCCCAATGTTGATCGTGCCCACCCCTTGCAGTATCGGCAAAAATGAGACCTGATAAATGCCTAGTATCAATTCCATCAGTCTTGGATTCCTTAGTCCCTATGTTTATGGGAGAGGTGGATGTCCTCTAATTCATTCCTATCAGATTTCTATTACTCCTACTCCATATATATAAAGTGCGTATGTATTCAAATTGATTTTCTGACTGTATTATATTCTTAACTGTTGTCGTTTGGGTGCAAGGTTATTTCTCTTCTTTATTTTGTTCCCTGATCTCCTTAGGTTTATCCCTCCTTTAATACCCATGATTTGCTAGGAGACGTGGTCTTCCCTTGTCAGAGGACGTGTCTCTTGGCTAACTATTGTAATTTGGACATAATTGCTATTGTCGTGCTTATTTGCTGCGTAGTAGAGAAAAGCTTTAGTGCAAAGTCATCTTCATTGAAATATATATAATATATTTATTCATTCCTATTATATATCCTTTGGGCATCGTGTGAGGCAGAGGAGCTCTCGAATTTGTTCCTTCAAGAGAATTTTCTAAAACGCGAATGAGAATATGCTTACGGGGTTATGTTAGCCGTCAGTCAAGAACATGAGGGCCGATATGACTATAATGCATAAGATGCCATTCACGGGAATATCCAAAGTTCGCGTCCCAGAGAATCATAAATATCATTATACCCCGTGAATACTATATACGCCGTACAATTGCAAAGCGATTCCATATACCAATATTCATGGTGAAAGAATAATGCCTAGGGCAATAATCAATATTTGGTACTGTGATTATTATTCAATGTTTCTTGTTAACTATTCTTATTTTCATATTAGATTCCTTATTGTTTACATTATTATAATATTAGTTGTTTTGTATATATAAAATTATAATTATGATATGACAATAAAATGGGTGTTTACTTATTTTTATAATAACATTTGAATTGTCCATATTATAATCATGATAATTACAATAATAATGCTACATTGTGAATTGGTATTGTCAATATATTATTTATTTATTATCATGATTATGAGATTTAAATTGTATTTCTTTAGATTTATATTTTGATATATATTTAATGTTCCTACACTTTGTATTCTGGTGCCATGGTTTTGGGAATCACGATATCTATAATATAATAATTATAATTACAATAATGTCTTGACAATTGTAATTATAAGGGTATCAAATCATTAATATTTTCAAATATGTCTTTGTTGCCTAGTTGCCCAATTTCGGGGACATGACAACATATTCACATGAACCAACTGAGTCTATTTGCAATAAAAGGAACCTTGGAGTCGAACGCATGAACTTTCACGCAATCTTAGCATGCGGAACACTTTGATCAAGAGAGAATAGAGTGACCATTGGACATTTTATTCTGTGTTGGTGTTGTCATAAAACACACGTCAACAAGGTTAACACCATTCTTTTCTGAGGTGAAGACCTTCACCCAAGATGATTTTGAGAACACTTCTACGTTCTCCAATATTATTCAGAACCCAGGACGCCCTTGTTGCCTGGAAGAAATCTTGTGCCCAGGATGGGCAAATAGTTACAGTGTTAGAGTTTCAATTGGATTACATTCCTCCCATTTCGGATCAGGAAGTTGAAGCAGTGTTGGCCCGATTCATCAGGTTTGCAGCCAGCGAAAAGGAGAAAGGAAACGCCCTTCTGGATGATGATCTTTTGGAAGGAGACGATGTGCATTGATTGTAGATTGTGGTTCTGCAGAGGAGTGGAGAATCTCCAGCGCATTCATTGCCCCACTCCTCTCAGTGGCAGTTTTTAGGGCTAGAACCCTAATTAGGGCATAGGTGGCTCGATCTAAGCCCTTCATTGTAATTCAATCTAAGCCATCCACTGGACTGGGCTTAATATAAAAGGGGCATCCCCCCTCATTTGTAATATATCAGATATAGATTAGACTTTAGATCAGAGTTAGACAGAATTGGAGATAGAAGTTAGAGAGTAGAGCTAGGAGTTAGCTTAGTTTGAAAAGGAAAGAAAAGTTTTCCCTTTGAAGGTTTTTGTAAAAGGTTGTTGTGTAAGACTCTCATAAATACAAAGATTTTCATTGATTGGTGATTCTTTCTTTCGTTCTGAGAAGTTGACAAGACTTTTTTGTCTTTCCAATTCAAGTAGATTAGGGTAAAGTAGACTTTATTTTATGCAAGTAGTTGTTAATTGTGGAGTGTGGCGTTTGGTTTGGACAAGTCTTCCTATATCCATACCACTAGCGGACTTGCTGACGGTAAGTTTGCTCTGCATGGTCAACTGGAATATTGGTACTTAACTTCGGTTGTCATCCGTGTGTTCACTTGCATCGTTGTGATGGGGTGCGCATGTTGAATCATAACTTGAACATGAAGAAGTTAGGTGAAAAAGTTCCCAAGGCAAAGGGAAAGGGTAGTGAAAATTTGTCTAAGGCATTAAGAAAGTGATGCAAAAGAGGCTAAATGCGCCCAAGGTAGTGGGCTAGAGAAATGTGAAAGTTACAAGAGAGAAATGCGTCCAAGAATTAAAACAACAGGAGGGCTGAACGGGAGAAATCTTTGCTCGACCACTTTTGTATCATCCATATGCTTGCCTCCTAACGCAACAGAATTGGCAGGCAGAACGAAGGAAAATCATCATCAAACGAGAGAAAGAGGTCGCAGTCTTGGAGTTTTAGATTGAGGACATGCCTGCCATATTGGTTCAAGAAGTAGAAGTTGTGTTGGCCAGATTCATCGAATTCACAGTCAGGGAAAAGAACAGTGGGAATGCCTTGCTGGATGATGATCTTCTAGAAGATGGTGATGGGCATTAATTGCTCATTATGATTCCTGCAGAGGAGTGGAGAATCTTCTGTTCATTTACTACCCCACTCCTCTTTGTGGCAGTTTTAAGGGCAGAGCCTTGATTAGGGCATATGTGGCTCAATCTAAACCCTCCACTGTAATTGAATCTGAGTCGTCCGTTGGACTGAGCTAACTATAAAAGGGGCATCCCCCCTCGTTTGTAATTCATTAGAACTAGGCACTAGAGATTAGAGCAGAGGAGAGAATAGATAGAAGTTAGCTTAGATTGTTAGCATAGATTGAGGAGGAAATAAAGTTTTCCATTTGAAGGCTTTGTAAGGAGTTGTTGTGAACACTATCATAATATAAAGAATTCTCATTGCTTGGTGATTCCATCTTTTGTTGTGAGTAGCTAGCAAGGCTTCTTCGTCTTTCCGATTCACTTAGCATCTTAAAGTAGATTAAAGTAGAGTAGATTTCATTTCATGCAAGTAGTTGGTAGTTGTGGAATGTGGTGTTTGATTTAAGCAAGCTTTGTTATCCATACCACTAGTGGGCTCACTGACGGTGGGTTTGACTTGCATGGTCGACTAGAACGCTTTGAACTTAACTTCAATTGCGGTTCATATGTTGGTATGCATCGTTATGACAATATCTGCATGTTGAGTCGTGGGTTGAATATCTCTCGTTATCCCCTTGAAGATTGCACCGACTCTGTAGAGGTTGTCTGAAGTGAGGCAAAGTAGAACTTGGTTTGAACTTGCAAGAATTGACCTCCACATCCCACATTTAGGAGTAGACAATAGAATCTCTATCCCTATCCTTTAATTTCAGTATTTTCCCGATTAGCTTAGGAAATCCGAGCAATATCAATAAATCATTCGTGTCCTGCAATTTTTTCTCTTTTGATCGAACAATTGTCTAAGTCCCCTTGAAATAACCAGCATATCACATCAAGCCAACTGAGACTATCCACTGCATAAGGAACCTTATGACAATATCTGCATGTTGAGTCGTGGGTTGAATATCTCTCGTTATCCCCTTGAAGATTGCACCGACTCTGTAGAGGTTGTCTGAAGTGAGGCAAAGTAGAACTTGGTTTGAACTTGCAAGAATTGACCTCCATATCCCACATTTAGGAGTAGACAATAGAATCTCTATCCCTATCCTTTTAATTTCAGTATTTTCCCGATTAGCTTAGGAAATCCGAGCAATATCAATAAATCATTCGTGTCCTGCAATTTTTTCTCTTTTGATCGAACAATTGTCTAAGTCCCCTTGAAATAACCAGCATATCACATCAAGCCAACTGAGACTATCCACTGCATAAGGAACCTTGGAGTTGAATGCTTGATCTTTCTTGCAATCTTAGCATGCAGAATACTTTGTTCAAGAGAGGATAGAGTAGCTGTTGGGAAACTTTATTCTGTGTTGTTGTGGTCATAAAACACCCATCAACATGTGCCTAGCGCCATGGGAGCGCTTGGGAGCGTTGGGGAGTGACTAGGAGCGCCTAGGCACCCTCAGGTTCCCTGTGGGTCTACTGGGGGTGCCCAGGTGCTCCCTGGGCGCTCCCAGTTACTCCCCAGCCCGCTCCCGCTCCCAAACACTCCTAGAGTGGGCATGGCAAGCAATTATGAAGAACCCAGTAACATAGACTTGTATTTTAGTTTTGATATTTGTTTTGATGCCATAAATTTCATAATCCATGAGATTTGTATACATTTGACAACATTTATAATTTTATATATCTAATAATGTTGTTTCATTCAACTAAAAATTGAAATTCGTTTTTATACTCATGTGATCAATGTATACTTGTGTATATGGTCAAAGTAGCTTCTATTTGATTAGTTTATTGTGTCTTTACAGTTTATTTATTAAAGGGTGCATGAAACAAGTTTTAAATCCTTTAAAATCTCTATATTTCATGGTTTCTTCAATTTGCCAAGTCTTTGCTAAGTATGGGCACCGAGTTTGAGTTTGAATAAAAAATCAGCTTGTTGAGTCTAAGGTGAGTCTGAGTCTTGTCACATTGGTTGATCCAATGCCCTTTCCGTGAAGGAAATCCCTTTTCCAAGATATGACGAGGTAATGAAACTAGGATTTTACCATTTGTAGGTAGGAAAGGCGTTTTCTTTTAATAGTGTACCTCACATTCTTGTCTACATTTAGAGGATTCCATTGGTTGGTGGCACCACATACATTCTAGAAACAATCATTGCAATAGCACACACACTAGGGGTGATGACTTGAGGTCCGATCTAAATGAGCTCCCTTGAGGCCAAGGTTCAAACTTGGAGAATTAAAAGTAGGTGCAAGCATTTTAACTCTAAGCATAAATAAGTCAAAATCAAAATCATGCAACGATAATTATTAAGGATTAGGAAATTTTTAACAAGTTCTCCCTCCCAAAGATGCTTATCAACAAAGAATAGGAAGGGAGTGATGAGCAATGGTTTTCCTAGGAAGCTTCTTCTTGGGGAAAAAATTTCCATTCATTTATATAATTTCATGATTTTTCTCTAATGCAAGGATCTAATTTATATTTCCAGAATACCCTCAACTTCAAAAAAGTCTCCTTTCTTTGTCTAGAAAAGAAATCTTATGAAGTAATATTTGTTCATGTATATATGTTTATAGAATTGCAATAGAATTTATATAAATTCTTTGTTTATTACATATTTATAAACTTGTTTATTCCATTTCAATAGAATATAATTTATTGATAATTTTGTTTATCTTATTATTTTTATATATTTGTATTATTAAGATTTTATTTCTTATATAAATATGTTTATACTTATATATTCATATTTATACATGTGTAAATGTTATTTTTTATCAAGTTTATTAGCAATTTTTTTTCTCTAATGTCCTTCTCTGTTACATAGAATTTATATTCATTCTTTTACTCACATGCATCAATATATGAATTATACACATAAAATCTATATAAGAAATAATTACATGTATGGGTTCCTTAACGAGAACAATATGTTTTTACATAAATATATGAAAATTTATATGTATATGACTCATGTATATAAGAATATATAAAAAATTCCATTATTCATATGTATAAACATATATACACAGGGGTAGAAATATGTAATTGTATATATGTTTATACTTGTATATTCATATTTTTACACATCTAGTTGTAATTTTTTATCAGTTTATTATCACTGTCTTTTATTCTTGTTTTTCCATTCTTTCACTCCAATCTCCTCCTTTCCCTCAACCCCTCGTACTCATATTTGTCCGTCATTTTCCGGTCCTCTGGTCACTTCCACCCCTGCCTCTTTTAAGACTGAATGTGATCTGAAATGTTAATTAAAAAACAGAAACAGTTGTTTCCGAAAGCAATCTTGTGTATTTTATCACTTTATTATGAATGCCATTTACTTTTATGACTTAAGTTGCACATAACCCTCATCACAATGTTGAAATTGTCTTATTGAGCAATATTGATCTGTTGTTTGTTGCTTTTGATCCTGCAGGTTCTCCAGTCTTTCAAAAATCAGAATGTTTCTTCGATTCCTCCAAGAAGTTCCATAGTACAAGAACTTGAGGTAACAATATTTGAGATTTGATAGTTTATAACCATATAAAGTTGGAAAAACGTCATTTTAGTGGATGCATGATATGTGATCTTACACCACCATTCAGCCAAACGTCACTATTTAAATTTTAAAGCATTGGTTTTATTTATTTATTGGGCTTGAAGTGTTTTTCCACAGCTTATATAAGAACTATAAAAACACTTATAACAGGCACAAATATTACACAATACACCATAAGGCAATAATAGTTGTGTATTGCTACAAATCATCAATAATTTTTCAATACCAAAAAAAACTAACATAAATATGAATTGAAGGTGATCATGAAAGGTCACACCTTTTATGATATCTTTTTCTTATCAAAATAACATATAACGAATTAGGTATTAAGACTTCCTAACAGAACCAGTTACTTGGTACTTCTACACAAATATCCACTAAACCGTTTATATTATTCCACACTAAAATTTGAGACAGACACTTGTATGTCAGCTCCATGTAGTACTGAGAGGCCATGTTTACTTCCAACTTGGCTGCATGGGGTTGTCCCTTATTCTGGGCTTGGACTGCCACTGCCATCTGTTTGGCTGCAAGCAAGACTTCATTCAACTGATCAGGTTGAGTATCTGCCTCAAGTGGATCATGTAGGCTTAACTCAATCTGCATTATCCTCCTTGGCTGATCCCTGCCTTTGCCTGTAACCATGAGACCTGTGGCAAGAATAGACCAACCCCTTTTGTTAACCCCTGCAAATGCAACATCTCAATTGTTTCTACTAACGTGTCTCAAAATTTAATTACTCTTGAGGTGGATTCTTCAAATTTTCAATTTGAATTTGGAGCTCCATATTTTCCTTCAGACAAGCAGTTACAGAATTGTTCAGAGCTTCATATTTTCCTTCTCACATGCAGTTAGAGAATTATTCACTTTCTCAATTACAAACTTCATCTCTTTAGTTAAATTAATTATATTCACATGGTTTTTATTAGAATTTTGGATTTTTTGTAATAATCCATATTGTTGCACAATGGAGGTATCAGCTTCTGCCTTGACATTTCAAGCTTCTGTGAGTTTTTGTTTAGACTTGGCCACTTCCAACTTGGTCTTTGTTTTCACATCCACAACTTCCTTCTTAAATTTCTTTTCTGACACATTTTGACCACAATAATCAGAGTTCCCAACAATGCTATCTACTTCTACACAACACTCTGATACTCTTTATTTCTAACTTTTTCTCTATCATCATATGTTATCACTGTCATATTTTGATGACATATATAACAGCTTAATACATTGTAGAACTTAAAGACATGATTTTTATACATGTCCTCTCTTCATCTATGGCCTTGGTTTAGTGTGCATTCTTTCATACAATGGTGCACAGGCCAAACACAGTCACTACTCTGTACTAACTATCAATCAACCATGAGATGTCACAAGATGTAAGTCACTTCGCAAAGTATGAGGATGCTCAAACAGATATAATTAAGACTCCTATCAATACATAGGGCTATGCATACCCTGATCTCAGTAGTCAAACTTCAATAAGCTCATAATTTTCCCATTTGCAGCCTCAACACCTGTTTGAGTACAACGTTGGGGACAACCAAGCCATTTGTCATGAGACCTCCTGAAGCTTTGCAGAACTTTACACCTCTGTTCACCATCAAAAGAAACAAACAAGAAAACAAGAAGTTTTGAGACCTAAGAGAGAAGACGAGAGTGAAGAAATGTGTTGATTGACAAAAACTTCATAATGGTAAGAGCTATCCTTGCTCACTTAAGGTGACTAAGTGAAGATCATCTCTTTTAATGTGGGTACAAGGATAATTCTCAATATTCCAGATTGGTATGAGACTTTCACTATCAATTCCATATTTGAGTAAAAAGATTGCTATTGGATTTGCTTCCAAGAAGTGGTGATGCCAGAGAACACTGTTAAGATTTTGAGATATCATGCACCAGCCTTGAGATGACCCTCTAATCTAAATAAATGATTTTAAAATAATTGTCCAAGAATATAAGATGTCTCAATGTGTCATACAACTCACAATGTAAAAAAAGCTAAAACCAAATTCAAAATTTTGAATGCCACTTTGATGTACAAATCACACTTGAACTATGATTGAGATTTGCTTAAGTATTTTATTGAAACCTGTGAAAAATAAAATGATGTGAAACTCTTACTTCGAACTATCCTCAAGATATGCATTAGTATAATGTTCATACCTGAAGAAAGTACAATGGTATCTTTTGCACGACCTTCAAGTACGAGCGTTCCTCCACAATTACGACCAGCACCTATTGATGAATGGGGCACAATCCATCCTATGTCACCCGTGTCAAGCCAGCCATCTTTATCTATAGCTTTATTTGTTGCTATCAGATTCTGCATAGAAATTGAAAGAAATAAGTCTAAAATGATAAATTTTAACACTAAAACGTTTAATCCTGAAACAAATGGACAAAGAAATAAAAAATCTTCAGCATAAAAAAGAAAAGTCACTATGAAACCTCCCCCCAAGAAATCTCCTGAATAACTTATCTAACATCAAGGTAGACATTAGATCTTTTCTGACCACCATACATTTCCAACACAAGCACAAGGTATGACTGATTTGTTGAAAAAGGTGTGTCGTACACCTTGCATATTGCTAATAATGTAAAAATAAATATTTAATTGTGGTGCATCTTAGACATGTGGATACCTCATGGGTTAGACATTCTTAGGGCCACTTGTATGCGGTATGGGACTCAGCTAGAGTGGGTGAAAAAAAATATACAAAGGGCAAGGACATTTAGATGTTCATGACAAACCATCATGTCACAAGGCATCTTCAAGACTTCTCCAATTTGGAATTGTTGAAGGTAAATTAATGAAATTTAAGTATTTATTTTTAAGTTAATAAATGATATTAAAATATTTAAATTTAAATTTGTTATTAACTTATTTTTTACAATACATTAAGTTGTTGAGACTCATTTCACATCGCATAGAATTGTTTTGAAATGATTTTTGAAGTTGCATGAGGCATTGAGTGGCATGGTCATTAACAAACAATGGAGTGTGTGGAGGCAATCAAATTCACAAAGGGCCCAGAAGATTAAATCATTGTTTCTAAAGCTCGTGTGGACTATACCTTAAGTTTTACCAAGCCCAACATGAGTATGATCAAGTTCGTTGAGGCCATGTTTGGAAGAAATCTATGATAGCATGGAATCCATGATAGGAAAATAAAGACCATAATATTAAAGGAGAATGACCTTGAAGAAACATTTTTTCTAAGGGTGAAAAAATTATTCTTGACCACTAGAACAAGATAACCACCCCCTTGCATCTCCTTGCATATGCATTATCTCCCAAATATTATAGCACATAAATACTTTCTTTGCCTTGAAGAGTGGCACCATATTGAGACAATGAAGTTGTTGAAGGGTACTAGAAAGCAGTTTGAATAATCTACTCATATCCAAAAGTGATGGATAATGTTAGGGCTGAATTTTGTAGGTTCATCTCATCACGAGATCATAGTATTTGCACTCTTCAAGACAAGTACAAGATGGATGCTCATGGTTGTACTTCCATGGGCAAAGTTATATGTTCATGCAACCTCTTGCAATCAAAATTCTATCACATGTAAGCATTTTTAATTTTTAATATTTATCATTCTTACCATTCTTTATATTTTTAAGTTGTACTGATTTTCTCTCAAATTTCAACAAGTTGTGAGTTCTTGTTCTACTGAGTAGAATTGAAGTACATACTCCTTTACCACTCAGTTAAGTGCAATCAGTTGGCTTCAAAGAAAGTAAAAGATTTGGTCTACATCCATTGCAATTTGTGCCTCCTATCACATTAGGAAGTTGACTCCAAGGGGTGATGAAGAAATAGATATAACCCTTGAGTGTGCCAACTTGGATACATCTATTTTAGAGCTTGATAGAGTCAATATAGATGACAATGAGGTTCCTACACATGATGTTCATGTAGAGAGTGGGAGTGACCCTAAGGTTGCTTATGATTCAAATGAAGTTTAAGCAAGTGACGACTTAGATCTAGATGCTTTCAATGGAAAGAGATACATTTATTTATTGTATTTACTATTTTCAAGTTTTGTAACAATTTGACACATAGGTATATGATATAACATTGAATGAATTATGAAATGCATTTCAATTCTATTATTTAATTTATTTTTAGAATCAAGTATCAAAAATATTTCAAACCATATATATTAACTAGCGCAGTTTTATATATATAACTGCACCCATACCTAGATAAAAATTGTCGTATTAGCATATTAGAATTGGCAACATAGCTTTATTCTATCTAGGAAATCAGCCAGCAAAGAATTGAGCAAATCCCTTTTAAAAAAAATATATATTTTCAACCTCACAACAATTCAATCCCATTTTCCTAAATGTATGTTTTTAGGACATGGGTACCTCTTCCAATACATCTTTTACCTATTTTAATCTAATCCCATACTAAGAATTACTGTTACGTACCAATTAGATCTTAGGCCATGGGTGTCTTTCTACCAATAATACACTTTTTGTTTTCAATAGGTAAGGACCCTATTATTCTCTAAACAAGAAAGAATATTAAAGTCCACAAAAAACAAAAGCAGGTCAATGCAACCTAAAAGTACATAAAGTTTAATTAGAAAAGTACTAAAGAAAAAGAATCTAATTTAGTTGAAAATTAAATAGACACTAGAAACTAAAACAATGCAACCATAACTAGCAAGGATAAGCTTAAAGCGGTTGAACCTCCTACATTCCAAACAGTAACTCTACCTAGGTGTCTAAATGGTCATGAAAGTCTTTCTACTTATCACCCAAATCCCTTGTCTCCCATGCAGCCTTATCTTTGAATCTAGAATTATGCATTCATCTCACAAGGTAAATTTGACTACACAAGATCATCAACAATGTTTATATTCAAAATGTTCTCTCATGGAATATTGATCTTGAGTATCACTTTGGATGGTATTGTATCTAGGTAATAGCCTTCATATCATATGTGAAATATAATAATTAAATATCCAATACAAAAAATAAATTTAGCACAAAACAATGCTCGTATAGGCATAAATGAATGTCAACTTTACTCAGCTAATCAGAATATTAAAGAATATTCAAGATGAACATCAAATGGTATTTGTAGCCAATTATCAACTTAAGGAATGGTATACAAATAAAATTCCAAAAAACATACCATTTTGGTGAATTATCCCTTGGAAGGAAAACCCATTTTGACAAAAATAAGATATATAATATATCTTTAGTCAAATAGACATGCTTAATAGCAAAAGGAAAATAAACAAGGTTACGTGAACAAACATGGATAGGATGTGAACTTGTTGATGGAGGATGTGATACGAAAATGGATTAGGACATAATGCTCCATATTCATGCATGGGTGGATGAATATTTAACATTCGCCACTAATTAATATTATTGTTACATGTCTAGTTGGCTCAAAATTTTATAGAGCTAATGCAATGTCCCTTCTTTAGGCAGCTCAAGCTAGCCGAGGTTGGCCTACTATTAGGGTTCCCATAGGTCAGCAGTATGGTTAGGGGACCCAACCAAGGGATGTGGAGCTTAGCCGGGAGCTTTACAAGCCTTTCAGTTTGGAGTTCAGTTGTTGAATCCAAGGATAAATTGAAAATATTAAAGTTGCTTTAATGAAATAGTAAAAGTGAATAGTAACAGAGAATTATAAAGTGAATAGTGAAAAGTGCCCCCATCCTAGTGAAACAAAGTTGTTTTAAAAAAGTGGCCTTTTCTTTTGATGAGGAAAAGACCCTTGAGGAGGAATATTTTATTATCTTTTATGAAAAAGCTCACGGGAGGTTATAAAGTGAATTTTGGGCTTCTATTTTGGTATTCATTTGTCATTTTTCATATCAACACTTGTAGGTTTGAGCTCTGGAGAAGGGTTTCAGCTTGGTTTCAGTCTTCTGGGAACGAAAACTCCCAAGGGCTACCGTGAATTGGACGAAAACCCAATTCACCTTTGAGGAGGACCTACCTTGGGTCTTCATTTGGGGTTCATTGGAGGAGTTTCAGGTGTTAAATTTTCAGGTTTGAGTTTGCAGCAATGTTATATCAGCATATTTCTTCAGATCAGGTGCAACCATTGTTAGATCAGGTCTCTACCAGGCTAATACAATCACATGTTGCATTCTACTTGTTGGTTGTACAATTTTTGGCCAAGTGCACCTAGGGTTTGTGGCACAATCATCATTGTAGATTTATTCCAGCTGTTTGACAAGTTTACATTGAGGATTTGACATCTTCCATACCAGCCATACCATTTCTAGTTGGTGCACCATCATTTGGAAGGGGTTTCGTGGGCATTTGAAGTTGATTTTGGCAACCAATTTCATATCAGCACTTCTATAACAACGATCAGACCTGTAGCTGCATATTTCACATTCTATTTCAGTCTTCTACCATTGTTATCATGCTCATATTAGCCTTCATACATTGTATTTTCATGTTGGCATAGAAAGGGTATGTTATTGGCATATTGGGTATTCAAATCTTTCATTTGTATTGGGTTTAATGGAGCTGTTACAGTCTGATAATTTTCATATCAGACATAACTGTCATTTTAATCAAACCTTATATTTTTAATTTAATGGCATAAATGGAAGTGGGTTTATCAATTTATGTTGTGTAGTCATTTATATATCAGTTCTATGCATTTCTTTTATGTTATTGGCATTGAAATCACTCAACCAAACATCAAAAGCAATCAAACAAAACTCAGAAAATCAGAACTCATGAGTTTGCATAACAACTATTTGACGAAATGTCAGTACTTTGAAAAATGAATTTTTGGGTTGGATTTAGTAGGGGCATTTGAGTGGTATCAGAGACATATTCCTGCCAGCCTGTTGGGCAATGATTGCATTAAATTGGTGTGAAATCAGTTGTGCACAAGTCAGTTTGGAATTGGTTTTCAGTGGTCTTCAGTTGGGTCAGCGAAAAAGATCATCATGGAAAACTTGTTTGGCAATAAACAGGCATGGAAAGAAAGTGAGCAAACACAATACAAGACCATACGAAAATTGCAGCGTTTAAATGATTCACTTTCAAGGTTGGGACTCTCTAAAGGATCAACCTCACTTTCTACTAGCAAAAGCCCAACACCACAAAACAAAGAAGCGGTGGTGATTAGCATATTTGAGGAGCATAGCATTCTTCCTCAACGTGTTAAGGAGAATTTTCCTTTCAAGAACTACATGGACATGCACCCGAATCTTTGCCACAAGACTAAGCATGCAAGGAAGGAATATCACACTATAGCTTATGAATTGTTTAGAGAATCTTCACACATAGTTGATACAACTCTTCATGAAAAAGATTGGGTGTCTTCAAGTTTCGACGAGGTATGCAAAAATTTATATGATGAATTAGATAGACATGCTGATTTGAATCAAGAAGGCATTAGGACAGCCTTGGGTAATGATTTGTCTACATCATCCTTGCAAGAGGTTTCACAAGAGGGTCCTACATTAGAGGCTAGCATAGTTCATGTCAGTGCTTTGGATAGCAATGGCATGGACTCTTTGGGTGATCATAAAGCATCTTCTAGTGTGATAGTTGATTCCAATAATGTCACATCACCTACACATGAAGAAAAATCAAAAGATAGCGAAAAAATGTCAATAGGGGAAGCAAGGAGCAGCAATATAGAGATTGAGTCTATTTCAGTTGATCTTCATCCAATTGATCCTACAGAAGGTAGAGAGGGAGAAATAGGGGAGCCTACAGGACAGGGTTGCACGAGTATCCTAGTAGGCAACATGGAGGTTATGCTTGGGGACACTTTTGATAGTCCTAAGAGCGGTCTTACCTCTTTGCATGAGCATAGCGAATCATCATCCATGGAGACCACTTTTCGGAGTGATGATGAGGAGTTTGTGATGGGAACTAATGCTGCCTTAGTTCCGGACCAGCAAGAAGACACTTCAGAAGAATTTTTTTATGAGAGTCAAGCTCTCCTTTGGCAGCCCACTACTTCAACTAATGAATTTACCTTTGTCCCTAAGAATGATTTGGAGAACCAACTTAAGGTTGGTGAAGATAAGATCGCTGTAGCGCTGTCCCATTTTGATCATTCCCATAAGTTGGTGGGAAATTACCTATGGAAGGTCCAACTTGAGGTGAGACATAGTGGCGTTGAAAAGGCTTCATCTATTCTTGGTTTGCAAACATTTAAGACAGCCATGGAGTCTATGAAAAATAGTTATTTAGCCCTTCTTTCCGATAGAGATCACCTACTTGATTTGGGTGTCATATATTTAGATGCTTTGAGGAGGAAAGAAGAAGAGGTTGATCAACTCACTACGGAGCTAGTGAAGACTAGAAAATCTTTGGAAGACTCTCAAGTGACTCCCCTTATGGCGGAAAATCAGATTGAGGAGTTGAGTGTGGAGTTGTGTTTGGCTCATGCTTCACCAAAGAAATCAGAAAATCAGTCTTCTATTGCAGCCTCTTTGGATGGGCAAGAATCTTGTGTTGTGCATGAGATTGAGGGACAAGGAAATGAGTAAAAAGAAGAGCTACATGATGAGGTTCAAAAAGGCAATGATGCATGCTCACATTGTGATGTTGATGGTAGCCATGTGTATGATTTAAAATCAGTTTTAGTAAATGAACATGTTGCTGATTTGGAATCAGATTTAGATGAGGAAGAGTTGCTCCTCATTAAGGGTCTCAAACTTCATGTTATAGAGGCAGGAAATCCACACAGTGATGCCACTTGCAGTCGTGTAGTCCGAGCTTTGGTAGAGAATATGCATGAATTGCAGCAGGCTACACCTCTTGGCTTATTCCTTGAGGATAGGTATTCAGTAGTGGAGGAGGTGGCACGAGTGTTAGGCCGATATGATCGGGTAGATAGATGGATCGAGTACCTCATTGGGATAACTCAATCCGATGGGGCACTAGATGGGCATAAGTATGGAATCTCGACATCCAACTTACACTTGGTTAGACATGTGCTTGACTGGATGAGATCTGATGCCATGCAGTTGCTTACAGATAGAGGTTATGCTTTCAAGCTTGCTAGGCAGTTGTATGGTGCACTCGTGAGGGAAGAGGTGCAGATGTCCACTTTCATTGATGCGGAGAGAGATGAGGTATCTAGTAGTAGTGGTGGATCTACTACCAGGGATGATACCTATGACATGGCTACAGAAGTAGAGCAGGGTGAGACAATTTCAGTTAGTCATGGGGAGCAGTCAGCTTGTGTTGAAGTAGTTTTTACACCCTATGCTTCGAGTTCTAAGGCTCTTGTTTTGGAAAGTGTTGATTCGGGACTTCCCTCAGAATCCCTTGGTGCATTTCATAGTGATTTCATTGTGAGATTCGCACATTCCTTTGTATCCAGCCCACTTTCGGATGAGTTGATGCTCTGTGTGACACATAAGAGAGGGGCAAATATGTGGTTCGAGGTGCTCCCTTCTGCAAGGGATGGAGCGATATCTGACAAAACCCCTTTACCACTTCTCCAGGATGGATGTATTATTGCCACACGAGATAGAGAGGCAGGGTTTGATCAGATGGGATTCAGTGATGAGAGGGATCAACCCTCCACAGTTGCATTGGTTAGTGCAACTGGCTTTATGAGTTGGCATCAGGAGCACTCTTCTTCCAGCCTTGGTAGTTGGAGTATTGTGGGGACACCAACATTTGCAGATGAGTTAGGAGATACTCATCTTTCCTGGCAATTGTTTGGGTCCATAACCCACAGGCCCAGTGATCAGATGCATCGATGGTGGCAGTTGCGACATAGAGTGACAAGGTCTGTCAGGGATGGAGGATACCATTGTTTTCAGTTAGCCCAGAGAATTGATCTTAGTGCATTCCACCATAACATTTGGGATCCTGGCAGCTCGTCAGATTGTGACTTGGTTATTGTCTTTGATGGAGGCAGCAGTATTACTCCATCACGGGGCAGCGATTCAGGTAGATGGAGTTGTAGCCTATTAGGGTTCAATTGGGTCCCCGACATCAATTTGAATGCACTACTGCATCAGGACCACGGTGCGTTGCTTCACTTTTTTCGACATGATATTGATTGTATTAGTGTGGGGCAATTAGAGATTTGGTGCAAGTGGACTATCATGCATCACAAAGTGATGGAGAGTGGTGTAACTAGTATGCCCGGTTACAATTCTTATATTGATAACCCATTGTTTGAGATGGGTGACGATAGGACTTATGACAATCCACTTTTTGGGTTGGGCAGTGATTTGCTTCAATCCACTTTGGACAATCCACAGTGCGTTGCTTCACTTTTTTCGACATGATATTGATTGTATTAGTGTGGGGCAATTAGAGATTTGGTGCAAGTGGCCTATCATGCATCACAAAGTGATGGAGAGTGGTGTAACTAGTATGCCCGGTTACAATTCTTATATTGATAACCCATTGTTTGAGATGGGTGACGATAGGACTTATGACAATCCACTTTTTGGGTTGGGCAGTGATTTCCAGTTTGATGTTGGTGAGATTGCACTCACTGGACACTTGGAGACTCCTTGGTGTATGAGTGTTGTTGGACATGGAGGCTACAGGCCACAGAGATTTGGGAGTCAGTTGACATCTTCTTCTGAGCGGGATACTCCCATTGCCAGGCACAATGCTATTCCTTTGGCAGAGTGTGCAAGGGACTTTGTTGGTCCATCGGTGAGCAGTATTATGCCTTTTGGGGCAATAAGTAGTTGGGTGAGGATCGCTTCTCAACGTGAACCGCTATGGGTGCATGGTGTTTGCATGGATTCCACGAGGTTTCTTCACAGGTTATGGTACACATATGTTACTATTAGAGTGGAGCAATAGTGTGTTAAGTGTTGGCTTGAGGATTACTTGTGTAATTACGTTTCAGGACAGCAAAAGGCTTGGGTGCAATGGTTGTATTTGGGCGAGTATTGTTGTAATAATGCGCATCACATGTCGATTGGTATGACTCCCTTCCGGGCATTGTACGGTTATGATACCTCATCTTTTGTAGACTTGGTGTTAGGTGATAGTAGAGTTATCAAGGAGTATTTGGTACAATGGAAGGACTTGCCGTCGAAGGATGCCACATGGGAAGGAGAGATGATACTTCAGCATCTAGCTTTGCAATTGCTTGGGGGCAAGCAATCCCAGGAAGGGAGGACTGTAATGTCCCTTATTTAGGCAGCTCAAGCTAGCTGAGGTTGGCTTACTATTAGGGTTCCCATAGGTCAGCAGTATGGTTAGGGGACCCAACCAAGGGATGCGGAGCTTAGCCGGGAGCTTTACGAGCCTTTCAGTTTGGAGTTCAGTTGTTGAATCCAAGGATAAATTGAAAATATTAAAGTTGCTTTAATGAAATAGTAAAAGTGAATAGTAACAGAGAATTATAAAGTGAATAGTGAAAAGTGCCCCCATCCTAGTGAAACAAAGTTGTTTTTAAAAAGTGGCCTTTTCTTTTGATGAGGAAAAGACCCTTGAGGAGGAATATTTTATTATCTTTTACAAAAAAGCTCATGAGAGGATATAAAGTAAATTTTGGGCTTCTATTTTGGTATTCATTTGTCATTTTTCATATCAACACTTGCAGGTTTGAGCTCTGAAGAAGGGTTTCAACTTGGTTTCAGTCTTCTGAGAACGAAAACTCCCAAGGGCTACCGTGAATTGGACGAAAACCCAGTTCACCTTTGAGGAGGACCTACCTTGGGTCTTCATTTGGGGTTCATTGGAGGAGTTTCAGGTGTTAAATTTTCAGGTTTGAGTTTGCAGCAATGTTATATCAGCATATTTCTTCAGATCAGGCGCAACCATTGTTAGATCGGGTCTCTACCAGGCTAATACAATCACATGTTGCATTCTACTTGTTGGTTGTAAAATTTTTGGCCAAGTGCACCTAGGGTTTGTGGCACAATCATCATTGTAGATTTATTCCAGTTGTTTGACAAGTTTACATTGAGGATTTGACATCTTCCATACCAGCCATACCATTTCTAGTTGGTGCACCATCATTTGGAAGGGGTTTCGTGGGCATTTGAAGTTGATTTTGGCAACCAATTTCATATCAGCACTTCTATAACAACGATCAGACCTGTAGTTGCATATTTCACATTCTATTTCAGTCTTCTACCATTGTTATCATGCTCATATCAGCCTTCATACATTGTATTTTCATGTTGGCATAGAAAAGGTATGTTATTGGCATATTGGGTATTCAAATCTTTCATTTGTATTGGGTTTAATGGAGCTGTTACAGTCTGATAATTTTCATATCAGACATAACTGTCATTTTAATCAGACCTTATATTTTTAATTTAATGGCATAAATGGAAGTGGGTTTATCAATTTATGTTGTGTAGTCATTTATATATCAGTTCTATGCATTTCTTTTATGTTATTGGCATTGAAAACACTCAACCATACATCAAAAGCAATCAAACAAAACTCAGAAAATCAGAACTCATGAGTTTGCACAACAATTGTTTGACGAAATGTCAGTACTTTGAAAAATGAATTTTTGGGTTAGATTTAGTAGGGACATTTGAGTGGTATCAGAGCCATATTCCTGCCAGCCTGTTGGGCAATGATTGCATTAAATTGGTGTGAAATCAGTTGTGCACAAGTCAGTTTGGAATTGGTTTTCAGTGGTCTTTAGTTGGGTCAGCGAAAAAGATCATCATGGAAAACTTGTTTGGCAATAAACAGGCATGGAAAGAAAGTGAGCAAACACAATACAAGACCATACGAAAATTGCAGCGTTTAAATGATTCACTTTCAAGGTTGGGACTCTCTAAAGGATCAACCTCACTTTCTACTAGCAAAAGCCCAACACCACAAAACAAAGAAGCGGTGGTGATTAGCATATTTGAGGAGTATAGCATTCTCCTAACAATGCATAAATTTATGAGACATTTGATAACATACTTGACCAAATAAAACAAACAATTTGTAGCAAGGAGCTTGAATTCAATTTCTATGTTGAGCACATCAAGCCTATTATGGGAAAGAGGTGGAACACAATCAACACCTCAGTTCATATGGCTGCACTCTTAAGCCCAAGAGGTATGCACCTAGACATGACAAAGTTCCTCTTTCAAACAATGATGAGGTAAAGGAAGGGTTTAAGAAATCCCTTTCAAAGATGTACAATACTAGTGATACAAGCATACTTCAAAATAAATGGATTCAATTTGTTGATCTTTAGGGCCCTATTGTAATAATCACCCATAATTTGTTTTGAAAAAACCTATTACTCAAAACAAAATGAAATGTCAAGTTCCCAGTGTGGGCAAGGTGAGAGCATATAGTGTACGAGATTACAAATTCTTTTGAAAATAATAAGCTAAAAGTACTATCCACTTATTTAGTGGAGTTAGTCAGCACTTCCACTTTTCAATGGGAAAGTTTATACAATAGTGAAAATACAAGCAAGCTCTTCCACATTTAAGTGGTGATTGAATACAACAAGAAAGAGCAACTCTCCTGTAATGTCCCCATCTCAGACCTAATGTTTTCAGTGACCATTAGCCTATTTTTAGAGTTCCTGTAGGCTAAGTGGTAAGGAAAGGGGACTCTAAGGTTCTTGGAGAATGCAGTGACGGCAATTCATGGATTCTTGTGTTGGCATTGAGGTAAGGGAATGATGGTGGTTTGAATGCCACTCTCCGCAGTATCATAGGAATATCTAGGTTTTCTCCAAACTTCTTGCAGAGCACGCCTATTTTTACAAAGTCACCAAAATAACCTCATTCACTCACCGAATGCCTCCATATCTCATTAATGTAGTTAGAATTGGATTCTCACTTGATTCATGATTTATCGTCACAAGGGGTAAAATATTTTAATATTTCATTTAAGTTGTAATGTTTGAATTATTATTTTTATATAACTTAAGTGTTATAACTTTTTCTAAACTCAAAATACCCCCAAGTTTGATGTCTAGGTTGGAAAAATGAGGATGTTGCACATGAGAGGGATTATTATTATTTTAAAAAGGCATTTTTGAAAAAGGTGAATTATTTTATTATTTTAAATTGTAATATCTCCCTCCAAAAAAGTTATAAAAGGAGGCATGGGGTAGCTCATTTGGTTATGATGAGATTTGATAACGAAGTGTTGCTGGTTTGAGACTAGATTCTTCAAGGCTTTGAGGACGAAAAACCTCAACATTCGTTCTATTTTCGGAGTTGGAAGACAATGCCTAGCTGGACTAGTGTGGCTTCGTTTCAAGAGTCACCATCGGAGCTAATGGTGCAGCTTTCTTTCATTACATATTAATATGAAGTCTTTTGAGGAGTTTTGTTTGTTAATGTTTTCTTGGCTAATCCATTGAGTTGCAAAGGTCTTTGGCATTGCATTCTTGTATAAAAGGTTCATCATGTTGTACTTCTTCTTGAAGTATGGGCTCTGGTGGAGGAACTTCTGTTTCAGCTATAAGCTGCTCCTGTATAACAATCCCTGTATAATCCAACGTCCTTTTAGCACTCTTTGCTGATCTACTGCCCTTTGTGACCTCTTGAGACTGAACTTTTTCTTTGTTCTTTGGTTGCACTCTTGAAGAAGAGGGAAGAGATGAATGTTTCTTTGGCGGCTCTGCTACTAGAATAGACTCCCTTCTCTTTAGAATCAAGAAAGTCTTACTGTACTCTACCACTTGTCTTGTCCTTTCTTCCACTGTGATACATTCTTTATGAGCCCAGTTGACTGCGGAAGAGGTTGCTGCTCAACCTTATTTCTAGTATAGGCTGAGAGAATTACATCCCCATCATCATCTAACAACTCTTCAATGTCTTCTGATAACCAATCTTTCATTTGATGAAGGGTTAACCTATTGTTACTTCGCCTTCACACCTCATACTCGTCTCTACAATTAGCCCAAAAGTCCTCAAGTGCAGGCATATGAGCATAGTTCTGACCAAGTCGAGATGCATAGAAGCCATGGGTATCATATGATCGTCTCTCGCTGAAAGGCTTGAGACCAAATTTGTCTAATTCATTAACCATTAGTTTAGCTTCGGCGGATGATCTACAAGTGTAAATGCCTAAAGCAAAAGGAAAGCTAAAGGCTGGTTTCTTTTTGTGATGCAAACGGGTGTGAACAACTGATATCTGCCTGAAGAATTCTAATGGATACCTCGGTAACATAAGTGGAGCTCCTGAATAACCGTACACCCTTAAGTAAGTGAAGGTGGCAAACTAAATAAACCAATCTGCCCATTTTGATATTGCAGCCCTGGCAACGGATGAGATGCGAACATGTAGCTCATTATCCAGGTCTCACACTGTGTAAATCAAGAATGCTTCATTCACCCTTTTGTAATGACGTGATGCAGCTGTGAATTCCAAATGAGTATAGTAGTTGTAGACATGTTGAATGTTTAGTTAACCCTCCGTGTTCAACCCTCTGAATTTACCTTGATAGGCATCCAAGTAGACTAGGTAGGAGACCATGTGAAATGCATGTCTATGAAAATACTCAGTTATCTGATGATGTAAGCAATCACTGATCAATGTAGGCCAGTCATATAACTCTGTCTTTTACATTATATGAGGTATCACGTAGAACATCCAAGGCTGAAACCTTGTTGCATCTGCTTGACTTGTAACTCTATTGAGTAGGGTTATTATGATGGCGAATTCATCTTTGAACTGTCCTCTTCCAACATCCTTTGGCAATGTAGAATGTTTCTCTTTCAGCCACCTATGTGCAATCTTCTTGCTGTACTTATCCTAATGTTCTTCCCATATCCTTTCACATTCTTCTACATTGATGGTGACACTTCCAAGCCATGGTGGAATGGAGAAGCATTTCTCAATCATGTCTGGTTTTAGGCTGCATATATTTCTTCCATCAACTGACTGTATCTCCCTTGTAGCTGGATTGTAATGCTTGATGCAAACAATTATGAACTCTAAGCTCTGTATTGAGAAAGGTATGGATGTTGCTGCAAGAAGACCTGAATGGCCAAGATGCCTGATGGTGGTATTGCCTGCATCTTCTAAAGGACGTAAATTGAACACTGGCTTGATATGATGCAAGTCTTTCTTGGCTGTTTCAATGAAATCGTGGTACAATACTGTTTTGGTCTTGAACTCTGCAAGAGTGTATTCCATTCTGAAAGACTTGAAGATTGACAATAAACATGCCTAGGTTCTGACAATTTTTAGCAAACCTTCCAATTTTAGCTTGCTGATTTTTCTTCCTCCAACGGACAAAATTTTGAGATTTTTTCTGAGATATGGGTTTTGATTAGAATTTCGTTGCAAGCCAACCCAGATCATCCGTTTTTTAAAATATGAAGTGAAAACTGAAAAAGCAAAAAAAGCTGGCATCTGGGTATTGTTCTTGAGCATATTCTGGATGGACCTAGTTGATTAGATTTTGAAAACCCTAGCTTCTGACTGAAAAAGCAACAACTTTTAGTTTCTCTGAAAAAGCTGAGATATGGGTTTTGTCCAGAAGAAGGTTTAGCATAGACCCAGAAGACTAGAAATGGACAAATATGAAGTTTTCCCTGACATGCAAAAATAAAAGCAACTGCTGCAACTTAGAGGAATTTCTTCAACAATTTGTCTAGAAGATAGAACAAAAACGGATCAGCTTGCTGAAAATTTATAGTGTTTGCCTTCTCCTTCACAAATTTGGTGTTCTTGATGAGAAAATACGAAAAAGGAAGCTCTCTTTGATTGCTGATCTGAAATTTTATGAGAAACCAGCAAGTTAGGGTTCTTGAATCTTGAAAAATATAGGTTTGAAGCTGTTGCTCTGTTTCTCTTTGAAGGCACCTGCAAGAAAATATGAAAAATAATACATAGAGGTGTCCTTAAATAAGTTTTTGCTTTGAAAATAGCTTCTCAAACCCTAATTTGATGAAACCCTAAATTTAGTTCATGCCTTGAGCAAAGGCGTTTTTCCTTTTCTTTGAAAATTTTGAAATTTCTCAAAAATAAACTAAGTCATGAAGAGTTGGGCGCCCTCTTTGAGGTATGCCATTCTTTTTCCAGACTTAGCCACTTTTTTCATCATTTTATCTTCTGTTCATTTTTCAACCTTGTTTCAACTCTGTCTCCTAGCTTCTTGACTTGTCCGACGAATGAATTGATCATTCCATTGTGGAGCCTGATCGAATCTGACAATATTGTTTTGGAGACGTCATTGGCTAAAAACTTCATTTAACCCTTCGAAATGTCAAGTGCCTATCCTTGATAAGGGCGCCCATTTTCTCCAGAGTTAGCCATTTTCATGATATTCAAATTTATGCTTGCATTCTGACCTTTAGATGAATTCGTGATTCCAGGTGTTGTATTGATCGGAATGACTGGCTGACGGATTCACTGGATAGTTGAGATGATTCTAGAAGGGGTCCTTTGGATACCTCGTCTCCGGAAATTGACTTCTGGTTGCTCAAAACCCTAGGCGCCCTTCTTGAAGTATGGCGCCCATAGCTTCCAGAGTTAGTTTATTTTTGGATTTCCACTGTTGCTTTCAACTTTCTGCCATCTCTCACACTTTTCTCCTCTGTTTGCCTGGCAATATCTGATGACTGCCGACTCTGACGGACGAGCTGATGGATTCGTTGGAGAGCTGGATCCAGTCTGATGAAGTCATGTTGGAGAAGTCTTCTGCAAATTTGATCATTTAACCCCTTAAAAGTTTGGGCCCCCTTTTCCTTCAGGGGCACCTATCTTCTCCAGACTTTGAATTTATTTTGTGTTCTTCGTCTTTGAATCTTCTAAAATATCTTTCTCCGTGACCCCTGTTTGTCTTGGATTTGTGGATGACTGGATAATCTAACAAACGTGCCGACTCATTTGTTGCGGAGCTGGGATGATTCTGAGCAACATCGACCTGGAGACAAAAACCCTAATTGTGGCTTTTGACCTCTTCAAAAGTTAGGTGCCTTTCTCCTTCAAGGGCGAAGGCATTGAAACATGGGCGCCTCTTCTTGACTGGGGCGCTTGAAATTTCCAAACTTAGGCAAAATTTGGCTTTTTTCATTTTTCAAACTTCCTTAGCTTATTCTTCGTTTCTTGTGCACATTGTTCATTGGCAGCCTCTATTTGATGCTCAAACGCTTGATTCTGACACCTGGCAGCTGACTGACCTCCATTGATGACTTTGGATCTCCGAAAAAGCTTCTGAAAAAGCAGAATAGACCCAGTAGAGTAAAATTGATCTTTTTGTGATTCTGACTACACCAACCTGATGAGGAAGTATTTCAAGCCAATCAAAATCAGTCTTAACCCTAACGGCCAAACTTTCTATTTTTTGAAATTTTCTATTTTTAGAAAATTTTACAAGTATCCATTTCGTAAGAAACCCAGAAAAACCCAGAAAAAGTTTCTATTTTTAGAAAATTGCTAAAAATAGAAATTTTCCTAAAATTTAGGGATGAAAAACTAAAATCTGGGTATTGTAGGTTTGATCTTTTTGAACCGACCCAGATTGTCAGATTTTGAAACTTTCAATTTTATGACCCCCATGCAAGACATGTAGACCTCAATTTTGACCTTTTCTGATAGATTTAATAGTATCTTGACTCAATTCTTCAAAATGCCTAGGTGTAGCAAAAGTTTTAATTTTGGGGTACAACAGGTAGTGCCATTGGTGATTAGCTCTTGTTGTGGTTTACTATTTACCCCATTGGATAAGTGGCATCATTTTCTTATCCCACTGAATAAGTGGTTGCATTGTCCTAACCCAACTAGATAAGTGGTCCTTGGCATTGCACTCACCGTTGAAAAGCATAAGAGTTGATTACTTTGATTATTGTACTTAGCCTACCCACCACATGAGTGGATGTGCTCTACTCACCCCACTGAACAAGTGGATTTCATTTCTAGCAATTGATTTCTAATGTAATCCTTACAATCGTATGCTCTCACCTTGCCCACAATGGGATCTGGGTGATCAGAAAGTGGAAGGAAGTTGATTAAGTTGTTTATCATTGCTTTATGTTTTGACACTAACAAGTTGTTAAAAATTAAAAAAAAATGGGCTGGTTATTACATCTCCCACTTTTCAGCGGTGAGTGAATACAATAAACTAGAGCAACTTTTCGCTTTTCAACAATGAGTGAGAACCAATAAGCCACTTATTCAGTGGGGTGAGTAACAACAAAATACCAAGAGAAGCTTGCTAGTGGTACTACCACTCAGTGTTACAATTTTAGCTCATTTGAAAGCTTCTAAATACAAGATATACATTTGCTATTACAATTATGGTCATGAAAGAAATTGATAGAACATCCCCACATGTATCACAACATCAAAGAACTAACCACCCATCATGGAATTAACAAATATACCTCAAAACTTGGCAAATAGATGACTAGTGTAGGTTTGAAAGAGGTTTGAAACCCTGATGTTATAGTCTGGACAGCGAGATATAAACTCAGAAAACTTCACCAAATCACTCCCACACACACCCACGATGAATGCAAGCTCAAAGATTGGAAATAGATAGCTGGTGCAAGTCTGAAAGAGATCTGAAACCTTGTGTTGTGACCTATTTCACACATCGCCCCATTGCAAATGGGGACCCCCTTCTTTTTTTTGGCTTTTTGGCTTTTTGCCTTGGCAACACAACTGCTTATCACCATTTTATTTACAATGAGGAGTTAAAGTTTTGTAGAAATCATCCGAGCCAAGTAGAGAATTCAAGCCCGTATCAATGCCTAGACATCATGGAAGGGCTCGGAAGGTCCGAAAGGCGAGGATCACCTATGCTTTCGGTCATTTCTGACACTTCCTATTTTTTAGGGATTCTACTTTTTTGCTTTTTGCTTTTTTGATTTTTGGCATTTTTAGGCCATTTTGGGGTTCCTATTTTTTAGGGATGCGTTTTGTTTTTTTCTACTTTTAGAAAGTTTCTATTTTTGGAAAGTTTCTATTTCGAGGTCCCACTGATCATGAAGTCAACACGCCTCCAGATTGAGAGAAATCAACATGAAAATCAAGGTAAAAGGTAAAAAATTGATGAAAAATGAGAAGTCTGAGAAGTTCGCCCATGAGAAGGAATGGCAGACATGGTCCCAAGTCCGCCCTTGCCTCTGGCAAGCCAAAGGCAGGCATTGACAGGCCAAGCTCCAAGTCCGCCATGCCTTGGAAAGAGTTGAAGTCCGCCATGGAATGAGCAAGCTCCAAGTCCGCCCTTGGAAGGAGAAGCTCCAAATCCGCCCATATCTTGACAAGGCATCAAGTCCGCCCTTGGCAGAGAAGGCACAAAGTCCGCCCTAGAAGAGAAGTGGCAAGGAAGAATGTCAAGTCCACCCATGTCAAGGAGGGGCTCAAGTCCGCCCTTGGACAAGTCAAAATCAAGTGCATCCATGGCAAGGAAGAGCCTCAAGTCCGCCATAGGCAAGACAAGCACTAAGTCCGCCCAACTTTGGAAAAGGAGAATTTTCTAAGGCATTGGTCAAAATATGCCTAGAGAGAGAGGTGACCAAGCTAACATAAAGTTCGCCCCTCAGCATGAAGAAAATATTCTACGGCACGAAGGAAAGCATGAATGACAAGGCAAGTGTGAAGTCCGCCCCTCTCAGCCTGAAGAAATTCCTAAGGCATGGAAAAAATTACGAAATAGCAGAGAAGCCTCCAAGTCCGCCCAATCCAAAAGGAGAGAGAAAATTTGAAAATTTTGACTAAGTCAGATGTTTGGCTAAGTATAAAGTCCGCCACAGGAAGAGAAGTGTCTAAGCATTGGCAAAGTTCACCCAAAGAAATGGTTAAGGCAACATGAAGTCCGCCTAGACACCAAGGGGAGCAATGGCAGGCACAAGGCAAAGTCCGCCTTCCAACAGGGAAGCATGTCCAAGCATTCGTGAAGTCCGCCATGAAGATGTCCAACCACAAGATCAAGTGCGCCTAGAGGAAAATGCATCTTGTCCGGCCAGCTTCAAAGTCCGCCTTGTCCAAGAGAAGATGAAGTCCACCCCAGAGTAAGATGGGAATAGCATACGGAAGACAAACTCAGCTTTAGCAAATGAGCAAAGTGGCGCAACAACTATGAAATCCGCCAAGGAAAACTCATAAAATTGGCTAAGTGTTGATACCTTGGAGAATAAAATTTCAAAATTTGGTTAAGTGTCAAGAAAATTCCCTAAGCAATGAGAAACTCCGCCCAACATGACAAACCAATCATGAAGTTTGCCAAGGCTAAATTGAAGATGTTCGAGACACAGCCAAGTCCGCCAGGGAGAAAGAAAAAGAATTGGCTTGCCAATGAGGAAGTCCGCTCAACCATAATAGGAAATTGGCATGCCATGTGCCAAAGTCCGCCAAGGTTAGAAACAAATATGGTAAAATTTGCCAAGAGGAAGCAAAAAAATGGCTAAGTGTGGAATTTTCCTACTAAGTGTTGGAAAGAAAACAGGAAAAATGAAGAGGAACAAAGAGGAAATGGGTAACATTCTTGCCCGAGGATGGAGTCTGCCCTACTTAGCACAAGCCAAACTCATAATTGAAGACAAATCCACAGGCAAAGTTCATTCGAGCATAAAGATGGCCAAAATCTTGGCTAAGTGTTGAATGGTCCACATGAAGGCGTTATAGAATGAAATTGAATAGCCAAAATTTGGCTAAGTATGGGAAATACTTCACAAAGAAAGTTCCAATTTCCTCCATTGTGGTGAAAGCACAAGAGAGTTCTTCTCCAAATTCAAGGCACTTGAAGGAATTTCAAAGCAATCAGGAAGGAAAAGTTCAATAACTAGTCCAAGGGGAGACTTCCAAACTTCAAATGCAAGTGAGAAGAAATCAAAATCTCTAAGGAAATCCAAGCTAGGAAGAAACAAGCACAAAGGATAGAGTTGTTGGCAAAGAAAGATATTCTAAGGCAAGTACATGGAAAAAGAACAAGGAGACCAAGGAGGACATCCAGCACGCTGAGGTGGTGCCTCGTCATCTTCCAACCAATCAAAATGTTCCAAGTCAAAATGTCTAGGTTCAAGAGACCTGACTTATCCAAGGAATTTGTTTATATTTAGGAAGAAGGACAAGTGTCCCAAAATGTAATTTTCTCATTGGTCGAGAGGTAGTTAATTATGACAAGCCCTAATTAGGGTTTTATTTTGTAATCTCAACCATTGATTTGAAATCAATCTTGGCCATTAAATTGTAATCGGGTAGCCTATAAATTGAGCTCGCCCCTCATTTGTAATTTGTGAAGTGAGTAGTATGAGATTGTTGCGTTATATCATTTCCGTTAATAAAAGCTCTTGTGCATGATTTGCTTAGAATCACTTTTATTTTCAAGTGATGTGCAAGGTTACATATTCTCCTTCAACACTTAGATTAAGATTAATTTAGCATTTCTATTTGAATGTTTGTTAGTGAATGAAAGATCTGATAGCAGTAGTTGATGAAATCTAGCTCATACTTTTGTTGGATAGATGATTTTTATTCAATGTGCAAAGTTAGCCTGAGCTCTTAAATCGTGGGCGCTTAACTTCAGTTTGAATAATCATTAGTTCAAACATGAAAATCATTATCACCTTCGTTGAAGATTGCACCCGCTTTGCGTAGTTGTCCTAGCGAGGCGAAACAAGGTGTGGTTATTCCAGTTTCATCCAATCATTGCCGTCTCTTGAGTTCTTAGGTGTAGTTTAGACTTCTAAACCCTCATCTGTTTGTATTTTTTTGGAAATCTGAAATACCCCAATGGAAAGAGAATTCAATGACAAAACCGTCTAAGTGCTTAGCTTGTGAACAAATTCTAACGTAAGTCCCTTTGTGATACCAGCATATCACAACGCCCACTGATCTTATCCATGTGTCATGACTTGACGAAAGAAACCTTGGAGTTGCTATATGATCTTCTTTGCAATCTTAGCATACACAGCAACTTTGTTCAAGAGAGGATAAAATGCCTTTGGGCATTTTATTCTGTGTTCGATGAGTATTAAAACACACACCAACACCCTGCTGTTACAGTCTGGACAGCAAGATATAAACTCAAAAAACTTCACAAAATCACTCCCACTTGCACCCAAAATGTTTGCAAACATTCACCAAGACATAAATCCTGAAATTTGCAATCAAAATACTTTGAGTTATCTTCTTTTTGAAACCTTGGAACTAAAACTCCGTTGAGCACAATGTGATTCCTGAATAGAACCACTCCACTAGCTAAGGATTATCTTTCAAATCTGAAACTAAGAATCAAATGGGGGTTTTTGTCCTCAAACAATTTTTGAAACAACTCGCAGGTTCAATCCGGTAGCATAATAATATGTGTAATCTTCAGCATATCCAAATGAGCCCCCAACACCTCCTTTATAGCTTTTCCATTGCCTTTTCAAAAAAGAACTTTTTCGTTGCTTTTTCAAAAAACACGTCTTTTTGCTTTTTCAAAATAACTTTATATCTAATTCCCCTTTTCCCCTAAGCGTCCACTTGAAGAGACATAACATAACTTTATTAAATTAAAATACTAAAGTACTATTATAACATTAACTTTATAACTTTAGTGCAATAATTTGAATAATCCAAACTATTTTGCAGAAAGCACCACCAAGGCATTGAAAACAAAAACTGATCATGCCAAGAAGAAGCTGATGTTGAAGAATGATGTTTGACGCCAAAACAAACACATACTCAAAAGAGCAATGTTCTCCATGAACTATGGAGAACAACCCAAAAGGCCCAAAATGCTACAAAGAGTCTCATCGTAAACCTGAAAGCCAACTGAACTCCATACCACCACCGGATACAAAGAAAACCCTAAATTGAGCTCTCTGAGAATGATGTAACTCTCCTAGATTAGTCAGTTAGCCTACAAAAGACTTGGAAAATGGCTAAATGTGTACGAATTGCCTAAGTGCCAAATGGGAACATTAAACCTACATTCAACAAACTAAGGGCTAGGGTGGATATGGTTACTCTTGCTAAAAAATACTCTATTCGAAGTGGAGATGAGGGAGTTTATGTAATGTCCCCCCATCTCTCCTGTTTAGTTTTTTTTTTGTTTTTGTGCTTTTCTATTTTTTTTGTTTTTTACTTGCCAAGAAATGTGATAAAACAGATATTTGAAAACTAGCTAGATTATAAAGAAAATACATCAACTAAATGCAACCCACATTATATTTTTGAATTAAGAATACACTTGATGCATACCAATTTGTTGATATAAGAAGTTGCAAGTCTGACTGTGCACAACCAGCAAGCTAGTGCTTACAAAATTGATCACCAATCTTCAAACCCTCATTTTCTCGCCTTGAAATTGGTGTGCAGTTGTTCCCTAACCCTGGACGCCTCAAAAGGAGGTGATAGCAGCTTGTAAACCTAGGTGTTTAGCCTAGGAAGACTCACACACCCTGCTAGAGGTGTACGGCATGGCTGAAACTATACGGCTAGCTTATGGGACTCACAATGCTTCCTTTCACCTTCAAAAACCTCTGCCAACGTCCTCTCAAGATGCTGTTAACTTTTCAACTAAAAGACTCTCACAAAACTCTCCAAATACTGCTGCAAATCGAACAAATGAAGCACAGGCATAACCCTTGAATGGAGCTATCAACAAATGACCCTTGGGATATCTTTCAATCCTATAGATGATGTACCTCGCGAAGGGATTTCGTCCTCACAAAGCCAAATAACTGGTCAATCACCAAAACCCTTCTTCAAAATTCTTCTCAACCTGAATAAACAAAAAGCACAAGGAATGCTTTTATACTTCCCCAAACTCCCATGCCCAAGTTCGCTTTTTTTATAATGTATTTTATTTTATTCATTTTTTGCCTTATAACTCCTTTAAGTTGGGCGTCCAACTTTATATTATAAAATAATCTTTTAAAAACTCCTTATAGCGCCTTTTTAGCATAAAGTCATTAAAATATATAAAATGCATAAAGATAAATATTTTAATTTAACTT
This sequence comes from Sequoiadendron giganteum, assembly GCA_007115665.2. Taxonomy (NCBI): domain Eukaryota; kingdom Viridiplantae; phylum Streptophyta; class Pinopsida; order Cupressales; family Cupressaceae; genus Sequoiadendron; species Sequoiadendron giganteum. Next base: position 539,424,159 of record CM021101.1, read on the forward strand.
TATTATTAACATTATTTAAACTTAATACTCAGGACCATGATAAATGCCAAGATAACTCCATGATGAGAATCTGCCAACACGCCCAACATAGAAACTTCGCCAACTAACCAAGTCGGTGACCCCCTATGACTTACTAAAAATAGTAAGTATGATCAAAGTATCCAAATAATGCTTTGGAGAGTACACAATTAAAACTTTCGAATGCACTGAGTTAGGAGAGACCAATTACACCCGAATGATTGATTGATAATCCATGAACGCCCTCAGAGGGGCCCCCTAATTATCCTGGTAGCCTACAAGGACCAAGTGATAGACTAACCATAGCACCTGTTAACTGCCTAGGAGGGGGACATTACAGCCTACCCTTACCAAATTTGCTTGTCCTCAAGCAATTTCAGCTCTGGACGTGATAATATCTGCTCACTCTCCCACATCGCATCCTCTACCGAAAAATCCTTCAATTTCACCAAATATTCCTTGATGACCCTCTTCCTCAAAGTGTGCTCTCTGGAGTCAATAATGGCCTCAAGGGAATGAGAATCAACTTCCTCTCTTCATCAAGTGGTGGCAATATTGTAGAAGGAACTACATTGTGCCCCAATGCCTTCTTAACATGTGACACGTGGAATACATTATGCACCCTGCTCTCTACTAGTAGCTCTAACTCATAAGCCACCTCTCCAATCCTCTTGGAGATCCCGAATGGTCCATAACAACATGGTTTCAATTTCTCTGCACCACTCTTCTTGAGAGTGGACTATTTATACGACTATAGCATCAAATACACCATGTCACCAACCTCAAAAGAGTGCTCAACCCTGTGTTGATCTGCATACTGCTTCTGTTGATTCTGCACCTTCTGAATATTCTCTTTCAAAGACTTCATTATCTCTTGACTCTACTGAATTAAGTCTTTGGCACTAGGCACTTTACTATTCCTAAACAACAAATCAAGGAAGTTAGGGGCCTCATATCCATAAAGAGCCATGAATGGTGATCAGGTGTGACAGGTGCCAAAGAGTGGGAAAGCCTCTCAAGCGAGACTATATGCCTTTGTTTCCGTCTCAACCCTAGGAGTTGTTTGAACGATGAGGCCTGGACTCCATTGGGCCGCTGAAAGTGAGCCAATTGCATCGGTGTCGGTACATAGTCATCACGAAAGACTACTTGTCAAAGTGGGCCAAGGCTCGAGCATTACCAAACAACACGACACAAAGTACAACAAGATTCATCTATGAACAAATAGTGACACGGTGCGGCATTCCAATCCAAATCACTAGTGACCGAGGAGGGCATTTCGTCAACCACGTCATTCGGTTGATGACGATAGAGTTTCGAATATTCCACAACTTGTCGAGTCCATACTACTTGAAAGCCAACAACCAAGCAAAGTCTACAAACAAAGTACTGGTGTCCATCATTCACAAGTCGTCCGGCGTGGGAGAAGTTGACTAAGAACAGAGACTACCCATCATACTATGGGCATACCGTACAACGTACAAGGTGACAATTGAGCACACACCGTTCCACTTGATGTACGGTCAGGAGGCAATAGTGCCAGTAGAGTACATGGTGTTGACCCTAAGGATAGCGGTCGAGAACAAACTGGGTGACACAGGGAGTCTGAAGGAGCGATTATTCCAACTGAACAAGCTCAACGAACAAAGAGTGATGGCACAATGGGCGATGGAAGCAATGCAGAAGAGGAGCAAATTTTGGCACAACAAACATCTCCAATGGATGAATTTCCGACCAGGGCAGTTAGTTTTGAAGTATAACGGTCGCAACTAGATTAAGCTCGGGAAGTTTAAAGTTTGATGGCTCAGACCTTTTAAAATCAGAGAGGTCTGCAATAACGGAGCAATAAAGTTGGAGAATTTAGAAGGAACGTAGCTACCAGACGGCATTAACGGGTCAAAGCTCAAGCCATACTAGGAGAGAAAGGAGATAGTTGTTATCAACATGTTGGGTTATGAAACAATAGAGGAATGGAAGGTGAGCGGAAGCGGAACCACAGAAGAACAAGACTGGGGTGCAGGCGGAAGCCAATATCTTGCAGAAGAAGATTGGGCTGCACCAAGCAAGTTCATCAACGAAAGACTTGCCAAAAAAAGAGTAGAGGGCATTGCAATGCCCCAAGTCCACAAACACTTAACGAATGCTATGTTTGGGACACCTGCTCTCTACAGAAGGGTGTGGTATCATTGGAAATACCACACATTCTATGAAGGTGTAAGGAAGGGATACATAGCGTATGAACTCGATGAGGAAGCGCAAAGTGAGAAAGAGGAAAAACCAAGAAAAGAGAGACAAGACCAGATTGAAACCAATGAAGAAGAATGGTGGAACGACGAAGAATAGAATGCCTATTCAGAGAAGATCGGGCCATGCCTCAGACCAATAATGATGGCTGAAGATATGATTGTCAGTGCACAAACAGATGGATACTATGATGACTTGGCAAAGTATGCAAGAGATAATGGTTGAGAACTACCCACATTGGTGACTTCACCTAGATTGTGGCGAGTAATACCAAATACTACAGGGCCACCAGTCGTGAATGGAGAAGAAATAACTTGTTATCAGAAGTACGACACTCAATACGTAGACGGGAGTTATAAAGGTATGGGCCTTGCACCACTCGTCGATAAATTTTTTTATTTGAAATATCTTGGCACATGTTGTGAAGAGCATTGCTACAAGAGATCGTCGTTCACTTGCAAATGGCGGTACGCCTTGGAAGTGAAAGTATGAGGCAATGAAAGAAAATCAGAAAAAAAAAGAAAAAGGGTGGAGAGAGAAAATGAAAATGAAAATCATAAAAAGAAAAAAAAGAATGGAGAAGAGTTGAAAAGTGAAAAAATTAAAAAGGAGAAATCGAAAATTAGAAAAAATGGAAAAATTGAGAAAAATGAAAATAAAAATAAAGTGGAGTTAAAAAATTCAAAAAGTGAAATGTAAGGACAAAAAAAATAAAAAATAAGAAAAAAATAAAAACAAGCAGAAAAAATTATGAATGAAGCGAAAAGATTGAAAGCGATGGAAAAAATTAAAAATTAAAAAGGATGGAGATATTAAAATTTAAAGTGAAAACTATTAAAATAAGAGACATTATGAAAAGGCTACGGGGGAAGGAGGCCGTACAACCATGTAAACATAAAAAGGCACCAAAGGAAAACAAATACCGACGATTGGCAAAAATAAATGATTCTTCGCAAAACACGGGTGAACTACATAATGTTGTGACATTTTCACACCTCACCCCATTCAAGATGGGGACCCCCTAATTTTTGCTCCATTCTGGTCTTTCGGCTTTGGTTCTCTCTCTCTCTCTCTCTCTCTCTGGTCTTCTGTCCTTCCAGGGATGTCTCCATATTTGACCTAAGTTGGAAATTTTGGCTAAGTCTGTGAAATTAGGGTTTTTATTCTTCAGGCTTGTTTGAGGTCAAATTGAAATCTGAGCTTCGCACTATGACCAGGAAGCTTCAGGCAGGATCCCACTAAATTTTCATTGAATTCAAACAACTTACTATTTTTAGTAAGTGCTCAATCTGGGGTCTTTTCCTCAAAATTATGGAATTCTGACTGCTCCAACACATCCAGGTAACTTCAAGGTGCTTGCACGCAAAATTTGAACAGATTCTAACAACTTGCTATTTTTAGCAATTCGGGTTTTAGGAGCCATTTTCAGGGTTTGCATGTGTGCTTTTTGAATGCATGTCTGGAGGATCTCCCTGGGTTTTTCAAGACCTTCACGATGATATAACATGCAAGCCAGGATGAAGACTTTCAGCAATTCAAACTTCAGAAGCTATTTTTAGGGTTTGCATACAGAATTTCTCAGTGCATGTCGAGATATTCCTCCTGGGTTTTTCAAAAGCTCTGCAACGATATGATATGCAAATAAAATTGATCATTTTTTAGGGACTTACTATTTTTGGCCGATGCTCGCATGTGGACCAGCTTTTTGGGATTTTCTGGGGCTTTTGAGATCCCTCAAGCACTGTAACATGCAAACTCATCCAGCAGCTGATTAGTCACTTTTTGGGCATTTACTATTTTTAGTAGGCACACTTCGGCGGCCACCCGACACTTCAATTTCACAAGCAGAGCAACATGCAACAAGAATCAAGTCAAACAAAGGTCATTTAAAGCGTACGCAACTCAAATTAGGGTTTCCACGTTTATGCCTAAAAATAGGGGGTGAAATCCAAGAAGTTGTCAAATTGAGGCACCCCATCAGGATCAACATCCTTCAGGCAGCTTATTGGCAAAATTTGAGCACAATCTGAGTACTTACTATTTTTAGTAAGTCATTTCATGGCTAAAAGTAGCATGTATGTGCCAGAGGCAGGAGTGAACAGGACACTTAAATCATCAAGATCATGTAAAGCAAATTTCAGGTCAAACAGAGCTGCAAAAGTTAGGCAATTTTAGGGTTTGCTAAAAATAGCAAGAGAGCTAAAAATAGCAGATGAGCTTGGGCAACAGGTATAAACAGGGTAGCAGGGCCACAAGAAGCATATCACGCCAACTCCAGGTTCAGAGCGGGTGAAAAGCCATTAAGAGTCGCACTTCTTCGAAATTTGCTAAAAATAGAGTGGTAAGAGGTAGCTGAGGCATTGAAAATTTCTAAGTCTATAAGAGTTGAGGCTGGCATGAGAAAGGGTGAAATACGCCCAAGGCATAAGAAAATTCCTCCACCACATAGGAAATGCGCCCAAGGCATGAAGGCTAGTGAAATGCACCCAAGGCATAAGAAAATTCCTCCACCACATAGGAAATGCGCCCAAGGCATGAAGGCTAGTGAAATGCGCCCAAGGCATAAGAAAATTCCTCCACCACATAGGAAATGCGCCCGAGCTTGCAAGGCTATAGGGTAGGCATGAAAACATTCTAAGAGTAAAAAAAGTTCCTCCTCATAGTGTGACATGTGCCCAAGGTGTAAGCAACTAGAATGTTGAAAAAGTTTCTAAGGCGTGGGAATTCCTCCTCCCTAACTCATATGTGCCCACAAGGATGAAGTCAAGGCTTTGAAATTTCTAAGTGTGGGATTTCCTCCTCACACCCCTAAATGTGCCCTTGAGTGGAAGAAGATACATGAAAATGCGCCCTTGTTTGTGGAGGAGGTAGGTAAAGGTTAAGGCGTGGAAATGCCTAAGGGGTGAAAGTGGAGGCATGTGATGTGAAATAAGCCCTTCATGAACAAGACAAAATTAAAAAAAATTCTAAGGTATGACAAGGTGAAAGTGGGAAATACGCCCAAGGGTGGTAATATTAAAAATTTCTAAATGCAAGGTGAGGTGCACCCATGAACATGAAGAGAATTTCTTTAGGAAAACAAGAAAAACGCCTTAAGGCATGGAGAATAAAAATGAGTGAGAAATGCATCCAGACTTAAAGGTTGAATAAACTTTAGAAATTTATTATTTTTAAAAAAATAATAAAAATTAAACTTACCCCCTTCGTCTGGATACACATGAATATGATGATTTCTGAGGGGAAATTTTTTCTGGGTCTTGGACATTTCCCACTGGGAGATGATTTTAAAATTTTCCACACCTTACTCAAGATTTTCAGAAGGAGATTTTAGCTTGGTGCCTATTTAATGAATTTCCTAGGCAAAATTTCTTTTTTTCTAAGGCAAATAAAAGAAATGTTTTTACAAAAAATGCCTTGGCTTATGAATTGAAGCTGGATGTCTAGAATAATTTTGCCGAAGTAAGCACGCAATTAAAATGCCTTAGCCAATTGATGAGATTTTCTATGAGGAATATTTGATTTAATGTTTTAAATTGCAAGCATGATGAAGCACGCCAATGCAAGAGAGATAAATTTTCAAAGTTCTAGAAGTCAAAGATTCTAATGCTTCAAGTGACAAGTGTTGCAACTGCCAGAGGAGGGAAAACGAAAATTCAAATAAATTTGCTAAGATTAGCCTCTTCCAAAATTCAACTTGGCTATAAGAATTCAAGTTCTTTTTATTTTCTTCATCAGTTGTTGAATGCAAACTTGAAGTTTGCAGGTGAAGAAGTGCGAACTTGAGAAGAGAAAGTTAGTGAAGTGAGTTTGACTTGAGCAAAAAAATTCTAAGTGCTGGAGGTTGTGTTGCTGCAAGTAAATTTTTCTAAGTGTTGAAGTGAGACTTTGCTGAAGGGTGTTGAGGTTTGAAGCTAGAAATTTGAAGTGTTGCAGCCTCTTATTTTCAGAATTCAGCTGGCACTATCAAAATGATATTATTTTTCTAAGTCTTATTTTCTAATGGCTGTTTTTCATTTCTGCAGGATGGCTGAAACAAGTAGAAGAGCTGCTGGCAAGGAGAATCATGCTGAATCCAGCAAAGTGAGTGCATCAAGACAAGCTGTAATAAAGAAGTTAAGCAAGTCTTTCCTGCCAGAGTAAAAGTTTTCTTCGAAGCTAGGCAAATTAAGTGATACAAATCTTGGCTCCTTCAACTTGGAGACTTTCAGAAGACAAATGTTGGGGATTGGAGGTCATCATCCATCAGTCACTTCGCACAATATTGTTAGAAGTGGACTTTATGAAGCTGCTGGTTTTCCACCAGCAATTCGGTGCCCAAAGTTGATTATGGAGTGTGCTAACTGATACAACACAGAGCAGAGAACAATCATTTCACCGGATGGCAAGCTGTTGGCCAACCTTACGCCTGAAGCTATTGGGGAAGCATTTGGAATTCCAACCTACAAGAAAATGATTTACACAACCAAAGAGAGTGTTGAACAAGCCTAAGCCTAAGCCAACTCGCACAAAGCTGCCAAAGCAATAAATTTCAGAAGACTTGAAGCAGGAGTTTTGTGACTTAATCATGATGCTCAGCAGAGTTGGAGGGTGCCCCCAAGCGTTCATCTTTGAACCTTGGATGTTTTACTACATCAACCTTGTGCTGGAAGGCAAAGAGCATGTTGACTTTGCGTTGATGATTAGTGACAATTTGCATGAGCAACTCAGGAGTCTAAGGAGAACGAAGACATTTTATATGAGCTCATATATCGTCTACATGCTGGCCCGGATGATGAGATACAGGGGGATATCATACAAGGAACCGATTGGGTGTGGCTCTTAGCAATTCAAGATTCATGAGGCTTGTCCACAGTTACATTTGACGAGCACCTCATATTACAAGAGAGTCAATGATGCCTTCACGATGCATATAACGAGGACGCTGCAGCAAAGAACTCATCATAGAATATCCAAGGAGGCATAAGAGTTGATTGAAAAATACGGATGTTGGTTTATCTAGTTTCCGAAATTTACTTACATTAGGCTGCAAGGTTTTCATCTTACCCATATAGATTGCCCCGATATCCCACAAACAGGATTGTGATGCTAGAAATATCTAGGCAACTCATTGCCTACGATAAGATTTAGAAGAAAAAGAAGGGGGGACTTGATTTCCCTATCCCCATGGGGAATTCAGATGAAGTTTGTCCATCATTGCAGGCAGCTAAGGAAGCAGAAAATGAGCTTCAATTCTTCCACCTCTCCTATCATACCAGCAGGCAGCATTATGATACTCAAAGAAATATCAAATGGATACTGTCCGAGGAATTCATGCATAAGGCACAAATTGAAGACTTTTGGGCGAGTGCAATGGATGAGGCTGAAGTTAGGAGAAGGATGTTTTCAAGGATACCACTGGACATAATCAGGGAATGTGAGATTGCCCTGGTGCCAGACCAGGTGGACGAAGATATAAATGTCATACAGGCTGATTATGAAACAGTAAGGAGTATGCCACTCCCACTTCCAAATTCGTCAAAGCCAAAGATTACAGACTTGGATACACTTTGCATACCAATCTTGACATTCACACGGAGTTGGGTGGAGAGGCGTGTGAACCGGCTTAAGGGTAGGTCAATTCCCCTTACTTACAATTTAATGGGAGATCATAGATCACCAGCTGCTAGGCAGAAAAGGCAGGTTGCTCAAGCTCCAGAGCCACGAGGAAAAGAGCCATTCTAGCTTGAGCCTCAAAGAGTTGAGGAGGCATCACATACACCGTCAAGGGCACATTCTCCAAGCATGCAAGAGATTTCACTGTTTGCTGATCAAAGACCAAAATTGAATGAAGAACAAGAATTACGAGAGACAAATCAGCCACCTGGTAGGGAGTCAGTTGGCCAGAGCATCAATATGCCTAGAGAAGAAAATCAGCAAGAAATGGAGGAAGAAACGACCACTGATAATCATATTCAGTGTGAGATTGAGGCGGCTCTTAAGGATGACACTACTACAAGGCAGGAGGCCCAAAGTTCAGGAGATACTTAGCCTATAGAGATTGATTAGCCTCGTCAGGATGAAGGCATAGAAGAAGTTCGTGAAGTAGAGGCCAGGAATGAACAACCCTTCATTATTTCTAACTTGCAGCAAGAGGTGCTAGAATGGCTAAGGGATAGGATGAGACGTGATCCTATTGAAGAAATTGATCCAGTAGTTGAGATGGAATTTTTTTTTAGTAGGATCAGCGCACCTCCAACGAAGAAGAAGGCTAGAAAGTTTTCTAAGATTTCAACAAATGAGGATGGCTCTCATACGCTTCGCGTGGCTATACCTAGGGTGGAATGTGATCGAGATGAGGCTGTTCCAGAAAACTATGTGATCACTACCATGGAGCTTGGCCGCCTTACTGGAGCACACGTAATCGAGGAGTGTGATAACTCCTATCAGGCACTCAAGGACAGATTGCTCCACACTGAAGGCAAGTACAAAAGATTGAAGATGGAGCACAAAACATTGATTGGTTATGTACAACACTTGTCTCGCCCTTGTGGGCAAGAAAATCCGGCAATTGAGCTCTCGGCCGAATTTCCTAGAGAGTCAGTCAGCGGTTTGGAGGATTTGAGAAGGATGGCACAGGAGGCGGATAAATGGGTTGCCAATGTTCGCACTGAGACAGAGAATTTTATGGAGGATCTTGCTCATGCCTATCGGCAAGCCTCCGACATTATGGCACGAATGGAGGCAATTAATCAGGCTTGGGGTGATGCTCGCATCTATTAGACCAAGGTTGTTCTTCACCTGGAGGCTTTGATGCACATGCCCTTACAAACTTTGGTTGGGGGAGGTGTGATACAAGAGGGTGATAGATATGACTTTGCTAGCTAGTACTCTTCAGTAATCACAGGCTGAGGATTCTTTGATGCAGCATAGGCAAATTCAGTCAGAGTTAGAAAGGCTATGACAAATATTTTCGATGGAGTCCTCAATACGTTGGAGGCTATCTTTGCCAGGAAGCTGACTTCCGAGAAGATAACTACAAATGATTTGAAGGGTAGATTGGTAACTTTCTTTTCGGAGGTGAAGACCTTTGTTCAGGTTGATTTCGAAAACACCTCCACTTTCTCAAGCATTGTTCAAAATACTCAGGATGCTCTAGTTGCTTGGAAAAAGTCATGTGCTCGACATGGGCAAACAGTTACGGTGTTGGAGTTTCAGCTTGATCACATCCCGCCTATTTCAGATCAAGACGCTGAAGTTGTGCTGACCAGGTTCATTGACTTTGCAACCAAGCAAAAGGAGAAATGAAACGCCCTTCTAGATGATGATCTTCTGGAGGAAGATGATGTGCATTAATTGCTCGTAGTGGTTCCTGCAGAGGAGTGGAGAATCTTCTGTGCATTTATTGCCCCACTCTTAGTGGCGGTTTTTAGGGTAGAGCCTTGATTAGGGCATATGTGGCTCAATCTGAGCCCTTCATTGTATTTGAATCTGAGCCGTCCACTAGACTGAGCTAGATATAAAAGGGGCATCCCCCCTCATTTGTATATTATTAGATCAGGAGTAGAGTTGAGCTAGAGACTAGAGAGAACATATAGTGAATAGCTTAGAAGTTAGCATAGCTTAGATTGAAGAGGAAAGAAAGCTTTCCCTTTGAAGGTTTTGTAAAAGGTTGTTGTGAACACTCTCATGATATAAAGAGTTTTCATTGATTGGTGATTCCTTCTTTTGCTGTGAGTAGCTAGCAAGACTTTTTCATCCTTCCAATTCAAGTAGACTTTATTTCATGCAAGTAAGCTGATAGTTGTGGAATACGTTGTTTGATTTAAGCAAGTTTCATTTGTCCATACCACTAGCGGGCTCGCTGACGGTGGGTTCACCCTGTGTGGTCAACTGGAGTATTTGTGCACTTAATTTCAATTATGATTCATGTATTAGTATGCATCGTTGTGATGGTATTTGCATGTCGGGTCATAGTATGAATATCTTTCATTATCCTTTGAAGATTGCATCGGCTCTATAGATGTTGTCCGAAGGGAGGCAAAGCAGAATCTGGTTCGAAGCTTGCTGAAATTGATCCTCGTGTCCCGTATTTAAGAGTAGAAAGTAGAACCTCTTATCCCTATCCTTTTACTTTCAATATCCTCCTGGTTAGTTTAGGAATCAGAGCATCATTGACAAATTATTTGTGCCTTGTAACTGCTTCAAATTGAACAATTGTGTAAGTCCCCTTGGAATAACCGGCAAAATCACATCAAGCCAACTAAAACTACGTCCACTGCATAAAGGAACCTCGGAGTTGAATGCATGATCTTTCGCAATCTTAGCATGCAAGATATTTTGATCAAGAGAGGATAGAGTGACCGTTGGAAACTTTATTCTGTGTTGGTGCGGTCATAAAACACCCTTCAACACATAAGTGGTCAAACATTGCCATTCACGCCAAAAAGGGAGAAAACATAAGGAGCAAACGACTTGGGGTCGTACGACTTATTGATGGGAAAAGCAAGAAAGAGACAAATCGACACACTAACGACAGGAGGCAAGCAAATTGGCAATTGGAGGACGTCAGACCTAATATCGCATAGCACAGAGAAAGCATCACCATTGTACAGGAAAGACTCAAAGGCTATGGCAACTCTTCCATCACACACAGCAAACAATACCTCGTACAACAAAGGGAGGACGAGGAGACCGTATGACCTAGAGGAGTTGGCATACGAAGGAAACAAGATAAGGGTAGCCAGAAGCATTCCACAAGAAATCAAAGACAAGAATTGAAGGCAGGAATCGCACAAAGTATAGAACAAACCCAGTACAGAACCGTAAAACATACGATAGGCAATGGACAAAAACAGCAAGGAGAACCCGTACACTAGGTAAAGGGAACTTATCACATACGAAAATGCATTGTACGACAATTTCAAAAAAAAGCAAACACAGAGAATGGCGTAGAAAAGGGAATTGAATGGCGACCAAGAATTGACAATCGTGAAAACGTACAGCATTCAGACGGACGTAAGAGCAACTCAAAGCCCACACGAAGTTGGCAAGTGCAAACAAGGGCATATAGTGGAGAAGAGGCAAGGACGTGTGACGCAAGATTTGAGAACAGAGTTCGATGGCAAAGCAGTACCCTACGGGCAACAAGTGACTATAAAGCCGTACAGTGGAGAACAAAGATAAATCATGTATAGAGAATTGGCAAATTGGTACAGGAGAAGTTAATACGACAGCTTGAAAACAATTACTGTAACAGTCAGCATCGAACATATAACCCGAGAGTATCAGCATCAGAGATTAATTACTTTTGCTAGGAGGATATGGCCGCTAGTAGTAGCAAGGGGAAGAAGCTTCAAATAATTCGGCCTAGAGTAGTAGGGAGCATGGCGAGAGCAAGTGACGATGAAGTCACCCCAGACAATATCACTTGGGAGAGTTTGAGCAGCACAGAATGTCATTCGTGGTGGCTTTCCACATCAGACGATCACATAATGAAGAGGGCATTGAAGAATGCTCAGGTAGATAAGCTAGCGCAAATGCCATTCTTCCATGCACTTTAGTTTGAGCCTTATCTGAGGCAGATGCTCATACATTATGATTGGCATAGTCACCGGTCAGTAATAAATTATAGAGGCTACTAGGTTAGTATATTGTATGGGTCGCCTGAGTTCACACAGGTATTCGAGATTCCTTGCAAAGGGGCTTCGCCTACAAAGCCCTCCGGGAAAATGTCTAGGCAGATGAAGGAGAACTTGGTGGCGCGGGTGTGCAGGTCAAACCTCACACAATAAGAACGTGACAACATATGCAACACGGGCAACGAGGATTTGTAGAAGAGCTTCCTCATTAATGCCGAGTGGAAGTCTTTACTTGACCTCATCAAGAGTAGGCTCACGGGGGCAAGTCGGGCATTTGATAAAGTAGTTTGGATGATCAGTCTCATGATAGAACTACATACAAGGAAAGTGTACAACTGGGCCATAGGGTTGTCAGAACGTATCTAAGAGTTCATGTGCCTCAGACATAAGGCGTTCTACATGACCCAACATGCCATAGGACTACTATTGGATGCTATCTTCACCCAGGTGCCACCCAACAACTAGGGAAGGTTGCAACCGGTCGGCCAAATAGAGGATGGATGGTCGACCATATTTTACTAGACAAACCTTGGTGTACAAAATGTTGGCAAACAGGTGTCCTAGTCATTACCGCCACCTAAGAGAAGGCAAGTGGATACCTCACCCCCAAGGCCTAGCGACAACAACCAGAGTGGAGACGATGACACACCGAGTGCGGAGGAGGCTATAGACTTGTCTTCAGATGAGGACGAGGATATGAGCACAGAGGAGGTCTCCTTGGAAGAGGATGCAAATTTTGAGGAGGTAGAAGAGGCAATAATGGTGGAGTTGCGCGAGGAGCCACAACCAGCGATACCTATACCTACACCATCCGTAGCACATGTACAAGTTGCACCACCACCAACACATGCAACAGCCGTAGTAGAGGAAGGGACCGAGGGGGATGAGGTGTTGGATGCCTGGTTGGGGGAGATGGGTGCACCAACAAGCACCCCTTCACCATTGCCAAGGACCACTCAAGAGCCACCACATGAGCCCATGGAGAGGGAAGCCACTCATCAAGAGCAACCCTCCCAGCAGTCAAGGACACCACAACAGAGTACTCAGTCGAGTACACAAGAGAGCACACAGCAACCACAGTAGAGTACTTAGCCGAGCATGCAACCTCAACTAAACACACAATTGTCAAGCACGCAGCCAAGTGGGTAGCCAGAGGGCACTCTGCCACAACCACAGTTTGGTCGGATTATACTCCTAACCCCGTTGACTTCACAGTCAGACCACACAGTCGCACGGCCAACACATTTCCATGCAGGAGTGGCACTGGTAATGTAGCCACCCTCACAACCACCCTCACAAGCAACTCCACGACCAGGCCATACAGCACCCTCACCATCATGACCAGCTCGGAGACATAGACGAACACATCTAGGGGAGGCATCGTCAAGCAAGGATGAGTCGGAGGAACCCTTTAAGATGACCTCTCCAGACCCTCACAAACCCCTCGGCACAGTGCATAGGTACTTGATAGAGTTACATGCAAGAAGTGGGAGAGATCATCCAGTAGCTCGTCACAAGACTAGATCCTCTTGTGGCATAGGAGGCCAAGAGGATCCTCGCATTTATGCAGCACGGATATGAATAAGAGTTATTTCAGTGCTTCAAATTGAAGGGATGGCTAGGAGTGGAGATAGGAGAAATGTTGATTGCGTAGCAACCAAACAAGTCTACGACAATTAGGTGACATGGAAGAGTGTTCCTAGCACTCCACAACATGGAGGGATGTTATAGAGACATTTTCCTTAGGTGGTGTCATCTGACACTCGCCATAGAAGAGGCCACGAAGACCAGATAGAGCCTTAGCCCAAGCGGCAGCAATAGGATAGAGTTGGCGGAGTAGATACGCAAGTCACAGGAGAAATTCGCTCAAGTGACAATTGTCGAGTGAACGAGAGTGGCAACTCTTGAGGAGAAGTTGGCTTGGAGGGAGCGAGTGTTGCCTGAGAATGTAATGTCCCCTTTTGGGGTAGCCCTCCCATTCCTTCTTAAATCTGCTCTTATTTCCTTATTCTTAATCTTCCTTTCAAATCATATTCATTTCCTCCTCTTGTGATCCCACTTCCCTACTGTTGTCGTTTCAAATCGCACCTCTGGAATGCGTTCTAGAAACAGACAGCTATGTGCAGTAAACTGCTCTTCGAATTAGGAGGGGAAGCTCCCTCTTTTGCTGAGTTGCATAAAGAAAGTAATCTAAACTTAAATAAGCCTATCTTTTTGGTTCAGCTGCGAGAACACAAGGTTATAGAACACTAGATGTTGTGGCTGAGGTTTTCCCTTTAATGAAACTAGACAGCTACAACTTAACCTACGCTTAAAATGTTTCTACCCTCTCAAGTAAAACGCAGAGCAAGAGAGTTTAGAAATGGACGAGTTTGATTTCTGACAAAGATACTTAAATAAGCTATTCTTCAACATACGTTTTAAGGCAAGCTGAAAAAGAGATCATAAAAGCATTACGGAAATACGAGACTTTTATTTCAAGGTAGACAAAGCACGCTCAAGATTTTATTTACTCATACTTCTAACACAAAACAAATAGACTCAAATTTGAGATATTTATATCGGGGCAGACAAAGCACACTCGAGATTTTATTTACTCAAGTTTTTGGAACAAGGATTACAACTTTGGGACAGCTAGTTGTAGCAACACGCTTGCAACATGCGATCAACCTAATTATAATCAACACAACATATGCACTAAACAAGTATTTGCATCTAAAGAGGCATGCAAACTTGCTCTTTACACAAAGTGAACAATACTGAATAACAAAGAGAAGGTACTAAAGATACTTATGTCTTGTTATCCCAAGCACGGTTAAACTAAAATGAGCTAACACTGCTCTTATTTATAACTAAGCAGAGGAGTAGGAAACCCTAAAATCTCCTTGCTTTTACAACAACTGCTTGCCAACATGCAAGCTTTATTTCTAAATCTAGAAAAGATAAAACATCTAAACCCTAGAAAGCTTTTAAAAAAGGAAAGTGCCAACTCGTGACAACTTGTTACAATGTTTTCTTTCTATCCTCAAAGAATGAATAAGATTAGAGACAAGAATGGAAAGAAAGCATGGAAGATGCTTCTAGAAGAAAGCAGATTTAAAGCTCGATCACATCCGCCAAAAAGCGGGCAACTTCATCTGTAGTAGGACTATTGATGCTATTAATAGCAAAATGCTGCTTTTCTAAAATTTCTTCGCCATCTGTAATTGATTTCAAGAAATCTTCACTCTCATTAGCCGCTTTCTCAAACCTCGCTGACCTCAAGGAAATCATCATCATTCTCCCAACACTGCCATCGCTGCCATGCAATATGCTTTGAAACTCAGCTTCGACTACGTCAAGCCCAATGTAGGAACCATCCTCGAGGCAATACTGACAAGGAATTGCTGCAACTACTTCTCTGATGAACCTAAGAGTATCAACAACTCTTTGTTTATATGCTGCAAACTCCTCGGATATTCTGACATATGTATTCACCTTGAAAAGATGACTTTCTTTCCACACCAGGATTTGTCTTTTATGTTCTCTCGCCATTGTAGAGCCACAAGCCATCTCTAAATCTGCAATTATGATTTCGTGCATGGGCTTGAACTCGGCTATCAGCTGTTCAAAATCCTGGATACCTTGACGTAAGTCATGAGCCTTGTATCTTAACTGGAAGACCTGTGTTAGAACCTCTTTTCCTCTGTTCATGATCTCTTCAACCCACTCATTAGTTTGTTTTCCACAAATAACTAATTGCCTTAATTGCTGCTAATCAGCTGTTGTTTCTAAGACTTGAGGCAGCAACTAAGTTGTTTGTGAGGTGCCTTGGATAAGATTTGATGTACATAACCGGAGTTGACGATTTTCAGCCTTCAGGGCTGCCTTGTTTTCAGCCTTCAGGGCTGCCTTGTCTTCCCCATCCTTCTGCACTCTTTCTTGAATGTTTTTTGTTACATTTTAAACAAACTTATATCAGCGTGTCGAGTATTTTTACCAAGGTTTGCTTTGACCATGATAAAATCATCAACATCCACCTCATCTCTAATTTTATCTTCAAGAGGCGTAGCTGTCTCCATGACCATTTCACCCTCAAGATTCCTCTCGAAATGCATTTGTTTCTTGGCCTTCTTCTTGGGTGTTTCCTGATATATAGTAAGGTCATCAACATTCACCTAATACGAAGGCCTTCTTCTCGTGCTTCCCAAGGAACTCTCAAGCCAAGATGTGGTATTTCTACTAACATCCAAGGGAGGAATAATTGTAACATTGGCCTCTATCTCCTTGTCTTCCAAATCAATGTGAATTGGCAAAGACCTAGGAGATGGTAGAGTTTCTTGTATCAAAGGTTCATCATGTTGTACTTCTTGAAGTATGGGCTCTGGTGGAGGAACTTTTGTTTCAGTTGTAGGCTGATCCAGTATAACAATCCCTATATAATCCAACCTCCTTTTAGCACTCTTTGCTGATCTACTGCCCTTTGTGACCTCTTCAGACTGAACTTTTTCTTTGTTCTTCGGTTGCACTCTTGAAGAAGAGGGAAGAGATGAATGTTTCTTTGGCGGCTCTGCTACTGGAATAGACTCCCTTCTCTTTAGAATCAAGAAAGTCTTACTGTACTCTACCACTTGTCTTGTCCTTTCTTCCACTGTGATACATTCTTTATGAGCCCAGTTGACCTGTGGAAGAGGTTGCTGCTCAACCTTATTTCTAGTATAGGCTGGGAGAATTACATCCCCATCATCATCTGACAACCCTTCAATATCTTCTGATAAGCAATCTTTCATCTGATGAAGGGTTAACCTACTGTGACTTCGCCTTTGCACCTCATACTCGTCTCTGCATTTAGCCCAAAAGTCCTCACGTGCGGGCATATGAACATAGTTCTGACCAAGTCTAGATCCATAGAAGCCATGGGGATCATACGATTGTCTCTCGTTGAAAGGCTTGAGACCAAATTTGTCTAACTCGTTACCCATTAGTTTAGCTTCGGCGGATGATCTACAAGTGTAAATGCCTAAAGCAAAAGGAAAGCTAAAGGCTGGTTTCGTTTTGTTACGCAGACGGGTGTGAACATTTGAAATCTGCCAGAAGAATTCCATGCATACTACCTCATCTGATGGATACCTCGGTAACATAAGTGGAGCCCCTGAATAACCGTACACCCTTAAGTAAGTGAAGGTGGCAAACTTGAATAAACCAATCTGCCCATTCTAATATTGCAGCCCTGGCAACGGATGAGATGCAAACATGTAGCTCGTTGTCCAGGCCTTGCACTGTGTAAATCAAGAATGCTTCATTCACCCGTTTGTAATGACGTGATGCAGTAGTGAATTCCAACCGAGTATAGTAGTTGTAGACATGTTGAATGTTCAATGAACCCTCCGTGTTCAACCCTCTGAATTTACCTTGATAGGCAACCAAGTAAACTAGGTAGGAGACCATGTGAAATGTGTGTCTATGAAAATACTCAGTTATCTGATGATGTAAGCAATCACTGATCAATGTAGGCCAATCGTAGAACTCTGTCTTTTTCATTATATGAGGTATCATGTAGAACATCCAAGGCTGAAACCTTGTTGCATCTGCTTGACCTGTAACTCGATTGAGTAGGGTGATTATGATGGCGAATTCATCTTTGAATTGTCCTCTTCCGACATCCTTTGGCAATGTAGAATGTTTCTCTTTCAGCCACCTATGTGCAATCTTCTTGTTGTACTTATCCTAATGTTCTTCCCATATCCTTTCACATTCTTCCACGTTGATAGTGACACTTCCAGGCCATGGTGGAATGGAGAAGCATTTCTCAATCATGTCTGGTTTTAGGCTACAAATGATTCTCCTATCAACTGATTGTATCTCCCTTGTAGCTGGATTGTAATGCTTGATGCAAACAATTATGAACTCTAAGCTTTATACTGAGAAAGGTATGGATGCTGCTGCAAGAAGACCTGAATGGCCAAGATGCCTGATGGTGATATTGCCTGCATCTTTTAAAGGACGTAAATTGAACACTGGCTTGATATGATGCAAGTCTGTCTCGGCTGTTTCAATAAAATCGTGGTAAAGCACTTATTTGGTCTTGAATTCTGCAGGAGTGTATTCCATTCTGAAAGACTTGAAGATTGACAGTAAACACGCCTAGGTTCAGACAAATTTTGGCAAACTTTCTAAATTTAGCTTGCTTATTTTTCTTCGTCCAACGGACGACTTTTTGAGATTTTTTCTAAAATATGGGTTTTGACTAGAATTTCGTTGCAAGCCAACCCAGATCGTCCGTTTTTGAAAATATGAAGACTGAAAAAGCAGCAAACCCTAATTTTCCCCAAAAAAGCAGAAAAAAGCTAGCATCTGGGTATTGTTCTTGAGCATAATCTAAATGGACCCAGTTGATTAGATTTTGAAAACCTTATCTTCTGACTAAAAAAGCAACAACTTTTGGTTTCTCTGAAAAAGCTGAGGTATGGGTTTTGTCCAGAAGAAGTTTTAGCATAGACCCAGAAGCCTAGGAATGGATGAATATTAAGTTTTCCCTGACATGCAAAATAAAAGCAACTGCTGCAACTTAGAGAAAATTCTTCAACAATTTGTCCAGAAGATAGACCAAAAATGGATCAGCTTGCTGAAAATTGATAGTATAGGCCTCCTTCTTCTCAAATTTGATGTTCTTGATGAGAAAATACGAAAAAGGAAGCTCTCTTTGATTGCTGATCTGAATTTTTTATGAGAAACCAGCAAGTTAGGGTTCTTGAATCTTGAAAAATATGAGTCTGAAGCTGCTGCTCTGTTTCTCTTTTAGGCACCTACAAGAAAATATGAAAAATAATGCCTAGAGATGTCTTTAAATAAGTTTTTGCTTTGAAAACAGCTTCTCAAACCCTAATCTTGAAGAAACCCTAAACCTAATTCACGCCTTCAGCAAAGGCGTCTTTCTCTTCTCTTTGAAATTTTGAAATTTTCAAAAATAAACTAAGGCATGAAGAAATGGGCGCCCTTCTTAAGGTATGGCGCCTAGTCTTTCGAGACTTAGCCAAATTTCTATCATTTTCAACTTTCGTTAACTTTCTGACCCTGCTTCAGCTCTGTCTCCTGGCCTCTGGATTTATCCGATGAACGAACTAATTCTTCGATTACGGAGCCTGATCACATCTAACAACTTTGTTCTGGAGACGTCATCTGCCAAAAACTTCATTTGTCCCTTCGAAAAGTCAGGTGCCTATCCTTGATAAGGGCGCCCATTTCTTCCAGTGTTAGCCATTTTCGTGATCTTCAATCTTTATGCTTGTCTTCTGACCTTCAGATGATTTCACTATTCCGGGTGCTGTACTTGTCAGATTGATTGGCTATCAAGTTCACTGGACAGCTGAGATTAATCTGCAAGGGGCCTTCTGGATCACTCATTTTTGGAAACTGACTTCTGGTGGCCTTAAACCCTAGGCGCCCTTCTCCTTCAAAGGCGCCCATAGCTTCCATTGTTAGTTTTTATTTTTGAATTTTCATTGCTGCTTTCCACTTTTTTGCTATTTCTCACACTTTTTCTCCTCTGTTCGCCTGGCGATATTTAATGACTACTGATTCTGACGGACAAGCTGATGGATTCGTTGGAGACCTGAATCCAATCTGATGAAGTCGTGCTGAAGAAGTCTTCTACAAATTTGATCATTTAACCTCTCAAAAGTTTGGGCGCCCTTCTCCGTCAAGGGCGCCCATCTTATCCAGACTTAGATTTTATTTCGTTTTCATCTTCAGAGTTTTAAAATACCTCTCTTCATGACTCATGTTCGTCTTGAATTTGCCAGTGACCGAATGATCTAACGAGCATGCCAATTGATTCGTTGCAGAGCTGGGATGATTCTGAGCAACATTGACTTGGAGATAGAAACCCTGATTTTGACTTTTGACCTCTTGAAAAGTTGGGGGCCTTTCTCTTTCAAGGGCGCCCATAGCTGGCAGTGTTAGAAAATTTTAATCAACTTTTCAATTTTTACCTTGTAACACGTGTTTCCATTGACTTTGATTGCCAAGATGAAAAATATTCTAAGGCATTAAAAGATGGGTGCCTCTTCTTGACAAGGGCGCCTGAAATCTCCAAACTTAGACAAAATTTGGCATTTTTCATTTTTCAAACTTCCTTAGCTTGTTCCTCGTTTCTCGTGCACATTGTTCATTGACAGCCTCTGTTTGATGCTCAAACGCTTGATTTTGACACCTGGCAGCTAACTGACCTCCATCGATGACCTTGGATCTCTGAAGCAGCTTCTGAAAAAGCAGAATAGACCCAGTAGAGTAAAATTGACCTTTTTGTGATTCTGACTACACCAACCCGATAAGGAAGTATTTTAAGCCAATCAAAATCAGTCTGAACCCTAACGGCCAAACTTTCTATTTTTTAGAAAAAAAATTCAAGTATTCATTTCGTAAGAAACCCAGAAAAACCCAGAAAAAGTTTCAATTTTTAGAAAACTGCTAAAAATAGAAATTTTCCTAAAATTTAGGGATGAAAAATTGAGATCTGGGTATTGTAGGTTTGATCTTTTTGGACCGACCCAGATTGTCAGATTTTGAAACTTTCAAGTTTTTGACCCCCATGCAAGACATGCAGACCCCCATTTTGACCTTTTTGACAAATTTAACAGTATTTTGACTCAATTCTTCAAAATGCCTGTATAACGAAAATTTTAATTTGGGGTACAACACCTACCATGATGAAACATGGATATCATAATATAACAGATTAACAATGTACACATCAACAAACAATACTAAATAATAATAATAATAATAAACAATAAACAATAATAACAAATAATGAACAATAATGACCAATCATGGCCAAGGATAAACAATAGTAAACAATAATAAACACTACTGATTCTACTCTTGTAGATCTCCGATCATATTAAATGGAGACAAACAATAGTAAATACATTAATTGATCCTAACTTATAACTCTGAATATATTATAACTAGAAGCAAATAATAAATGCACCTATTGATCTATTCTATAAATTTCGACATTATAATTGAAAACAAACCATATTTACTAATTCTACTCTATGGACTTGTTGTGACCTTTTCACACATCACCCCATTCCAGATGGGGAGCCCCCTAATTTTTGCTCCATTCTAGTCTTTTGGCTTTAGTTTTGCGTCTCTCTCTCTCTCTGGTCTTCTGTCCTTCCGAGGATGTCCCATCATTTGACCTGGTTGAAATTTCGGCTATCTGTGAAATTGGGGTTTTCATCCTTTAGGCTTGTTTGAGGTCAAGTAGAGTTATCAAAGTGAAAACTGAGCTCAACACTACGATCAGAAGACTCAAGGCAGGATCCCATCAAATATTCACTGAAATCTGACAACTTACTATTTTTAGGAAGTGCCTAATTTGGAGGTCTCTTCCTCAGAATTTTGGGATTCGGACTGTTCCATCACATTTAGGGTACTTCAAAGTACTCACACGCAAAATTTGAGCAAAATTGGACAACTTGCTATTTTTAGCAATTCAGGCTTCAAGAGCCATTTTTAGGGTATGCACATATGATTTTCGGTACACGTCTGGAGAATCTTTCTAGGTTTCCCGAGACCTTCACAGTGATGTAACATGCAAGCCAGGTTGAGGACTTTCAGTAAGTCAGGTTTCAAAAGGCTATTTTTTGGGTTTGCATGCAGAGTTTTTCAGTGCATGTCAAGATGTTCCTCATGGGTTTTACGAGAGCTTCATAGTGATATGACATGCAAACAAGATGGATCATTTTTCAGGGACTTACTATTTTTAGCCAGTGCCCGCATGTGGACCAGTTTTCTGGGTTTTTCTAGGTTTTTTGAGATCCCATGAATAGTTTGACATGCAAACTCATCCAACATCAGATTGATCACTTTTTGGGCGCTTACTATAAATAGCAGGTTCACTCTAGCAACTCCCTAACACTTCAGTTCAGCAAGCAGAACAACACACAACGGAAACAAAGTCAAACAGAGACCGTTTGAGGCACATGCAAGTCAAATTAGGGTTTCCACTGTTATGCCTAAAAATAGGGGGTGAAACACAAAAATTGTCAAAATAAAGTACCCCATCAAGACCAGCACCTTTCAGACAGCCTGCGGGCAAAATTTGAATGAAATCGGAATACTTACTATTTTTAGTAAGTCACTTCATGGCTATAAATAGCAGGTCTGTGCCAGAGGCAGGTGTGAACAAGGCACTCAAATCATCAAGATCATATGGAACAAGTTTCAAGTCAAACAAAGCTGCAGAAGTCAAGCAATTTTAGGGTTTGCTAAAAATAGCAGATGATCTCAGGCAACAGGTATAAACAAGGTGGCAGGGTCACAAGAAACATACCACGCCAGCTCCAGGATCAGAACGGGCGAAAAGCCATGAAGAGGCACCTACCTCCAGAATTTACTAAAAATAGATGGCAAAGGTAGCTGAGGCTTGAATAATCTCCTAAGTCAAAATGTCAGCACTCACCCTCAAATGCACCCTTGACAGGTATGAGTAGGGTGGCATAAAAATTTGCCTAAGTCAAAATGGAAGTATACCCTCTCATATTCGCCCATCATGGAGGAGGAGGTATGAAAAGTTTCCAAGATATTCAAAATAAAAGTAGCCTACCTCAAATGCGCCCCCACCTTGAAGTAAAGGACTTGTAAAAAGTCTAAGGCATTGAAAACAAAGTACCAAGGGTAAAATGCGCCCAAAGAAAATGTGAAGACAAGGCTTTAAAAACCTTGTAAGGGTTTGAAATTCCTCCTCACCCCCTAGAATGCGCCCAAGTTGGCAAGGTAAGTTAGATGCATGAAAAAACTTTCTAAGTGTTGTAAGGTGGAAGTTCACTCCCCTAAATGTGCCCAGCACCTTGAGTGATAGGAAAGAAATCGTCTAAAGCATTGAAAATGAAAGTGCAAAGGTGGAAATGCACCCTCAAGAAGGAAGGGACTTAGAAATTTTCTAAGTCATGCAAAGTTAAGGCACTACTAGGAAAATGCGCCCATGAAGTGAGGAGGTGTTATGAATTTTTCTAAGGGATGGAAACATAAGCTCATGCCTTCAAATGCGCCCAAGGGGTAAATATGTCAAGAAATTGTATAAGGCAAGTAAATGGAGGTTGACCCCTCTAAATGCGCCAAGGATGAGGAGAGTGGGATGAAGAAAATTCTAAGTTATGAAAATTGCAGCACATGGCCTCAAATGCGCCCAAGTTGATAAGGAGGAAGTGACTTTAAAAGTTTCTAAGTGTGAGAGAAATGAAACCTCGCTAGCTGAAATGCACCCAAGGTAACAAGGTGGCTGAAAAGTTGTCCAAGGCATAGATAAAATGAAAGTGTCACCTCTAAAATGCGCCCAGCAAGGGTTATGAGTTGAAGAATATTTTCTAATGCTGGAAATCTGAAGAACATAGCAAATGCGCCCAAGAAAAAGAGTGTGTGGGATAGAAATATTTCTAAGGCAAAAGAAAAACTACACCTCCCTAAATGCGCCCACAAGGTAGCTTGGCAATTAAAAATGTTCTAAGGCAATGAGAATAAAACTACAACTCCTCTAATGCGCCCATGAAGAGGAATGAAGGATGCTCAAGTGGAGATTATCTAAGTGGTGAAACAAAAGCACAGGAGGTGATGTACGCCTAAAGGCAATGTGATGACTTGGAATATTTCTAAGTATCACAAAATGGAAGCTAGATCTCCCATATGTGCCCTTAGCTTGAAGTGAAGGTGTTTGAGGAATGCCAAATTCAAAAATGGAAGTAGCATAGGTGAAATGCGCCCTCATGGAGAATGCTGGATGAAAATACTCCAAGTAAGAAATTTCCTCCTCATAGGGTGAAATGTGCCCAAAGAGGAATAAAGAAAAAGTAAAGCTTCTAGGCGTGGAAATGCTTAGGAGGTGAAAGTGGAAGCTTAGGATGTTAAATGCACCCACCTCATGAAGTAAGGTTGGATAAAGGTTTCTAAGGTATTAAAATGGAAGCATGTGCTAGGAAATGCGCTCAAGGTGAGTTAAAAAAGTTTTAAAATTTTCTAAGGCATTTCCTAAGGTGAAGATGAGAAATACGCCCAGGGGAGGTAATATCAAAATTTCCAAGTGCAAGGTGAAATGTGCTCGTAAGCAGGAAGAGAAATTCTTCAGAAAGACAAGAAAAACGCCAAGGCATGAAAAGTGAGACCTACAGAGGTGAAGTGCGCCTACAATTAAAATGAAATAAACCTTAGCAATTTTTATTATTTTCAAAAAATAATAAAAATTAAACTTACCCCTTCGTCTGGATACACATGAAAATGATGATTTCTGAGGGGAAATTTCTTCTGGGTATTGGACATTTCCCACTGGGAGATGATTTTAAAAATTTTCACACCTCGCTCAAGATTTTTCGGTAGAGATTTTAGCCTAGCGCCTATTGATGAATTTCCTAGGCGAAAGTAAATTTTCTAAGGCAAGTAAAAGAAATGTTTTTACAAAAAATGCCTCGGCTGGTGATGTCAAAATGAGTGCCTAGATTACAATGGATGAAATTTATAAAGCAGATAAAATTGTCTAAGGAAAGGGAAAATAAAACAAGGGGGTCAAATACACTCACAGGAAAAAGATGAAATTTGCCTAGGTCATGGAGGAATTCGAAGATGAAATGAAGCTCGAACATCAAGCATTCAAATGCGTCCTCAAGGTGAAATATTTTCTAAGGCACAGACTCCAGGCACAAGGTGGTGGATGCGCCCTTGAAGAAGACCTCATGAAATGAACATAGTGCGCCCATGATGAAAGTTCACAAGAGAAAATGATGAATTCTATCAGATCTAGGGATCAATTAGTCAAAACAAGGAAATCAGGTAAGTAAAGTGAATCTATGTCATAAGTGTTTTGATACTCTTCTTTTTGTTTTGCAGGAAGAAGATATTGGAAGAAACGGCTAAGTGTTGGGATCTCTCCACAAAGACCCTCAAATGTGCCCGACTCAAGAAGGCATGCGACAAAGCAAAGATGAAGAAATTAGGTGAAAAGTTCCCAAGGCAAAGGGAAATGGCGGGAAAAATTTGTCTAAGGCATTAAAGAACGTGATGCGGAAGAGGCTAAATGCGCCCAAGGCAGTGGGCTAGAGAAATATGAAAGTTACGAGGAACAAGTGCCTCTAGGAATTAAGGCAACATGAGGACTTAAAGGAGAAAAACTTTTTGCAAGAAGGGTTCGAACTGAGTGTTGTTGTGTGCTTGCCTCCTCCTAGCGCAACAGAATTGGCATGCAGAACAATGGGAACATGTTTCTGGATGAGAATCTTCTAGAGGATAGTGGGCATTAATTGCTCATAGTGGTTCTTGCAGAGGAGTGGAGAATCTTTTGTTCATTTATTACCCCACTCCTCTATGTGGCGGTTTTTAGGGCATATGTGGCTCAATCTGAGCCCTTCATTGTATTTGAATCTAAACCGTCTATTGGACTGGGCCAACTATAAAAGGGGCATCCCCCCTCATTTGTAATAGATTAGATTAAGAGATCAGAGAGAGAGAAGATAGAAGTTAGGATAGAGAGTAGAGCATAGAAGTAGCATAGCATAGTTTGAAAAGGAAAGAAAGCTTTCCCTTTGAAATTTTTGGAAGAAGTTGTTGTGGAAAACTCTCATAATACAAAGGTTTATCATTGCTTGGTGGTTCTATCTTTTATTGTGAGTAGCTAGCAAGGCTTTT
This sequence comes from Sequoiadendron giganteum, assembly GCA_007115665.2. Classification (NCBI taxonomy): domain Eukaryota; kingdom Viridiplantae; phylum Streptophyta; class Pinopsida; order Cupressales; family Cupressaceae; genus Sequoiadendron; species Sequoiadendron giganteum. Next base: position 539,449,697 of record CM021101.1, read on the forward strand.
TCGTCTTTCCAATTCAAGTAGATTAGAGTAAAGTAGATTTTATTTCATGCAAGTAGCTGTTAGCTATGGAATGCGTTGTTTAGTTTGAGCAAGTTTCATTCATCCATACCACTAGCGGGCTCGCCCTGTGTGGTCAACTAGATTATTTTGCACTTAACTTCGATTGTGACTCGTATATCCATATGCATCATTGTGATGGTATGTGCATTCGTGCCACAGTTTGAATATCCTTTCCATCCTTTGAAGATTGCACCGGTTTTGTAGAAGATGTCCGAAAGGAGGCAAAGCAGAATTTGGTTCAAAACTTGCTGAAATTGATCCTCGTGTCCCACCTTTAGACTAGATGGTAGCATCCCTAATCCTTACATCCTTTTGCATTCAGCATTATCTGGTTAGTTTAAGAACCCGAGCGTCATTGACAAATCTCCCGAAATTTGAGAATCCTTTTCTTCTGAATGAGCAACTAACGTAAGTCCCCTTGAAATAACCAGCAAATCACATCGAGCCAACTGAGACTATCCCCTGCATAAGGAACCTTGGAGTTGAACGTATGATCTTTCTAGCAATCTTAGCATGCGGAATACTTTGATCAAGAGAGGATAGAGTATCCGTCGGGAAACTTTATTCTGTGTTGGTGCGGTCACAAAACACCCATCAATAGGACTATTAACATTTTATAAGTTAAGCATGCCTATCGGTTCCTTAATTTATCTTTGCAGATCTGCCCAAACATATGCAATCTGACTTTATCCTTATATTTCTCATCCTCTATATCCCCCCTTTGGAAAGTCATCGGTCCTTTTCTTATAGCCGATCAAGGCCTTGGCTTGGGACATGACTCTATGTGTGCCCTTTGGAATCGGTCTCTGTAGTATTTAGTATATTTTGTAATTATTTTATTTAGTATTTGTTTCTTCTATGACTTCTTTTAGTGTAGGTTATTATATCAATGATATTTATAATTTTTTACATATTTTTCTATAATCAGCTTCATTATTATAACATGGATTATTCTACAATATTTATTTTGTGATTATAATGAGTGTCTATGGTAATCATGATGTAGATAATAAGGGTTAAATTATTATTAATATCGTATTTATAATTATAGTTATATTTAAATTGCAATTTCTCATATTTGTATTTTGATATATTTGCAATTTCTCGTATTTATATTCTAATATTTATTTTGTTATTATAATTATAATAATACTATATTATATTTTATCTCTGACTATTATAATTATAATATTATCAATGAGAATTATAATTATAATGATATTTTAAATTGTGTTTCTTTATACTTGACTATTTAATAATGATATTTTAAATTACCTTCTCTATTTATATTTTTTTGATATGAGTATTCTATTTGAATGTGTATATTATTAACATGCTATTGTATATCTAAAAATATATATTAAGCTTATACTTATCTTAGATGCCCCTTTGTGATGGGGACATCATAGAGAGAGATGGCCAGTTGGGAGAGAATGATAGACTATTGGTAGAGAAGGATGCACAGATGGCCGATGTGCAGTGACTCTTAGCCGAGAAGGATGGTCACCTACAAGAGAAGGGCAAGGAGTTGGATAGCAGTAGGCAGGAGCTCGAGAAGGCAAAGGCCAAATTGGCTAAGGTGGTCCAGATGGTGAAGCTCACACGTGAGAGGCAGCTAGCATCTCCAACAGCAGCAGCTAGCCACAACGACCCTTACATCATTTGTACACCCAAGGGCGCTTTCTCACCTCCCTCTTCTTAATTTCCCTTTCTATTTCCCGTTTTTATTTTTTGTCGACTGGACGACTACTTTTGTGGGGGGATGATGTAGATGGCCGAGAGTGTAATTAGTCGGCCAAGTTTTGTAAGTAAATAAAACTTTAGTTAGCAGCAAATATTTCATTTACTTTTTGTTATATGTTGTTTCGGGAAGTTAAGTCTTCAACCAATGGGATTAGTTGTAATGAAGAGTCACGATGGTTGGTTTCTCAACCACCACCAACGACTATATGTACTTGGGTCATTATAGTCAAGACATGTGATGATAGTGAATATGACATTGTGCTACAGTATGTTACATTCTGATATTATGTTCTAGTACAAATGATTGTACTTGGTTCCATTGCATTAATAAATGAAGTACCATTATTTTGTGCAATATGCATTCATGAATGTTTTGTACATGTTCTATGTTCTATGAGTTACATTTCCGTTTACTCTCGTAGTACATTGAATCTATCCCAATGAGTAAACATCGATGAGTTACACTCCAAATTGCGACGAGTTAAAGGTTGAAACTCGACGAGTTAAAGGTCGAAACTCAGCAAGTTAAAGGTTGAAACTCGACGAGTCAATTGGTCTAACTACTCGCAAGTAAACCCACAAGTAGCTCGTGCGACCTCCAAAATCGCGAGTACTCGCAAGCTTAGCCAGTACTCGCCAAGTCTACAATCTATGCTTGTGACATCAACAACCCTACATTTTTGGTACCGAAAAGACATGTAGAATCCATCTTCCATTGAATCATATCTTTCCTAGGTCATTAATGGCACTCTACAAGGAGTAGGGAAGTAGTTAACATTTATCTCAACTATGTGCAAAAATTTGATGAAGAGCTAGCTATCACAACCTTGGCATGTGTAATAAGTTAAATTCCTCAAAATCCACAAAGTAGATGAACTAAATCAAGTGCGACAACCATTGGGAATGGCAAACCAGCCACCACATTAATGGTAAACTAAAAAAAATTATCATTGCATTGAATTTACATGAGAATTTGTGCCCTTGACATTAATGATGCCATTTTGGGAAGAAAAAACCTATTGAAGTAGTTGCAAGGTCGAACCTAGCCATTAATGGCATTTTGGGAGGATCTAGCAAGTAGTTGGGGCAAACAAGGGAAGTTGCAGTAGTTTGACAAAGGTTAAGAGGTCAAAAGCAGATGCAAGATTTTGATGTGTGGTTGGACCTAAGATGTTACATCCCAAAATGTGAGGTTACTATTTACTATTACTAGATGTGGAAAAAGTGAATGTGATGCGAATTCTCAAGATGAATTAATGATGCTTGTACCTTGTTATCAATATGAATGTTATATCACTTGATGTTGTTTCATTTGATGTTGTCTCAGTTCATGTTATTCATGGTGAATGTGAAGTCCCCATCACAAAAGGGTATTTAAGATAAGTATATGTTTAATATATTTATATTTTTAATAAATCTACAATAACATGTTTCTATTATATACATTCAGATAATCGAATTTACACAGATTAGAATATTTTTCCTGACTAACTTGGATGCTATAGTAGCGGCTTAAGCAAGATCGACTAATAGCTAGTTCTCTATACGCAAATGAAGAATAAGGAGATCAACATATGATAAAGCAAACATAGAAATAATAAAGCAAACAAACACATCGAAATGCAAATAAATATATAAAAAAAAATTTAAAAATGAATATCAATATAAGTATCAAGAAGATAAATATAAAATTTAAATATTAGTACAATTATAATCATTATAATATGATACTAAAAATATTAATAAAATATTTAAAGACCTAATAATAAAATAAAAATAAGACAATTTAAAAAATATCAATATAATGATAATTGATAATATTATAATTATAGTGCTCATTATAAAACACAAATATTATGTGTAATTATTACTAAATAAATAAATATAAACATATATATGAATATAAACATTCTGATATTACTATTATTATTATAATATAATAATAGCTAATATAAAAACCAATATATAATATATTAACTACACAAACACATAACATAAAGGCAGCGATAGAGGCAGAAATGGGGATTGTTAAGACAATAATTGTATTTCATAAGGGTGATCATGAATTACGTGATTTCTTTATAAAAGGTGGTGACTTCTCAAAAGGTTAACTCTTTTTAAAGAGATGCCACGTTTCATAAAGGTAAGAGGATATAAGATGTGAATGTGAAATAATAATGGACATGGGGAGGGAGATTTAGGAGGTATAAGTATATAAGGAAGAGAAAGTAAATAAGAGCACATTTAAAAGATCTATGAGAAGACTTAAACGAGATGAATTAGAAATCTGGATAAAACCAGCAGCTTGGAATAAAAGCAGAAATATATAAAAGACAATATGGGAGATAGATGAATAATAAAATATTAAGAGGCTTACTCAAATACGTATGGAACAAAAGGATGAATCAGACATACAAAAGTTTGAAGTATAACAACTATATACAAGGAAGCATATATGGTACACCACCTAAGAGCAGATTGGTGGGGATTTGAGAAGGAAATAAAGGAAATAAACATAAAAGATCTATTGGCAGCAAAGGATTTAGCTTGTATTGGATTAAATCAAGCCATGGTACTTTCTAAATCTATTGTTTCCTTGAGAAGTTGATAATTTAGGTTAAAATTAGTATAATTCCTAATGGGGACATTACAGTGGTATCAGAGCATCTTTCCTGCCATCATGTATGTGCTTGAGCTACCTACTTGTCTACTTGAGCTAGTTTCCTACTTGCTTGAGCTAGTTGCTTGCCTCCTTGAACTAGTTGCCTACTTACTTGAGTTGGTTGCTTGTGTGCTTGAGCTAGTTGCCTACTTGTTTGAATTGGTTGTCTACTTGCTTGAGCTAGTTGCTTGCTTGCTTGAGCTACATGCTTACATGCTTAAGCCGGTTGCCTACTTGCTTGAGTTGGTTGCCTACTTGCTGGAGCTGGTTGCCTACTTGCTTGAACTAGTTGCTTGTATGCTTGAGCTACTTGCCTGTCTACTTAAACTACTTTCCTAATTGCTTGCGTACTTGAGCTGGTTGCTTGCATTCTTGAGCTGCCTACCTGTCTACTTGAGCTAGTTGCATACTAGCTGGAGCTACTTGCTTGCATGTTTGAGCTACTTACTTGTCTACTTGAGCTACTTGCCTATGTGCTTGAGTTGCTTGTTGCCTGCTTGAGCTACCTAAACGATGAAGGACAACTTATCTTAGAGCCATAATTTATCCTAGACACCAGAGAAAGGAAATAGAGGAACAGGATCATTAGTGAATCTCTCATCAAGTGGAAGGGACTTCCTAAAGAAGATGCTACATGGGAAAGAGAAGAAACTATTAAGGCATTTAAAGATAAACAAATTTAGGAAGGGCAAAACATGATGGCCCTTGACTAGAACAAGAAATGAACTTTGGATGTAATATCTTCAAAATAAGTTAATAAGACATTCTTCATGCACAAGGACATAACTTGAGGATAGTATGTAATATTACATTACAACACATGTAAGATCTTAAGTATGGATACACCAAAATATAGGGTATCCATAAGGCCTGAGAAGTGAAAAGCTCGCTTCCAAGATTATAAGGTTGAATAAACTTGAGAAATCAGGTATCCGGAAGGCCTGGAAAGGATGTTACAATCTTTTTCAGGATTCTAACGCTGGGTACACTTAAGAGCAAGGTATCCAGAAGGCCTGGAAGAGGTGTCACAATCTTTTCCAGGATTACAAGGCTGGATACACTTAGAAATAAGGTATCTAGAAGGCCTGGGTAGAGTTGTTACAACCTTTCCCTAGGATTCGAAGGTTGGGTACCCTTAAACAAGGTATCCAGAAGGCCTAGGAAGAGGTGTCACAACCTTTTCTTAGGATTCTAAGGCTGGATACCCTTAAACAACGTATCTAGAAGGCCTAAGAAGAGGTGTTACAACATTTTCTTAGGATTCTAAGGCCAGTTACCCTTAAACAAGGTATCCAGAAGGCCTAGGAAGAGGTGTTACAACCTTTTCCTAGGATTCTAAGGCTGGACACCCTTAAACAAGGTATCCAGAAGACCTAGGAAGAGGTGTTACAACCTTTTCCTAGGATTCTAAGGCTGGACACCCTTAAACAAGGTATCCAAAAGGCCTAAAAAGAGGTGTTACAACCTTTCTTTAAGATTCAAGGCTGGATGCCCTTAAATAAGGCATCCAGAAGGCCTGGGAGGAGATGATACAATCTTTTCCCGGGATTTAAGGCTGGATACACTCCATAGGGAGGTATCCAGAAGGCTTGGAAAGAGATTAGATGTAACAAGATGTTACAATCTTTTCCCAGGATGAAGACAACTGTACCGGCCAAGAACATCCAAAGATTAAGTAGGAGAAGAAAAGCATTAAGGAAAGGATTGCAAGTTGTTTGAGGACAAGCAAAGTCAAGCGGGGGAGACTTGTGATGTCCCCATCACAAAGATAAGTATATATTTAATATATTTATATTTTCATAGATATACGCATTCAAATAGAGTAATCATTAAAGAACATTCTCACTTAAATTATATATATATATATATATATATAAACATGACTAACTTGTGTGTTGTTCGTGACAGATTAGAAGAAGAGATCCTTGAAGAAACTAAGATGTTTTGCTTGAGGACAAGCAAAGTCAAGCGGGGGAGACTTGTGATGTCCCCATCACAAAATGGTATTTAAGATAAGTATATGTTTAATATATTTATATTTTTAATAGATATACAATAACATGTTTCTATTATATACATTCAGATAATCGAATTTACACAGATTATAATATTTTTCCTGACTAACTTGGATGCTATAGTGGCAGCTTAAGCAGGATCAACTAATAGCTAGTTCTCTACGCAAATGAAGAATAAGGAGATCAACATATGATAAAGCAAACATAGAAATAATAAAGCAAACAAACACATCGAAATGCAAATAAATATATAAAATAAATAAATAAAATGAATAACAATATAAGTATCAAAAAGATAAATACAAAATTTAAATATTATTACAATTATAATCATTATAATATGATACTAAAAATATTAATAAAACATTTAAAGACCTAATAATAAAATAAAATAAAATAAAAATAAGACAATTTAAAAAATATCAATATAATAATAATTGATAATATTATAATTATAGTGCTCATTATCAAACACAAATATTATGTGTAATTATTATTAAATAAATAAATATAAACATATATATGAATATAAACATTTTGATATTATTATTATAATATAATAATAGCTAATATAAAAACCAATATATAATATATTAACTACACAAACACATAACATAAAGGCAGCGATAAAGGCAGAAACGGGGATTGCTAAGACAATAATTGTATTTCATAAGGGTGATCATGAATTAAGTGATTTCTTTATAAAAGGTGGTGACTTCTCAAAAGGTTAACTCTTTTTAAAGAGATGCCACGTTTCATAAAGGTGAGAGGATATAAGATGTGAATGTGAAATAATAATGGACATGGGGAGGGAGATTTAGGAGGTATAAGCATATAAGGAAGAGAAAGTAAATAAGAGCAGATTTAAAAGATCTATAAGCGGACTTAAAGGAGACGAATTGGAAATCTGGATAAAACCAGTAGCTTGGAATAAAAGCAGAAATATATATAAGACAGTATGGGAGATAGATGAATAATAAAATATTAAGAGGCTTACTCAAATACATATGGAACAAAAGGATGAATCAGACATACAAAAGTTTGAAGTATAATAACTATATACAAGGAAGCATATATGGTACATCGCCTAAGAGCAGATTAGTGGGGATTTGAGAAGGAAATAAAAGAAATAAAGGAAATAAAAATAAAAGGTCTGCTAGCAGCAAAGGATTTAGCTTGTATTGGATTAAATCAAGTCATGGTACTTTCTAAATCTATTGTTTCCTTGAGAAATTGATAATTTAGGTTAAAATTAGTATAATTCCTAATGGGGACATTACAGTGAAATACTGCATATATGTGAATAGATGGTTATTGAAGTATTGTTACTCTAACTTTAAAGATGTTTATATATATACTGCTTATTGTTGTGAACAAAGGACTGCTAAGGTATGTGCTAGTGGTTGCAGGAAAACGTTTAGTCTCTAGGGGGAGGGGAAGTATCACTTGGGAGAGGAGCTTAGTCGGGTAATCGGTAAAGTAGACTATCTGAGCATACACACACTTCACCTTAAACTGAGTAAACCAAGTCAGTTCTGTATAATTTTAAGGTAAGTCATCCATAGCTTGTATGTTTTGCAAGTAGAGGTCTTGACTGCTTCTGTGTGTTTTACGTGAGGTCCATCCTTGTGCTTGTTTACGATCATTGTGATGGTAACATCAATAGATGCATGTATCAGAAGTCAGTATATATATATATATATATACATGTGTATAGTATATACATGTATCTGTAGGTATAAGACATGCCGATACAAGCATAAATTGGCTAATGGATATGCCATACGGATGTATCGATATGGTATACGTACGTATACGTGTACATAGGGGAATATACTGGTATATGTATGTATATATGCACACGTCCATTATTGTGTGGATATTAATAATATTATATTATTATTGCCTAACAATTATATTTATATATATATATGTATGAATATACATACTAGGTATGTTGACTCACTCACGATAATATTTATATTTGTGTAATTGTATATTAGAGGTTATATATATATATATATATATATTATAGTAATATTAAGACATAAATATATATTTATATTTATACTTAGGTATTTAAATATAAATATATAAATATGTTTTAAATATTTAAAACTATAATTATACATATAATAAAATATATAATTAAACTATGGAAATCAATTTATTTCCAGATTAATTAAAGATTAATCTCTCACTTAGGAAATCGACTTATTTCCTATTTCATTAAATATTTATATTGCAAACCATGGAAGTTGAATTATTTAAATAAAATGAAAATCAATGTTTGATTAATTTATCATCACATATTTGGGAAACCGAATTATTTCCTATGTATTATGGAATTGACTTTTTCTTATTTTCATCATGAATTAAATCGGGTTGAATAACCTTGGTAAATCGCATGAAAGAAATATGATGTTCAATAAACATTATACTTCATAAGGTCAAAATTCAAATATTTGGGAAAACTGTAATAAACTTCCAGTGAAAATGAAAAATGGAGGAGGAGATACGCGTGCAATTGTTGAAGCACTCAGCTAAAGGAAATGCAGACGTGGCTTGCAGTGTGTCAATGGATGCCTGAAATTAGGGATTTAAATGAGAAATTTAAGAAAGACTTTGTCACTCAAAATATCTCTTACCTGTTGAATCACGCCATTGCTGAAGGTGTCGATTCTTGCTCTTTGAATGGAGTCAATTTGAATCTTTCTTCACCTACTGTCAAATTGATGGCTGAATCATCTTCTCAATTCGTTGAGTATGGGGTCTTCCATCCGCCACATGCCAGTTGAAGCAGTCAATCAAAATACCTGTCAATCACCATGCCTTCCCGTGAGGAATGCGTTGGGGAATGAGGCTCTATATAAAGTCGTCATTCTGCTACGATTCATCATTCATTTCATTCATCGAATTCATTCCTTCTGCAATTATAATTGTTCTCATTCTCCAGCTTGAGCTTTCATATTGCAAGAGTATGTTATCAATTTCTGAGAAGAGCAAAATATTCGTAATTCAAAGTGTCATTCCTTCATACTGTTGGAAGTGTGAATCATCATAATTCTGAGTCATAATTGAGAAGTTGACCAGTTGTGAATCAATTATTGAGTGATCAATTTCTGAGAGGGAAACATAGTTTAATTTTGCTATTAGTCTGGAAGTGTTGCAAGTACAGACCAATCCATCAACGTTGGAGGAAAGCTTAAACCAGGCATGGGTTATCATTCTTCTATACATCTCATCTTTATATCTTTGAATTATTATGAAGTTATGTTCAATGTCTATGTTTAGATAGAAGATGTTTATTACTGTTGTATGTTGAAAAAGGGTGTTTTCAATAGACTGTCCAATAGCTTGCATATAGTGATTATGTCATAGAAGATGCATACTTGTTAAGAAAAGTGAAATAGGCAAATATTGGGTTTGAAAGGTTAAAAGATGCATACTAGTGAGATTGCATTACTTGAATGATCCCCATAGTAATAGAAAGCTATTTGCATGAATACTATTTGTTGAGCTTGCTTGCATTCGGATAAAAGGTATTGAAACCTTGGAGTTGCTATTATAATGTGTTTTAAGTACTCCATAATAGGAGAAAGTACTTGATTGAGGAATTCAACTATATTACAATGTAAGTATTTAATTATACTAGCGATGTTGGGACATAGGATGTTTTATGTTTGTATTTATCGTTGGTACAGAAGAAGTGAATGGTTGCATTCTAGTTGCAACTCTGCAATAAATTGTATGATCACCATATAAAGGAGAGTATTGTTTTCATTAGTTACTATATACTAGGATTGAGATGAGGATAGGAGTCAAGTAAACTCTTCAACTTTAGTTATTGGGTTAACTTAGGTAAGTTGAGTTACTCCTCGGATAAAGATTTCCAGTGTAGGAGGGGATATGTGAATTACTTGATTATGCTGATTCATTTCTAGTAGTACCATGTGATGTAGGATGTCTAAGTTACGGATTACCCAATAGAAGACAAAGACCTACACGTAGTGTAAGATAGCCTTAAATTAAATCGACCCTGAATAGTGTATGTGACAGTTGACCCTCAGTAGAAATACTGTATGAAACACTTTGATCAAAGTAGTGTAATGTACCTACATCCTCTTAGACTGGGCAATGATTACACTATCAATTCACCGTGATCTCGTATTACATCATAGAGCGAAAGTTTGCCGGATGGCACAAGTTCTAGTTATGTAGGACACACCACTATACTCAGTTGGTAAATAGTATCGGTTACCCTACCAATCTCTTCGTTGAAGGGACAGCCATCTATCGACTGATAGATGTGCGGGGGACCCCATTATAAGTCCGTGGTTGGTGGAAAAACGCCCGTGTGATGATTCTCCTCCTCTAAAGGCTACTAAAGTACCAAGATTTGAAAGGCGGATTCGTGGACCTTCTTACTACTATTTATTATTGTTAATGGATGATAGCTTCGGTCAGATATGAATGACAGTGATGCAAGCATCATCGTCATTCATAAGTGATCAAAGATCATCATTCATGTTCAAATATTTCTAAGGAACATTTAAATCGAATTTATGAGCATACATATAAAATTCGATTATTCACGTGATGATATATTCTACATTTATTTAAATCAGAATCCCCTTAATCATCTGCCACCTTGTAGAAGGGAGTATATGTGTTAGTATGTACGTAACAATGATAAACGAAACTTGTTACAAGCCGCACCCTAAGGGACACGTCCCATGAGTGGATGTGTCTCTACTTGTGGAGACACGTCCTCTCATGAGGCGTGACTCTTCGGGGCGGGCTCCTCCCTTATTTATGATGATTCCTCATTCGATATGCAAACATAGAAATTGGATAATGTTCTGCAATCAGCACATTTAATAATAAGTTCAAATCTGGAAATCGAAAATCTGAACATAGAAGTATAAATATTATTTTTGACTTAGAGTTTTCTTACAAAGAATTTCAGACTTAGTTTATTCTTAGATATTAGGATCCTATTGAAAAGATTTGATTACGTTTACATGGTATCAAAGCCAAGTTGTGTGAATCCAAATCAAATCAGTTCGCTCTAGAAAATTCGTGTTTTTCAAAAATCGAATTCACATCACATTCTTCATAATGTCAAGTGTGATCAGATTTGAAGATTGTCTTGCAAGAGCAGACAATTTCATATCATGGAAATTTAGAATCATGATGATCCTTAGAGAGAATAAACTAGACTCACTTGTGAGAGAAAATAAAAAGGAGCCAGAGGCTGAACCTAAGAAAACTCAATGGATCGAAAACAATGAAAGAGCCATGAAAATCCTAGTAGATGCAGTTAGGGATCACATAGTGCCTATCCTAGCAAAACATGAAACTGCATACCATATGTCCAAATCTCTTGAGAGTACTTATGAGATCAACAACACCTGCAGGACTCTAGCATTAAAACGGCAAATCAACAATGCTCAAATAAACAAAGGAGAGTCCATTAATGCATACTTCATGAGGATTATTGAACTTAGGGATCGATTACCCACAATTGGATATCAGATTGACAACAAAGAGTTAACCCTAATTGCACTAGGAGGCCTACCAAAGTCATGGGAGTCATTTATTCAAGGAGTAAGTGCGAGATCTAAACTCCCTAAATTTGATAGGCTAAGAACTGACTGCCTTCAAGAAGAAACAAGACTTTCCACAAAAGAGAATAAACATAAACACATAGATGAAGACATTCATGTTCTCCACACAACATCTAATAAGAGGAGTAAGAAAAACTCCTACAAGAGAGGATCTTTTAAGAGAAAAAGAAATTCCAATGGAAAGGAATCTTATAAGAAGAAAGATATCTCTCAAGTACAATGCTTTAGATGTGATCAGTATGGTCACTATGCAATGAAGTGCCCTGATAGAACTAAACAGCAAGCATCCTTTGCCAAAGTAGAAAAGTCAAAACCAGATCATGAATCTGAGAACTTTGTGTTCTATACAACCCTTTCTAGTCAAGTATCTGACAACACTCAAAATTGGGTAATTGATAGTGGTTCATCCCGACACATCACAGGGTTCAGAGAACACTTGGACTCCATGACTGAAAAGTTTGATGAAGAAGTAACCATCGGGGATGATTCTGCATATCCTGTAAAAGGGGTTGGAACATGCTCCATCAAGTTGAAATCTGGGATTTCTCTGCAACTCACTGGAGTATTATTTGCACCTGGAATAAAAAGAAATCTTATATCCATCTCTGCCCTTGAAGACAATGGTTACAGAGTTACATTTATGGATGGTAAAGTTCTAGTATGGCCTAAGAACTCAACTATTAAGAAAACCCATACCATAGGCATAAGACAAGGGTACCTCTCCAAACTATGCACTGAGGTTAAACAAGCCCTTACTCTTGACACTGTTGATACAAATGAAATCTGGCATAGAAGATTAGGACATCTCCATTTCCGTGCCCTACCTTCTATGGAAAAACTTGTTACAGGCTTACCCAAGCTAAAACCATCTAATGAGGGAACTTGTAAAGGTTGTGCCCTAGGAAAGAATACTAAGGGATCCTTCCAAAATAGCCTAAGTAAAACCCTTAATGTGTTAGAACTAGTTCACTCTGATCTTTGTGGACACATGTTTGTACCTTCTAAAGCAGGATTTCTATACTGTCATATTTGTAGATGACTTCTCTAGGAAAACCTGGATCAATTTCCTTAAGTGTATAGAGTCTTTAGAAATCCTCAAAAGGTTCAAAGAGTTTAAAGCCATCACTGAAAACTTCTCTAGAAAGAAAATAAAAACCTTAAAGACAGACAATGGGAAAGAATATACCTCTGAGATTTTTAAAGAATTCTGCATGAGTGCTAGAATTAAGAGGGAGTTCACAGTTGCCTACAATCCTCAACAGAATGGGGTTGCTGGGAGAAAAAATAGAACCGTTGTAGAAGCTGCTAAGGCAATGTTGCTGGACCAAAACATTGAAACGTCTTTCTGGGCAGAAGCCTCTAGGACTGCTGTCTATATCCAAAATAGATGTCCTCATTCTCATCTTGATAACAAAACTCCTGAAGAAGCCTTTACTGGCATAAAACCTGACATTAGTCACTTTAGGATTTTTGGCTGTCCTGTCTATATTCATGTACCCAAAGAGAAGAGATTCAAACTAGAACCTTCTAGGAAGAAGGGAGTATTTGTGGGTTATAGTGAAACCTCCAAAGCATACAGAATATGCATACCCGGGCAGAAACAAAGTTGAGCAAAGATGTCATCTTTGAAGAAGACATTACATTCAAAGGGGCAAAGAGTTCTAGTGAGACAGAAAATTATTTCCCTAGTGTACCTGAAATGGAACCTACTCCTGAGATTCAGAGGGAGCATCCTGAGGAAATACCGCATGAACTTCCTACCACTTCAAATGAGGATACAAATGACATTGGTAGAAAGAGACCACTTTGGGCCAAGAAGATGATCAAAGAAGCAGAGGATCATGCAGCACCTAAAGGAACGTTCAGGGAGAGTAAAAGACCCAAACGATTCTCTACCTATGTTGCCTTAATGAACAACATTATAAACTCTGAACCTACCAGTGTTACAAAAGCCTTCAAACATCAAGCCTGGAAGGATGCAATGACAGAGGAATATCAGTCCATCCTAAAGAATGATGTATGGGACATAGTGCCTAGACCAAAAGAGAAATCTGTTGTCTCTTCTAAATGGCTCTTCAAAATCAAGCATACTGCTGATGGTAGTATAGAAAAACATAAAGCACGTTTCGTGGCTAAGGGTTTTTCTCAAAAGGAAGGTATTGATTATGAAGAAACATTTGCACCTATTGCCCGTTACACATCAATGAGAGCAGTATTAGCCATTGCAGCAGCTAAAGGTTGGAAGATCCATCAAATGGATGTAAAAACTGCCTTTTTGAATGGAACCATTGAAGAAGAAGTCTATCTGGAACAGCCTGACGGTTTTGTGATACATAAATCTAACTCACATGTGTGCAGGCTAAAGAAAGCTCTCTATGGACTTAAACAAGCTCCCAAGGTCTGGTATGAAAGAATTGACAGCTATCTCTTGGGATTAGGATTTTCCAAAAATGATGTTGACTCCAATCTCTGCTTCAAGGTAATCAAAGGTGATATGCTTATAATTATTTTATATGTTGATGACCTGCTGATAACAGGAGAAGATCACCTCATTACTCAAGGGAAACAAGATCTAATTTCTGAATTTGACATGAAAGACTTGGGTATTCTACACTACTTCCTCGGTTTGGAAGTATGGCAAAAATCAGAAGGCATTATACTAAACCAAGGGAAGTATACTATTGACATTCTGAAAAGATTTGGGATGTTGCACTGTAGACCGATGTCTACACCTATGGAAACCAACCTTCACAAATTGAAAGAAGCAGCAGCAAAATCCAAATGTGCATATCCAACCCTTTACCGACAGATGATTGGATCCTTGATGTATTTGGTTAACACCAAACCTAATATTTGCTATGCAGTAAATGTTCTCAGCCAGTTCATGTGTGAACCAAAGGAAATTCATTTAATGGCTGTAAAATATATTTTGAGATATCTTCAAGGCACTATTGGATATGGTCTTCTTTACAAGAATGATCAACTAGATCTACATGGGTACTCTGATTCAGATTGGGCTGGAAGTGTAACCGATCGGAAAAGCACATCAGGATGTTGCTTCAGTTTAGGATCGGTTATGATCTCCTGGATTTGCAGAAAACAATCTTCAGTTGCACAGAGCTCAACGGAAGCTGAATACATTGCAGCCTCAATGGGAGCAAGAGAAGCAGTGTGGCTTCGTAAATTGCTTGTGGGACTCTTTGGTGAGCCCTTGAATCCTACAATTATTCATTGTGATAATCAGAGTTGCATAAAACTCTCTGTGAACCCTGTCTTTCATGATAGATCTAAGCACATTGAGATCCCCTATCATTATGTAAGAGATATGGTGGAGAGGAAAGTGATTCAATTGGAGTATATTAGTACAAATGATCAAACTGCAGACATTCTCACCAAGCCTCTCTCCCGGATCAAGGTAGAGCACTTCAGGAAAAAACTTGGTATGGTTGAAATGTAATTTGTTATTTATGTTTGAAATACAAATTGTTTATAAATTGTACTAATATATAAAGATGTTTAATGTGTAAACTCTTTTGTCATGTGTGTGACTCCATGACTTTATGGGCCTACTCCCCCTGTGTACATTATCGAAAGGTGACGATCTTTCTGATAATGAACACTTGTATTTGACATTGTAAAGTGACGACTCTACAATGATGAACTATCATGATAGATATCATGTGACTTGATATCTGTGGACATGTCATGATAGTATCTCTTGAACACCTTGATGGATATCATGGGACTTGATATCATCTAAAGATCATTGTGATCCTTAAGAGATAATCATGGTGGATATTTATATCTGTGGATATGCCATGAATTATGGTAGACATCATGTGACTTGATGTCAGTGCACATACCATAATGAAGATGTGTTATGAAGAATGTCATGTGACTTGACAACTTTGAGAAAGCATATCATATCTTCGATATCACATGTGAAGGTGATATCTTGACTTGTTTGATTTGAAATATCTTCCCTAGCTAAGAGGGAGTGTTAATGGATGATAGCTTCGGTCAGATATGAATGACAGTGATGCAAGCATCATCGTCATTCATAAGTGATCAAAGATCATCATTCATGTTCAAATATTTCTAAGGAACATTTAAATCGAATTTATGAGCATACATATAAAATTCGATTATTCACGTGATGATATATTCTGCATTTATTTAAATCGGAATCCTCTTAATCATCCACCACCTTGTAGAAGGGAGTATATGTGTTAGTATGTACGTAACAATGATAAACGAAACTTGTTACAAACCGCACCCTAAGGGACACGTCCTCTTATGAGGCGTGACTCTTAGGGGCGGGCTCCTCCCTTATTTATGGTGATTCCTCATTCGATATGCAAACATAGAAATCGGATAATGTTCTGCAATCAGCACATTTAATAATAAGTTCAAATCTAGAAATCGAAAATCTGAACATAGAAGTATAAATATTATTTGACTTAGAGTTTTCTTACAAAGAATTTCAGACTTAGTTTATTCTTAGATATTAGGATCCTATTGAAAAGATTTGATTACATTTACAATTATAAATCTCATTGGAGCTAAGTTAGTTGAGGTACGTTTTATTGTTACTTGTTCTTGTGAAGTTATTGTAATCAAATGGAATCTTTATTGTAATTTTAATATGATATCATGTTCATATAGTATCAATAAAGGAAAGAAAATTTATATTGCAATGACTTGTTAGCACGTTTATTTACTCTTTTGATGTAAATTGGAAAAAAATTATTTTACTGAAGGGTCGGGTCATTTCATAAGAAGTGGATGAAATGGAGGAGGTCTGAAAGTTAGGTCGCTCTCCACATAGGGGGAAATGAATGGGAAAAGGTTAAAGAAAACTTTCCAAAAATTCAATGTAGAAGTCGACATAGGATTTGGACATTGGAGTGGAAGTTTCGATGTCCAAGGGGAATCCGCAAGGAAGAATTGGGAAAATGCATGAAAAGGTAGGGGAATTGAAAGTTTGAATGTTTGGAGATGGACAAGAATTTTGCAAGGGAGAAGTAAGGATGGCACGAGAAAAACTTGCACAAGTGGAGGGGAGAAGTGGATTAAATGAAAGAGGTAAGGGTCCAAATCCAATAATTTTGGCACGGGGGAGGTAAGGATGGCACAAGAAAAACTCGCACAAGTGGAGGGGTGAAATGTCCCCTTTTTCGTGAGCATTAGAGCTTGGAGGATTAGCCTATCATCTGACCCTCGTAGGCTAGTGTTGTGGATTAGAGGGTCCAGTTGGGGCATTAATGAGCTCTTCAGGTGGCAGTTTGCAGTGTTTGGCTCTCCTGACCCTTGGCATATTCAGAGGCGATGTTATTCAAGGGTTTTTGGCTCTATTTTAATGCAATTATTATTCATAGTAAGACAGTTGAGTGATGGAGGCCAACCTTACTATTTTTTATAAGGCACCTAGATGAGCAATGGTTTCAGTCGATTACCTCCTAGCGCTGATGAAATCAAAAAATAATGATTATTATTGGAGTTATGATGTTTTAATTATTAATTAAGTAATACTTTATTAATAATTAATTATAAAGTGATTATATTAATGACATAAGTTGACTTTATAATAAAGGGGGATCATTAATGATATAAAGTTAATTTATAATGTGACCTTTTTGAGCACCTATTTAATGCTATAATATAAAGTCAACATCAAGAGCAAATGATAAAATATATTTTGATGAATTAAAAAGCATTGGAAGTCGTTCCATATCAAGGAGGTATAAAAAGGCATTGGAAAAGCAAATGAAGGCATTCTTGAATCATTCGACACTTGTGCATTTTATGGGCTTTTACCTTGGCAAAGGAAAAACCAGGGTTTTTCTGCATTATTGGTCTTGGAGAGTGTAGCTTCTTCATGATTTTGCTTCCTAAGGGTGTGAGAGATCGTCTGAAGGTTGCATATACAAGTGGCTGCATCCAATGGTCACATTTGAGCATAATAGAAGAGTTTATCATCAAATTTCATAAGGGTTTTAAAGGTAGATCAGAAGTTTTGAAGATCATCATTGATGAACATTTTATTGCTGTCTAGAAGATATTATTCTTGGCATGTGGGAATTTGAAGTGAGCAGATTTTAAGCAATCACCTACAATAATTACAAGGGTTTGAGGACAAGTTTTTAGCTTGTGAAAGAACAAATATTGTGTGGCCCATTTATTATTGCTAACACCATCTTCCTTAGCTACATGGGTTTCAAGAAGCAGTACAGTCTTCCTTTGCTGGCCATACCAGCAGCAATTGCCAGGCCGTACAGATTGGGCGTTGGGCATTTTGTTCTTAGGCAGAAATGCCTAGTTTGGGAGCTGCAGTTGATCACTATTGGTGGCGTTTAGACCTTAGCATTCAAGGCAAACCATATTTAAAGTGAAGAAGTCATCTTCTGCTGCTAGACGTCCCTTATCATGGTGTTTCAGTTTGCTGATATGCAGTTTCAGCCTTGTGATTATTGAGCTTGAATTCCAGGTATGAGCATCTTGTGTTTGTAATGCAGTTTCATAATCTGATTTGGACATATATTTGTATTAGCAAAGAAGTTATTAAACTGAATTGAATCACTTGTTGAATTTGCTGCTGCATGTTCTATCTTTGCAAGTTGTATATGTATTGGCATTTCTTAAATCTCCTGGCAAATTATCATTTGAAAACCAAAACCCAAATATTTAAAAAAAAATATCACATATTCAAACAAGGAAGAAATTTTAGTTTGCAAGTGTCCACCTCGGGTGGGACATTTCAAGGGGAGAAGTGGATGAAATAGAAGAGGGAAGGGTCCAAATCCACTTCGAAAGTCTGGATAGGTAAAGGATGTAAACCTGCAAAAATCGCAGGAAAGGAGGGAGGTCCGAACATGGGGACAGATGTGGGAGGTCTGGACTTCCATCAATTTTCTGCAGAAGAAGGAAATGGTGAAAAACAGAAGGAAAGTGAAGGGGTGGAAGGGCTTTGAAAGATTCTTTCCTCAATCTGATCTGAATTTTCTGAATTTGGTTTTCTTGGAGTCTTTGACCAGCGTGTAGAATAGTTTTTGTTTGGTTTGTGTTTTGTGTATTTTTTGATTTTTTTGTGTTTTTCCGAGTTTATATGAAATGCATGACATGTACAATGCTGATAACGGAAAATAACCAAACATACAATGATTTTATTCACTAAAAGACTGAAATTACATAGATAGGATCCAACTGCAACATACCCATTCTTCCAAAGGTCATGAAATGGTTTTCTTTTACAAGGCTACAAAATATCAGGTCTGATATAACCCTATAACAGCAGTTTCAAATTTACCTGGTTCTAAAAATGACTACCCAATTCGTTTCCAAGTGTGAGAAGAGTTGAGCCGTTGCTGTATGTAAATTCTCAGCTTCAAATCTTCAAAATCTTCACTTAACACTCAGGGTTTGAAGCCCAAATGCCAAACAAAGGTGCGGCTGCCTGTGCAACTGCTAGAAGATGGTAGAAATGTCCTCTAAAAGGACTGATCTGCAATCTAATACAAATTTTCTATCCCCCAAATAGACTGATCTGCAATTATAACCTCAAATAAAGCTGCCAACTCCACACTGAAGCTGGATAATGTTGAATCCTGTCATCAGGAGAAATGGGTTTTCATCCAAATCTCCAAATTCTTCCAGAAGTTTGCGTTCCTGGAAGCTCCAAGCTCTTCAAACCCTCAAGGCTGCTGCTGCTCTCAAATTGAAGTCATAAGAATGAATCCAAAATAGACAAAATTGCCTTTTTATCTTCAAAGGGTCGACCCTTTTGGCCTAAAAATTCATAAAATAACATTGAGGGTCAATTTTACATTGTGAACTTGGCCCCCTTTTCAAAACAGCTTAAGTTCTAGGATTGGGGGTGCACTTTTCACTATTCACTTTTCTAATTTTCAGTTACTATTTACCCCCTTCACTATTCACTTAAAGACATCTTGAATATTTCCCAAATAACCTTGAATTCAACTTCTGAATCTCAACTGAAGGCTTGGAAAGCTCTCGACAAGGTTCCACCATGCTGAAATGGGTTCCCTATCCATATTGCTAACCTACGGAAACCCTAGTAATAGGTCAACCTCTGCTCAGATCTGAAACGCCTAGGGAAGGGACATTACAGGCTTGAAGACTTTACAAAACTCCCATGAAAGTGGACTGACAAAAATGTCCAATAGTCCACTGAAAGTCTGCAAACTCACAGAAAGTGAAGAAAGCCAACCAAACTCTCATAGACTTCAAAATTTGTTTGATTTTAGCAACTTTTAGGATACAATAGGGATAGGGAGGATGATAAAGAGGGACTTTCTAATGCAATTTTGACTAAAGGAGATCCACTGGGAAGTATCTTAGATCAGTTACAGATGACAGGTAAAGTGATGTGGGGAGCACAAAAGGGGCTAGGACTTGGGCAATGTGGACACAATCAAATTGGGCTCCAACACCCACCAAGCCCTATCATTGACTTCAATTACTCATCCAAGCAGCTAGACTGGCCTCACAATATGTCAATGACCTCTTCTAGAATGGATGACTTGGGAGACTTTCAAAAATTCCCTAGGGCATTGGGGCTCTTGGGATAAGCCCAAGAAACATACAAAGATATAGATAAGGAACAAGCCATGAAGAATTTGGATAAGTTCCTACTGGAAAGGAGGACAGCTTGGCAATTGCAATTCGTCCCATTTCAGTGGATACATTTTCCAAGAGGAAATCTGGGTATTATCATATCTGTGATTCTGTATTTGTTTTATATCCAAAGTCTGGTATGACCACTTTACCATGTTCATAGAATTGCATGTATGTAGGATTCTCAACCTGACTTTTCTGCTCTAAGGTTTTAAAAGTATGTGTGGCGATCCTCCTATGCAAAGATCACAGCTTACTGTGTTAAGTATACTTTTCCCAATATTAATATAATTATTTGTCTATAGAAAACATAATTCTCAAACAAATTGAAGAGAAATGCATGGAACCAAGTTTAACAATATGTAGTCTCAAGATCACACTTTAGTTGTATCACATGCTAGAAATTATAAAAATAATAATTAAGATAGCTTTGTGAAATATTTGAAATTTTCCCTCATTCCTGCAAACGACCATCCAATTACAGAAATACCTGCCTTGTAATATCCTTTCATGATTTGAGGTCCTCGAACTTTGACAATACCCTTTGACCCTGCTGGAAGCTTGTCTCCAGTTTCTGAGTCAAAAATTTCCACCTCGGTAGCAGGAAGAGCTCTGCCAACTGTCCCAAGAACCTTCACATATCCAGCAATAGATATCAATTTAATTAAAAACTAATCATGATGATCATTAATTGGCAATAAAGATATATAAAGTTACGTTCAAAGTATAAAGGCGCTTAAAAACAACACATGCAGTATATGAAATATCAAATATGTAATAGAAGATGGATGAAGACAACAAAAAATTAAACAGATAGAGAAAGAAGAAACCAAAAAGAAATAAATATTAATGTCCACCAAATGACCAAAGTATGACTCTGGAACTCAAAAGTATAACCAGTTAGAATAGAGAAGAACTAGAGTAAGAAGAACCCAGGCCATGCCAATCAGTCGATATCAAAACACAACGGGAAAAAAAGAAAGAAAGAAAGAAAGAAAGAGTAGTGTGCATGATACATCTTAGTGGAATTTAAAACCTAATCATTGCCTACAAGATACATTTGATGATATAAACCATTACATAATCAATGATACAGAATTAAGAATCTGAAACATTGACATTCTAGACAAATATATTTATTTCAAGAAACAGAAGTTAAAATATATTATAGAATATAAATGCTCTCTACAGCCCTGAGTTACAAAGATGGGAACCCTTGAAGAAGAAAGAGGAAGAATGGCTAGACTAAGTTATCATGGTCCACTTCTATCATTCAAGCTCATAAAGGAGTCAAAGAATCAAGCTCCAAAAGTTGTTTGTCGGGATGAAGCAAACAAGAATGTTTTTTGGAAAAACATAGCACTGGTGATTAATGTGAATTGGTATGATTTATTTGAGTTTTAGTAAAACCATACATTACATTCTGTTTGGCGTGCACAGATAACAGGAGATGACTCTGTTAGGCCATATCCATTAAGCAAGGTTATGCCGATTGCCTACAAGAGAAAGTAATTATAGGATTAGTCAGCAAACCTAGAAATATTCTAGTGGCTTGTTTAATCACATACTGACCTCAAAAAATCGGTCAACATGGGAAGGAAGGCTTCCACCACCACTTATGCCAGCCTGTGATATCAGGTGAAATTTTTTAAATCTTCAATTCCTATTTCATTTCCTGTTTTTTATTAATCCATAGTAACCCAGGCAGTTTAAGAAAATTAATAACCACCTTCAAATTTAACTATCTATTAGCGAAGGACATCTATTGGTCAAATAAGGAGGTGCAAGCTAACCTTTGTTATTCCAAGTGCTGAATGAATCTTACTGTAGACAAGCTTCTTCCCTAACAAGTGGAATGGCCATAATAATGCTGCAAGAATTCTAGTGAAAAGCCACTCTGATACAGCAAATGATAATGATTGTTTGTGTCTTGTCCTTGCTAAAGATTTGCCCTTCGGAATATAACATAAAGATAATATTATCAGAAATAAAAGACCTGAATTAAATTTTGGCAGCTTATTACAACATAAGTATGGCCCCCAAATACTGTTCTACTAAAATGAAATCCATTTCGATCTGTGAAAAACATCTAAAAAGTTGTATTACTGACCTCATATATCCTCTTGAACTCCATATAGAACATGCTGATGTTGATTAAGGTAAGTGCTACAAATTTTTTTGCTTTTGAACTTGAAGAAAGTTGCTTCTGAATTCCACTGCAGCAAAACCATAAAGCCATCCAAGTCTAACATTCATAAACATTTTGAACATTCAGACTTTTGCATTTCTTTGAATTTATTTTTCCATGACAAATAATACTCAGATAGATAATATATATAAAAGAAAATGGAAAATAAAACTTCTACAATTCTACGGTCAGAACGTAATGGGATATTCATTTTTCCATGATACATAATATGAAAATAGATAATGCATATCAAAGAAAATGGAAAAAGAAAATTCTACAAATTTAGGGACACAAATTGTGATTGGTGCAAAGATAGAATCTTGGACTGAACATGAGGTTTGGCAAAACAGAGTTTGGCACAAGAGTATGCTTTTAAGTGTGACCAGAAATTTGGCAAAGGCACAATGCATTGTTGTACTGGGAGAGGCAGTATCAGCAATGTGGATCCCAATGTTGGTAAAAGTATGACTTGCACAAGAGTGAAGTTGCATTTAGTTAAGACCTAGGTGCAACTAATGAACTCCAATTTCGTGAAACCTATGAGGAACAACTTGGCACCACTACTAACTTATACAAATTTACACTTGAATACTGATAACTGGGATTGGAAAGATTGCCATATGTCAAAAGATGGAAAACAATGTTTAGCTTTTTCTACCTAGGAAGAGAAATTGAAATATCCCCTTCAGTTTTTTTTTTTGAATTTTAGCAAACAACAGTGCACCCATTAAAGTTCCAAAATATAACCAGCTTGAAAGGAACCCTTCACTTTCTGATCACCAAGATCCCGATGTGGGCGAGGTGAGAGCATACGATGTGAGGGGATCATTAGCTATAAACTGGAAATGAAAGTACAATGTTGATCGCGGCTAGCCGGCCATTCTGAAAGTAAATGCTGGAAAGTAAAGTAGGTAGATAACCGAACATGAAAGCTCGACCACTTATTCAGCGGGAGCGATAATAACAAACTAAAATGTAAACACTCGACCACTTATTCAAAAAGAGCGATAATAACAAACTAAAATGTAAACACTCGACCACTTATTCAGCGGGAGTGAGATAAACAAAATGTAAAGTGCTGAAAGTAAAAGGCTGACCAGTACTACAGAAATCAGTGTTACAATATGTTCTCTCATACAATAATATTATGAAGAAATATGTCTCTAATCAAACCAAATGATTTGCAATATTCCTTGTTACAATTATGAGTGAATACACTAAGGAAATATAGTTGTTACATCCCCTCTGATTCAAACAAGCTCATGACAATGGGATTATGGTCATTATGCTAGTTACAAGCATTTATGTTCTTGTGAAAATGAATTGAGGATAAAATAATTGCTTAATTTGCTGTAACCATAATGGAAATGATTTTCTCTTTTATATGTATTTATATGCGAATGATTATTTTATATATGTGGGTAATTTTCTTTCCTTGCAAAAAACAGGGAAACCTAGGATTGCATCCCCGCCCCCCCCAAATGCCCCATACCTGTTCCCGGGAAGTCACGAATACTAGGGGATGGCACGGGACCGTCCCTCTTTTTTCAAAAAAGACAGGAAACGTCCCCAGGACGGGGGGACTCTGTTGACCAGAAGAGGGACGGCTAACTGTCCCCGAGGACGGCCAGGGGACGGCTGAACTAGGGGATGGCAGGGGACCGTCCCTCTTTTTTCAAAAAAGATAGGAAACATCCCCGGGACGGGGGGACTCCGTTGACCAGAAGAGGGACGGCTAACTGTCCCCGAGGACGGCCAGGGGACGGCTGAGCCGTCCCTCAACCGTCCTGGGGACGGTCGATCGTCCCCTATGCTTTAGCAAGTGAAAACTTAAAAAACACTTCACAAAATTAAAAAAAGTCCGGCCCAACCTACGTGGCATGTGTGGGCCCCATCAAGTTTGACTCTCTTATGAAGGAAAAAGGGCCTCTCTAACCTCATTTTATGCATTTTGTTTGTTTGAGCAGCCAAGGGTTTGAGAGTAAAAGAAGTTGCAGCCATTGAAGGAGAAGGAGCAGCAATTTGAAGGAGGAGACGAGGTTGAAATAGTGTTGAAGGGAGTGCAAATCCACCAAAGAGGTATGAATTTCCTTTCCCTTTTTTTTTTTCATTTGTTTGCAAAATGTGAAGCATACATTGTCCGATTTTTTTTATTTTTTTGCATTTTCAGTTGAAACTTGCATTCTAAAAAACAAAAAACATAAGCAGCAGTGAGGGTGGAAGTAATAGTGAAGTTGAAATGCAAACTAGAAGGAAAAGTGGTGGGGTTGGTAGTAGAACTAGAGAGCAAAGAACCCCAATCCAATGCCCTCCTTCATCAACCAATACCAAAACCATGGAAGACTATGCAAGACACCCATTAAACCCAAAAAAACCATTCCTTCGATATGTTACACCCGTGGGTGAAAGACAAAAAAAATCAGGGGGGAGTAGGGTATGGTTTTGCCAAGTTTGTGAAAAGGACTTTAGGGGCAGCTACACAAGAGTTAGGTCTCATTTTTTGGGTGAGGTGGGCCATGGAGTTAGAGTGTGTCCTTCATTGACAGATGACCTATTTTAAGAGTGCCAAAAAATTCAAATAGAGTGTGATGGTGGGGTTCAAGGTGGGTTTCCTTCTTTCCCAAGTGCACAATCATCCATGCCTACTCCTAGTCCTTCCACGATTGGTAGTAGTGGAGTTGTCTTAAGAGCAAAGAGGAAGGTGAGTGCCAATGGTAGTGAAAAGGCAACCTCAATTGAATCCATGTTTAATAACCAAGCACAAGATAGTACTGAATCCTCCATTGCCAAATTCTTTTTTGCACATGCCATTCCATTTCATGTGGCCCGTTCCTCTTATTTCAAACAAATGGTGAGAGACATAGCCACTACTGGTCCTTCATTCATACCCCCTAGAGATCATAAGCTACGCACCACCCTCCTAGACAAAGAATACTCCAAAGTTAATGTGTTAATAGAGGAGATGAGGGAAACGTGGATGAGGACAAGGTGCTCTATAGTGATGGATGGGTGGACTGATTCTAGACATCGGCCACTCATCAATGTCATAGTCACATGCCCTGCTGGTTCTTATTTTCTTAGAGTCGTAGATTGTTCGAGGAGACGTAAGGATGTAGAATTCCAGTTTTCCATTTTCAGAGATGCCATAGAGGAGGTTGGGACTACAAATGTGGTGCAAGTGATCACCGATTCAGCACGTGTGTGCAAATCGGCTGGGTTGATGGTGGAGGGTAAGTACAGGCACATATTTTGGACCCCATGTGTTCATGCATTGAACAATGCATTGAAAGACATAGGGAAGTTGGATTGGGTGAAGCAAACAATGGCAGAAGCTAGAGATATTCAAATGTTTATTTGCAATCACCACACCTAACTTGCTCTCTTCAGAACATTTTCAAAGAAAGAGTTTCTCAAACTTGTTGATACAAGGAATGCCACTTACTTCATTTTGTTTCACTTTCAATTTGTATTCATAATCTGATTTTGTTTTAAATTTTTATTTTTTAATGAATCTTTGAATCAATGAATGAACATTGAATGTAGATATGCCACATACTTCATCTTGTTAGAGAGGATGGTAGAGGTGTATGAGCCTCTACAAGCAATGATGGTCAATGCAGAGTGGGCTAGATGGCCTAATGCAGGTTCTACTGAAGGAAAGACCATCAAACAAAAGATCCTCGATGACGATTGGTGGGCCAATGTGAGGTAAGACATTAGATGGCTGATTTTCATATTAAATTTCTGATTTTAATATTTTAATTTTATTGTCCAATGTTCCAACTTTTGAAGTTTCTAACATGTCAATTAACTTGTCAACTAATTATTTTGAACTTTTTGTTTGCATTTTGCAGATATATTTGCTCCTTCAACTCCCCTATAGTAGATGTCATCAGATATGCTGATACAGACTCTCCTAGTCTTGGAGAGATTTATGGGACATTTGACAGTATGCTTGGGAAGATCAAGCAAGTTATTTCGGCAAAGGACCCCACTTTGGATTTATATGAGCAACACATTGGGCCCATTGTGACGCGGAGATGGAATATAATGAACACCCCGCTTCATATGGCTTCCTTTGGTCTGAATCCAAACTGGTATGCACCAAGGCCTAGTAGGGTGCCTCCATGTGATGATAGTGAGGTTTTAGATGGGTTCACACAAGCCATTGAAAATATTTATCCAGCAAAAAAGGCTTCCCTAGTTCTATCACAATTCCTAGACTTTGCAAATCTTACTGGGCCAAACTTGAGTAAACCACAGGCGAGCTTGGATAGAGTTATATTAGCTCAATTGAACCCTATTGGATGGTGGACCTATCATGGGAGGGATACACCGCAGTTGATGACACTTGCTACTCGCCTTCTTGCACATGTTGCTAGTTCCTTTGCTACAGAGAGGAATTGGTCCACATATAGCTTTATCCACTCCCTCAAAAGGAATAGACTTACCTCTAGACGAGCGGAGAAGCTAGTGGTCGCTCATAGTGCTCTTCAGCTTCAAGATCGATAGACTCTAGAGTATCGACAAACTCCAGCTCTATGGTGGGCTATTGATCTCGAGGAGGTGGCCCAAGTAGATGAGGAGGAGACAGTTGAGGGTTTCGTTGGGGTTTCGTTGGTTGAGGAGGAGCACCACAATGGCAGTGACTCAGAGGATGACTCTGATTTTGATGTAGTTATGAGGGATGATTAGGGGCAGTAGTGCTCTTTGACTTTGTTTATTTTGTATTCATTACTGACATTGTATTTTGATTTTCATAGCGAACTTTAAAACTATATGGCAGCAATGTAGCCTTTGGGCATTTTGATATAAGTTTATAAATTATAACTTGGAGGTTGTTTCATGATTCGTGTATGTTAATTTTGAATGTGTATTAAGTATTGACATTATGTTGAACACAAATGTTATATGTTGATGTTCTATAATGTGTATTATGCATGCCTTATCCATGTTATCATATGAATATTTAAATTTTCCCTATATTTTTATATAGCCGTCCCCTGCCATCCCTAATTTTGGCCTCAAAAATTGGAAACTTGGGGACTTGTCCCACCGTCCCTTGCTGTCCCCATCCCGGAAACCTGGGGTAACCTTGGCAAAAAAGAATGAGACAGGTGTAAATATATTAAATGTGCATTTAATTAAATGTTGAGGATGATCTAACCGCAATTCGTGTCAGTGGATGCAAGATCGTCAACGCCGAAGGGAAAAGGAAATATCATCAAGGAGAGGACGTGATTATCAAGGATCAATATTATCATCAATTTTGAGTCAGTGTAAGACAAATGCATCAAAGTCATAACTTGGCAATAAATAATTTAAAAATAATTATCATTAAGCAAGTTAAATTATTTATTATTAATAATCTTCCTTTGTACATAAATATATACCTCAGGAAATGGTTTTGGTATTAAAATATTGAATATTTCAATATTAAATATAATTCCCAAAATCATCAAACTAAATATTAATATAAATAAGACTTTAATTAAAAATTAAATTAAATGTTGTTTTGAGTCGTCGGCAGAGAAGCTTCGCGTCATTCCCATCGTGCCTTGCTGAAATGGCCAAGAGGAGTAAGCATGCAGTCACGGGCTCTTGAATGCTCGAATGGAGGTTTCTTGAGGGTTCTTCTTTTATTTGGAGAGGCCCTCTTAGTTCGATGTTTTTTTTGGATGGTTTCTCTTTTCTTCTCTCTCGTTTTCATTTCTTTGGGGGGGAAACTCTGTTCGAATTTTTATTCCGCCATTGGCATCCATTCAAAATTCATTGCCTATTCTCTTTTGGGATGGGAATCACCAATATATTCTCATTCTTCTTATACTCTTAGGAAGGTCGCACCACTCTAGCAAATCATTATCTTTCTTTCCTTTCTTGAAGACGGAATTCCAACAGTGTGGTCGTCACTTCGCATTGTCAAGCAAGGATAAAGGATGCGTGAAGAAGATCACTTCCTTTGAACCTTTCGATAAGGAACTCCTGTGCGAACTTCTCCAAGTTTTGTATTCAATTTATCAGGCATGTAATGCTTTTTAATTTTCAATCATCGTAAAATAGGAATTTGTTGAAGAATGTTCATGTTTGTTTATATTCTATTGGGAAGTGATTTGCAATCCAGTTGATTAATATGAAGATTCATTTTTGAGGCCATCTGTATTTTTCTTTCTTAAGAAAATATCATTCATTATTTTCCCAGTCTCTCTGTTAATCTTTACCTCGGGCTAGAAAGTTAACCATCCTCAGCAGTATTTTTTTGTGCTCTGTATTTTCCCGAGTACCGTTGTGAGTCATCTTCTCTTGATTTTGTTCGTTGTGAATGAATTGGAGCAACCTTGACCTTCCTTAAAACTTCTGAAATTCTCACTTATATTCCTTGTGGACAAACTTTTGAATCCGAGTCAGAATGACTCTGTGTAAATGATTAGAAATACACAAACTTGTGTAACCAAGATGGAGATCGTCTTGGTGGATAATAATTTCCTTAAAAAGAATGTTGTGCAAAGCCATTTGAAGAAGTAAAACTTTGACTAAACCTTTAACCCCTAATTATATACGGCATCTCTAAAATCTGAAAGAAATTCCTCTTGATTAAATGCATGGGATCTGATAAGAAACAAATAATATTATCTAAAGAATTAAGAACATAGATATTGCCAAGCAAGGGTGGGAATGCTGACGACACAAGAGTGCCAAAATGTTAAAATCCTTGGCCAAGGTATGATGCCAGATAGGCACCTAGTCAGTCTTCACAATCTAGATATACTTCTGGTCAGAATGATCCTTCTGGTTAGGAGGTACCTATAGAGGGAGGATCGACCAATAGTATAGGATTATGACACCAGGCTCAGAATGGCATGTTGGTAAATTGGTCCTTGATGTTCACCCTCATGAAGGGACGGGTTCTTTAGTTGAAGAACACAGGAGGCCAGTGGTCTTCGGTTGGGCGGTAAAGCCCCTAATGATACATCCTTTTCCATGATGACAAAGAGTCAAGCTCAAGTTTATTTTTTCAACTTCTTCACTGTATCTTCCTGAACCTTTCTCTCTCTTTAATTTCCGATTTATTACTTAGCTAGTATATTGTTTAGCTATAGTTAATGTTCTTGTATTTTGGAAAGCAAAGAAAATTTAGTTAAAGTTTATTATTTTCTCAGTTAAATAGAAATTTGTTAGTGGTTCTTTTCAGCTGAAACCGTAAATATAAAAGTTAGTTGAGGAATTGATTCTTACGTTTTTTATTTAAAATTATATTTCTTACTTGTTCATAATTGCAAGGAGACCCTAGATTGAAATTAGTTAGTTGCTTCTTCAGCTGAAGGTAGTTAGTTAGTTCCTTTCTTAACAATAGGACAGTTAGACTATTACAATAGTGAATAACTACAATAACCAGGTCTAATATGAAAACATAGTAAACTGAAAACCAAACTAGCTAACATAGTAAACACACAAATGCTCGCAACCATAGCAGGAAGACTCACCCCCAAAAAAAACTCGCCAAGCCAAAAATTGGAGAGTTTTTTAAAACTCGGCAAAAACTCGCGAACTCAAAAAATTGCTTAAATTTCAATAGAAACACTTTTTTTTTGCAAAGCCGAGTTTTTTCGAAAAACTCGGAAAAACTCATCCAAGCATTTTAAACTCAAAAAAACTTTGCAAGTCTGCCAACTATGCTCACAACTACTCCAAAACAGCTCTGATGATCATCAAACCAAATGCAATGGAAACATTAAGGACTAGGCGTCCTAAAACCAAGAGTAAAATGTCCCCAATCAGCAATGAATAAGGTGGCACAAGTCCCAACGCAGGCATAGACAAGGGGCAGCCTCTAGAGGAGGTCGACCTTCTCTAATAAATAAGCCACATCAAGATAAAATCTGAAACTTGGAGATATGTGGTGGATAGAGCATAGGAAAACAAGGAGCTAACACCCAGAACAAACAAAAATTCACACTAAGAGCAATGATCAAAATCGTGCTTCAGCCAAGCACAAACCAGCAACTGAGAAACTGAAAATATCATCAAAGCAATCAACTGTGAAGCTCAATCTGCAACCTCTAGATGAAGAAGCAGTCTCAATCAGCTAGTTGTTATCTTTCAAACATGAAACTGATATTAGCTAGGAGGTATGCGTTCCTCGAAGCAAAGGGTCTGAAATCATTTCAACAGCACTTCGTCGTAATAAGCATTGGATACCAAATGAGGGAGCAAAACCTTGCTTAAATAGAATTATGTGATGACCTTTCACCTTCTCCTTTTCCCTCCAAAAGGGGACACCCAACTCACAATTCAAATTAATATTTTTAAAACATCCCTTTTGCACATTCTCCTAGGCATCCCAAAAGTCTTGGCAAATATTTAACTTTTAAATCACTAAAATACCTCACATGAGGCGTCCACTTCAAGGCCCACCTTTTAAAACAACATTAAGTCATTCGCCTAGGCCAAGGGCCCAAAATGATAATAAAATATTAAAATGACTTAAATCATCCCATTTACCAAAACAAGCCAAAACAAGTTCAAATTTTGGTTGGGTTTTCAATATTTTAGAAGGGTATCATTAACAGAGATCGTCTTCTATCAATTGTGCTTTGAATTCTATTGTAATCACTTGTAAATTTGCAGTAGTTTCTTACATTGTAAGACTGTTAACAGTAGTACTGTTTCTGTCATTCTTTACTACTTTACTTGTGCATAATTCCTCACATGTAACCCCTGGATGGTTTACCGCCAGTGTCGAAAAAGAACTCAGTTTATATCTCTCATTTTGTACCCACAGAAAAGTGGTGAATTCCCACTTACGAGTGGATGCCTACCGTAGCGGATGAATTGTTTGATTTGTAATTTCAACCCCCCCACTGATTAAGTGGAAGTGTGGAAATCTCTCATGGCTGGTTCACCGCCTAAGTTTATTTCAATTTTGTAATATGCACTCCGCCATATGCTATCACCTCGCCTTCCAAAGATCTTGGTGAACATTCTAATTCAGTTGTAATCAATTTCAATTATTAAGTTACTTAGCTCCTAGGGATCCTCTGACCATATGCCTGCCCCTCCTCTCTCATCAGGTCTTAGGGCACATTCTTGGTTAGAGTTACTATTCCGCATCGTTTTGGTTTTGGAGCTAACCTTAATGGGTGCGTGTTGCATTGTAAATGAGATTGAAATCAAGGAAAAAATTGAGTGGGTATTTTTCAAAAAGCAAAAGGGGCATCATTAAGCTGTGCAATATTTATACAAATTTGTTGATTTTGTGTGCTTCCCATTTAGGGGGATTATCGCTTTCATTTGATAAGGGGGGACATCATGTTGATGTGTACAGCATTTGGATGACTACTTCCAAGCACGACTTTGTGAAGATAAATTTAATATAGCCTTTGGCTATGTAATTTATCTTAAAGTCAATATTAATGAAGAGAAGCGCCTATATTAAATAATAAAATAATAATAATAAATATACTATTTTATTATTGTTAATAACTAACAAAGGCCGACTTGTTATTATTCGCGCCTCTTGAAGAGTCACGACTTTTTCTGAAGGCTAACATCTTGCTATGAAGAGACGCAATCCTTCTCTCACTTGAGTATATATATGAGTGATGATCTATCATTCGATCATCAAGTTCATTCATTATAATTCGCACTCCTAGAAGTTCATACGTGAGCAGCAGATCATCATCCTGTAGCAGCATATCAAATTCAAGGAGAAACACATTCATTTGTATCAGCATCTAGGAGAGGTGCGATTATTCATTGTATCAAAATCATCATTGTGTTATGCCTGAGTTGTAAGCAGATTTCTGCTCTTATCAAATCAATATATATAAGAGATATATTTGTTGGGTTTTTCTCCCTCAAGTTGGAGGGTTTTCCCAGGGTATCTTGTTGTGTTCATTGTCTTAAGTGCTGCATTTTCTGATTGATTTCAGTTTTATTTATCTGATCATAAAAAAAAACTAACATGGTATCAGAGCGGGCCTAAGGAAAGATCTGATCAGATTTATATAAACAGCGTTATCCTCCATCATTGTTCTCATCCTTGATTGCATCTATCCTTTCATCAAGATGGTGAACGGGCTCAAAGTCGAAGACAGACTTGAGGGTGCATCAAACTTCGCATCCTGGAAGTTTAGAATGATGCTCACTTTAGAGGAAAATGAGTTAGTTAAATTTGTGGAGAACGAAGTTCCTGAACCAACCGAAGAGAATGAGAAGCCTCAATGGAAGAGAAATGGCACTAAGGCGAAAAAGATGTTGGTTGATTCCGTAAAAGATCACATTGTGCCAATCATCTCCAAGTTGAAAACAACAAGAGATATGTTCCAAGACCTTAAGAGGAGATGTATGAGATCAACAACACAAGTCGAGCCTTTGCATTAAAGCAGCAACTTCATCATATCAAGATGGCGAAAGGAGAATCCATCATCTCATACTTCATGAAGATCACCGAGTTGAGAGATCAGCTCTCTACCATTGGGCATATTGTTGATAGCAAGGATTTGACTATGTTGGCTCTCAATGGCCTTCCTAAATCTTGGGAGTCATACATTCAAGGAATCAGTGCGAGATCAATTTTTGATGATTGAGATGTGATTGTCCTAGAGGATCGATATCTGAGGCCTACTAGCCACGAGTGTTTACTCATATTGGTCATTGAGGATTGGACATTTTTTGAGAGTTGCTTACTACATTTTGCAGTATTGCAGCATATGATAGCCTTGTACAATGATTGGTCCTGACTAGTTAGGTCATGTGACAAGTCCAAATATGATTGATATCTAGTCTGAGTGAGTGGTGACCAGATGAACAGTTGATAAATTAGTTATACATAAGTATTCTAAGATTGCAGATTACAAAGTTTTACACACTGCAGATGAGAGATAAAGATTTTGATGATGTAGAGTGAGCAACAATGCTAAGAGTGATTTATTGATGGTTAACATTAAGCATCGTCTGTGATTTAAGAGTGACTACATTGATGATTGGGAATGCAGATTTGCCATTATGGGGATGATGGCTACTGATAGGACCTAAGTCATCATATTTAAGGATCAACACTTTTTTCTATCAAAGTAGCAATTTTTTTCAATGTCAACATATGCCTTTACTTATTGAATTCAAGAGCTTTTTGACAAGAATGCGTTCAAATTTTCAAATAGTGCAGTTGCATCACAGTTTTTGGAGCTTTGGACTACTTATGAGCATCAACATGAGTTATCCAATTTTGCTGTCTTTGGCATATGGTTCATTGGGACACACTATGAGTGGGCGTGATTCCTTATTGAGGTGGAGATAGATCACAAGCAGTGATATCATCCTGATTTACAGTATTCAAAGATTTGATTTGCAGTATTCAAAGTTTTGAATGCACCATCTACATCACAATAGTTGCAGAGACTAGCAACTCATTGGAGACTTTGAATTACAGGGAAAATTCTTGGCATGTTCATATATGTTGATGTTAATCCTAAGTCTACCTTGACTTTGGATTATAGGGGGGTTTGTTAGTTATGCTCCATCTACATCACAATAGTTGCAGAGACTAGCAACTCATTGGAAACTTTGAATTACAGGGAAAATTCTTGGCATGTTCATATATGTTGATGTTAATCCTAAGTCTACCTTGACTTTGGATTATAGGGGGGTTTGTTAGCTATGCTCACATACTTTATTCTCGGGTTATTATATTTCCTCCTATGTTTTATGTTTCTATGCTTTATGCATCCTTTATCATCAGTTAACCACATCTCCTTATCAAGAAGTCAATACGTGGTTACACACCCTTCTGTATTTATTTGTACACTGTTGAACATTGAATGAAAAAAGAAATATGAGATTGATTTTTCAGCACTTACCTCTATTCTTTAAGAATCAGAGCCCAAGAAGCTAAAGTAGTCTGAAATAAAGAAGAGCACATAGGCTCATTTGGTCATCGAGATAAGCTATTCCTACTCAAGAAAATTCAGATGACAAAGACTGATATGGTATTAAGAACTCGCCGAGGAGATGTAAACTTCTTTGACATGGCCACTAAAAACATCAAAGAAAGAATCCTCAAAGATTATGAGGACAAGGTAGCCCTAAAGCAAAGGTGAAGCAACTCCAAGAGTACATTTCTCACCTACTTCAACCCATTCCAAGCCTTCCAATATTTGTCCCATAGATGTTGCAGTCCGATGAGCATCAGAAGCAACTAGATGATTTAGTTGCACATGGAAAAAATACAAAAAAGTGGATTGATGGAATTTTTCAACAAGGGTTACATGTAATGTGATGAGCCATGCTGGCTCTCTACGAAACCCCTGTCTTTTTCTTAAGTCTATTTGTGTTTTACTTAGTTTTTTAGAGAATGTTTGTAGACAGAAAAGAAGGTGCGCATCATATTAAAGCTTATAAAAGTGAAACATGAACATATTCTAAGCAACAGATGTAATAGATGTTATTCTTCAATGCATACAATGAGTTTACAAACGAATTACATACCCGTAATGCTCCAGAATAATTAAATAAGAAATAAATCCAGTTTGCCAGCCGGAATTGATGAAAACTCACAAAGAAGCACTCATGGCCTCCAGATCTGACTTCTCCCACTCAAAAACCAGATACAATGCAGCAATAGTGATAGCCGCCTATGATGAAGCTCAAACAGGAGCCTAAAAGAAAGCGCCCTAGTCTCTGGCTTCACACGCCCTTCTCCAAAGAGGCGCAAAACCCAATGCAAAAGTACGGCCCAAGGTAGGATGCTGAAGAATCCAAAATGAAAGCTGAGGAATTGTTGAAGAGGACGCCTCCAGTGTAGAAACCCCCTTCCTTATTGCAGCAAGCATAAACTGAATAAAAACTTTGTTAAAAACATGTAGAACCTCTGTATGAAGCTCTCACCATTGCACTAATTCGACTGATCTCTCACAGTCTCAAAAGTACTCAACATTATAGAGGAATCGTTCTCCAAAGGAAGTATTGCTCAAACCCTGATCACAGAGGAAGGCACAAGAAAAATATCCAAGGCAAAGTCAAAATAATCAATCATAGGGTTTCTCATTGCCAAATTGCCTTATATCCAAAAAGGCACGCATTTCCAAGAAGATACGCCCATCTTCATATTTTAAATCTTTTTAAAATATATTTAAGTCATTTCAATAGTTTTGACTTAAATACTTGGGCGCCCTTTTATATTTTAAGTGATTAAAATATTAAATCACTTTTATGGAATATTTAAGTGATATAAAAAGTATAAAGTCAATTTGACTTTATAATAAGGCATTAAGTTAATTAATTAACTCAAATCACTTAAAATTCCATAACTCTCTCAAAACTCCAAATATTCTTGTGTCGTCAGAAGTTGTCAACCCCTGAACTGCTAACGCCTACTGTGAACCAATCACTGAACTCAGAAAACGAGAACGACCAAGCTCTCCAGAAAGTACCACTGACCCTCTAACCAATCCAGCTAGCCCACAAGGGTCCAATAAAGGGCTAACACATTATTCCCGAGAACTGACTAGAGCGGGGACATCACATGTAATTACCAATTTGTATGCTTTGTTGACCAAAGCATGTGAGGCAAACCATGATTTTTCAGCATTGGAGCAAGCTATGGTTGATGGAGTCTGTTCATACAAGCACTTCATGGATAAATTCAATCAAATTAAAAACCTTGGTCCATTAAAATTAGTATAAATAGGTGTGATAAAGAGTGTTGAATAGGACCCTTCTTTCAATTGGTCAGAACAATGTAAGTTCTTGATACAACTCCTTGAGGATTCTATCACAATTTTGAGGGATCAAAAATCAAGATTGGATGACGTTGAGCAGCATATCACCACTTTTGTGACCTTGGTTCCATGTACCTTTGTTGATGAGAATGGCATTCAAGTTGAACATGATGAGCTACAAGCAAATTTCAGGAATTAGTGCAAGATAAGACTTGAAAGAGCACAACACTTTAAAATTATGGACAAGTTGGCTTTCGTCTCTAGGCATATTCAAGCAAAAGAGAAGGATTTGACTGAGGTTGATACTAAAGTGACTCGTGACAGAGGGAAGCTATTCCATAGATACTCAAGTCTTTCGATGGATTCTATTCTTTACTAGACAAGTCCCGAGCACAAGGGTTCCTTGATAGATTCCAAAAAGCCAATGATGCGCTGCTTCTGTTGTGCTAGGCCTTTCAAGTGGGATTCCAAAGTAGCTAATTTTTGCTATCTCTATTTTTAGATCATCTCCATTTTGGAGCATAGCTATTTTTAGATGGCCTTCTAGAAGGTCTACATATGGAGAGTCACCATATATTATTAGGAGAACTAAGATTTCTAATTTTAGTTGATTTATTTGACGATAATTATATATTTTGAGATTGCTTTGTATGTAAGCAAACTATTGATACCACAAGAACAAGAATTTTTAATTTTTAATTATTTTTTATGCAAATTTTTGTAAACATTTATAAATAAGTGCTCTTTGCACTCAGATTTTCATCTATGTTACATGGGTATGCATTGCCCTACCTACCCCCCTCCCAACTTGTGTCACCATCCCCCCAGCATCCCTTGTACAACAGGATGGCAAGGAACATCCCTTAGTCATTCCCTATCATCTGAGAAATCAAGGACACATCCCTGGGATGGTGTCCACAAGGGCCTAGCATCCTTGAGACAACCAGCCATCTACAAGATGTTTGGGGACGTTTGAGACACCCCTCAACTGTTTCTGATGGTCCGCTTTTTTTTTAATGAAAAATAAAACTACCATCTACTATACAAGATGCAAATGTATGATATAACACAAATAACAGACAAAAGCATAGAACTTTTGAATGATTACACACAGCTATAGAATGGAAATGTACAACTGTTGAGTGACTGAATATAACTGTAAAATAATAGCATAATGACATACATTTCTTACTCTCTTCATCAATGGGAATTTGCGTGATAACATGCAACCATGAAAAGAAAATTTACAATTGTTGAATGATTCCATACAACTGTGGAATGAAAACATACTCCTATTGAATAGCAACATATAGTTGTTGCCATTTTCATCAATGGACAATTCTAAGACTGCATACAACTGTACGAGAGAAGACAATTATAAAATGAGAGTATACAGGTGTAGAATGAGCAAAAGCATGACTGATTACAGTTCAAAAATGAAATCGTGCATATGTCAAATGAGTGCATAAAGTTGTAAGAAAAGTATGCTGTCATTACACTTTCATTTATGATTTTGTATCCTTCAAGGCTTTTGTTGTGATGAAAACATTGAAAAATGAAATCAGAAAATTAAAAAAATTCTATTTTGTATTGCTGCTATACTGGAATCAATGAACATGTTACAATGAATATTAAATTTCATGCATTATATCAATGTTACAAGACTCGCCCGAACTCGGCGAGTACTCGCGAGTCTCAAGGCGGGTGAGCTTGGGCGACTCTGGCAAACTCGAGGGTCGAGTACTCGCCAAACTTGCCGAGCCTAGGAGACTCACCACGCTCACCGGGTCTGGGCGAGTTTTGACCCCTAGACTCGGCCATTTTAATTACATTTTTAAAAAAAAATTACAATCTTTCATTTACAATTTTTTTAATTAAATGGTGTTCACCATGAAGATCTGTGTGGTTTTGAAGTTCTTCATTTGGGCTTGGTGACGGGGGTTGCCCCTCAACCCCAACACTACTCCCAGATCCCTATGAGGGGCGCTACCCCTTAACCCTACTGGGGGCACTACCCAAACTCGGCGAGTACTCACGAGTCTCGAGGCATGTGAGCCTAGGTGAGTTTGGCAGACTCGAGGGCCGAGTACTCACCAGACTTGTCGAATCTGGGAGCCTCGCCAGGCTCGCCATGTCTGGGCGAGTCTTGACCCCTTGACTTGGCCATTTTTATTAAAAAAAAAATTAAATTACAATCTTTCATTTACATTTTTTTTAATTAAATGGTGTGTGCCATGAAGGTCTGTGTGGTTTTGAAGGTCTTCATTTGGGCTTGGTGGCAGGGGCTGCCCCTCGACCTTGCTAGGGGTGCTACCCCCAAACCCCTGCGAGGGGTGCTGCCCCTCGAACCCGTTGGGGGCAACCCCCTACAAAGGGTGCTGCCCCTTCACCCCGTTGGGGGCGCTGTCTCTTGACCCCACTGAGGGCGCTGCCCCCAAACACCTACGAGGGGCGCTACCCCTCAACCCCTTTAGGGTGTTTCCCCCAAACCCTCATCAAACTATAGGTCTAAGCATGTAATAGACCAATGATGAATCATGATCATAAAACCTACAAAATGCATATCCCCTATTGCAAATCCTTGCATCTTTCACAGTCAAACCCATAATCAAGGATTATCTTGTTTCATACATTCGAGAACAAAACATGCAATCTTGAAGGCTTCAATAAAATTTTAATAATAAATTCCTCACTTGAATATACACACCAATCATTGAGACACCTATCTTAGACACTAGTGCATGACTTGTCGTGATGTTGGGATGAGTAATGAAAGCTCTTCTAGGCCATAGACTTATATTTTTAGTTTTGATATTTGTTTTCATGCCATGGATTTCATATTCCATGAGTTTTATATACATTTGACAATATTTATATATCTAAATGTGTTATTTCCTTCAGCTAAAATTTGCATTTATACTTATGTGATTGATGTATGTTTGTGTATGGGATCATAGTAATTTCTATTTGATGATGTTATTGTGTAGTTAAGGTTTATTATTAAAGTGTAATGTCCCCAATTTGACCCTACGCTCTTCATTTGGATTTAGCCTATTACCAGAAACTCATAGGCTAAGTAAAATTGGAAATTAGGGTTTTTGCTTTCAAATGTAATTTTGAAGGTTTGCATGTGTGAGTTTCTGACGCATGTCTGGTGGAGCTTTCTAGGTTTTTGGAGAACTTCAGGATGAGGTAACATGCATGTTAAGATAATGGCATGCAATTTTGGCAGATACCTTGCATGCAGGAAAAGTTTCTAGGTTTTTCTAGGTTTTCAGAGACCTCCAGAGTGGTGTGACATGCATCTGAATCTGACAACCTTTCTAAGCACTTACTATTTATATAAGTCATGATGGCTACCCGATTTGTGCTCAGAAAATATTTGGAAACACTAACTATTTATAGTAAGTCGTGATACTACTCAGTTGGTGTTCAGAGGAAGTTTTGCAAACTTACTATTTATAGCAGTTTGCTATTTTTGGTAAGTCTATTTTTAGCATTATCATTCTAGCAACAGCTCAATCGTCTGCAGTTCAATGTAGCTAATTAGTTTGGCTTTCTATTGAGTTTGAAGTGAACTTATTATTTTTGGCATTTGCTATTTTTACTAATTCCATTTGTGGCAGTGGCATCATTATCAGCTTGGTTCAGCTCGGCTAATGCTAGTTTGCTATTTTTAGCATTTTATCAGTTGCAATTTGGGCATTGCACTTGGTTACCTCCTTGGACTGAGTTCCATACTTAGTCAATTTTATGTTTTGAAGTTGTACCCCACGCCTAGGCTTGATGACTTCAAGTTGTTTTTAAATGGGGTCATGAAAAGGGACACCTCATTAAGTGCATTAATGATTTTAATGTTTTATTAAAGTTTTATTTTCCTCAAGTGGGAGGACTTGGGAATAATATGAAGAGTTTTAAATATTTCAAAAATGCCTTTTAAAGTGGACGCCTCTTGGTGAAGTTGGAGAGTTTCTTGGTTGAAGATTACAGTTGATTCATCTCCTCTATTGAAGCTTATTTATTGATGCCTTACTCATTCATTCATAGGCTTGAATATTTTGGTAAAGTTATGCTGCTAGACTGAATCCAAAACCTGGCCAAGGGGAAGCTTAGCAAATGTACCATCCTTCAGGCCTGAAATTAAGGCTTCCTAGGTGGTTAATTGAGACTGTGCTTCACACAGAGCTGCAGATTGGGCATAAATTCTAACATTGTTAGACAGGTTGTTGTTGTAAAACCTGTTATCTTACTGCTGGTTATTCATGGCTGAAGTGAAAATTCATTGATAGCTCCACCACTGATTTTCATTTCATTTTGGATATTTGCTCATGTTGTCTAACTGTGAAGGGCGCCTAGATTGTGTTGTACCCCAAATTAAAATTTTCGCTACACTTAGGCATTTTGAAAAAATGAGTCAAAATACTGTCAAATCTGTCAAAAAAGGTCAAAAATAGGGTTTGCATGTCATGCAAGAGGGTCAAAAACTTAGAAATTTCAAAATCAGGCAATTTGGGTCGGTTCAAAATGACCAAACCTACAATACCCAGATTTCAATTTTTCATCCCTAAATTTTAGGAAAATTTCTATTTTTAGCAGTTTTCTAAAAATAGAAACTTTTTCTCGGTTTTTTTGGGTTTCTTAAGAAATGGATACTAGTAAAAAATTTCTAAAAATATAAAGTTTGGCTTTTAGGGTTAAGGCTGATTTTGATTGGCTTAAAATACTTCCTCATCAAGCTGGTGCAGTCAAAATCACAAAAAGATCAGTTTGCTTTACTGGGTCTATTTTGCTTTTTCAGAAGCTTTTCCGGAGATCCAAGGTCATCAATGGAGGTCAGACAGCTGCCAAGTGTCAGAATCAAACATTCAAGCATCAAACAGAGGTTGTCAACGAACAACATGCACGAAGAACGAGGAACAAGCAAAGGAAGTTTGAAAAAATGGAAAATGGAAAATTTTGTCTACGTCTGGAGACTTCAAGCGCCCCAATCAAGAAGAGGCGCCCATACTTCAATGCCTTAGAATATTTTCCATTCCGACAGTCAAACACAAGGAAGGCACACTAAACGAGGTAAAAAGTTGAAAATCTCAAATTTTTCTAACTTCGCCAGCCATGGGCGCCCCTAAAGGAGAAAGGCGCCCAGCTTTTCAAGAGGTTAAAATTCAAAATTAGGGTTTCTGCCTCCAAGTCAAGGTTGCTCAAATTCTTCCTAGCCCCGCAACGAATCAGTCAACATGAACATCCGATCAACCGGTCGACCAGAATCTCAAATCAAACAGAGGTCACGGAGAGAGCTGTTTTTAGAACTCAGAAGACGAAAGACAATAAAAATGCCTAAGTCTGGAAGAAATGGGCGCCACTAAATGAAAAGGGCGCCCAAGCTTTTGAGGTGTTAAATGATGAAATTTGCAAAAGGTACCTCCAACACAATATCGCCAGACTGGGTCAAGCTATCCAATGCATTCATCAGCTAGTCCGTCAAAGTTGGCAGCCATTAGATGTCGCAAGTCGAACAGAGGAGAAAAAGTGTATAAAAAAACAAAAGTCAGAAGCAACAGTAGAAAATTCAAAACAAAAACTAACTCTGGAAGCGATGGGCACCCCTGAAGGAGAAGGGCGCCTAGGGTTTATGTAACAACCCCATCCTTGGGTAATTAAAAAAAATTCAAACTTATAAATGTAACAAATAACAAAGACATTACAATAAAATTCTTCCTTTCTTTATTGATAAATACATGCAAGTTACAATATATATTTCCACATGAATTCCATTTTCATTGTAAATATAAATCAGAGTACAAAAGTAAAACATTTACATACATAGCTCGTAAGCTTTTGCACAAATAGTAGTAAGACAGTCTAGGTTCCTTTCCTTTCAAATTTTGGTGTATATGTCGCCTGCTATGGAGGAGAAACATCACTCAGGCGCTTTTCCGCCAACCACGGACTGTTAATGCGGTCCCCCGCACATCTATCATTCGATAGATGGCCCTCCCTTCGAACGAAGAGATTGGTAGAGTATCCGGCTGCGACAACCCAACTGAGCATAGTGTTGTGTCCTATACATCTAGAACTTGCTATTTCACAATCCCGAACTAGCATGATAGATCACAATGAACTGACAGTGTAGTCTCAACTATCTCACATTTAAGTGGATATCGTACCTTCCACTACTTTGGCCAAAGTATTCTCATTCAGTACTTCGAATGAAGGTCATCTATCATATACACTACTCAGGGCCGATTTGACTTAAGGCTATCTTACACTACGTGTAGGCTAAGTCCTTCACTGGATTGTCAATCATCCCAGAATATCCTACATCAATCTATTTAATCAGGAAATGAAATGCAGTCAACAAGGGTCCCTCAGGTAACTCCTATCCTGGAAATCTTTATCCATGGAGTACATAGCTTTTCCTAGTTAACCTGCTAACTTTAAAGCTTTAGACTACCTTGGTACCGGTTCCATCCTCGTCCTAGTATTTAATAACTAGTTTCCTCACTTCCTTTATATAAGGAGATCAAGTAGTATTCACGTAAATACGATTTATCAAGTAAATTCTATAAAAAGTATTCAAACATTTCCTTTCTAAATTGGACAAGCTATTCCTTCATAACAAGCTATTCCTTCATGAACAAGCTATTCCTTTGTAAACAAGCTATTCCTTACAAAATCAAGCTATTCCTTTATAAACAAGCTATTCCTTACAAAATCAAGCTATTCCTTTATAAACAAGCTATTCCTTCATAAACAAGCTATTCCTATGAAATCAAGTAATCCCTTTATAAGCAAGCATAAATAGGAAACTGAATTTCTCCTTTACTTGTCTACTCTACTTATACTACAATACAAAGTAATGCACAAATAAACAAGTAGATTTATCTAACTTCAAATAACAGAGGTATTAAGAGATAACTCTGATGCATGTTTCCTTGTTGCTAGCGAATGCTTCTGTTTCTGTAGTTTCAATCTGGTAGCTTCTTCTTTTAATCTCACTTTCTTTCTGTCTCTTTCAGATTCTAATCACGGATTGGATGGAGTATTTTCCAGGTATTGCTGATTACACTTCTCATAATTTTGGATTCTACAAGAGGTATGTATATGTTTGCAGCATATAAAAATCCACAGTCCTCTCAAAATGGCAATGGTATTTGTAGATTGGCTCTTTAAGCAAGTTCGAATACAGCAAATGACAAATTGTGGCTCTCAAAAAGCAATTTCAAATATAGCAAGGGCAGAAGTAAATTCGTAAAAACAACAAAGTGAGAAGCTCTATATATAGGTTTCGAATTCTCATGCCTGCTACCAATTTGGCATGAGAATTGACACCTTATATATTTGAACTAGTCAATTCATGAAGTGGCAGCTAATTAGCAAGTTACTCAGCAGTTTTAAAGATGATTCGACTTTTAACCGGGGAGAATTTTTCAACTCACACATGATAAAAAGCAGATGAAAGACACCTACAGGCATATTCATCAGAGGCGCCCAAAAATGGCGGATTAAATACCTTGCAGGAAAACATCCAAGGCAGAAGGCGCCCCAGCTGGCTTATTCCTCACGCATTTCCAGAATGTAGTCTCAGCAGGTCGC
The DNA here is from genome assembly GCA_007115665.2 of Sequoiadendron giganteum. NCBI lineage: Eukaryota > Viridiplantae > Streptophyta > Pinopsida > Cupressales > Cupressaceae > Sequoiadendron > Sequoiadendron giganteum. Next base: position 539,493,937 of record CM021101.1, read on the forward strand.
GACCTGGTCTTGCGTGCATGCGCGAGTGTTCATAGCTGCACGGGATTTCCGCTTATTTACAATTTCGACCATTTCTTTCCAAATAACTTTGAACTTTTGGCATATTTTCATGGAGAAGGAAATTCGCATTTCTCAACTTTATTTAAATGTCTTATAAAGTATTCGATAAAGCTTCAAAAGATTTCAAATGATAAAACATTTATTTAATTCTCCAGGCATATTTCATACGATTTTCCCTAAAAGACTATAGAAGTTGAATTTATTTACTTTCTCATGGTAAATATATATATACTATTTACCAAGTGACTATAGAAGTCATATATTTCCAAGATCTTTATTTATTTAAAATATAAATAAATTATTATATTTATATCATGTATTATATTATATATAATTTATTATAGTTTTATTTACCATAATAAATATATTTATATATATATATATATATATATATATATATTTAAATGTTTTAATATTTAAATATAACTATATATATATATATTCTGTAAGACTATAATAACATATATATATATATATATATATATATATATATATATATATATATATATATATATATATATATAATATTAAATATACATATATTTTTATTTATACATTTACACTTAAATATTCATATACATATTTGCAATAAATCATTCAAATACGTGTATTGCGAGCCAGTCAACATACTTCCAATACACCTGTTGGTGCAAACATGTATATATACTTTTAATTGTAAATTTAAGGCATCATAATAATGTTATAACAAACATCATAGATAGTGTGTATATGTTTATAGGTGTGTTAGTCATGTGCATGTATTTGTATGTATGCCATGTCGACACATGCGTATGGCATAGTAATTGTCCATCATACGTCTATATCGCCATGTCATACTTATTGATGCATACATATGAGCGATACATGTATACACATATACATCCTATCTATGTTCACATATAAATCAACGTTTCACATCAAAGGTCACAGAACAGTAAGTCGGTTAACAAGTGGCACCACTCACAAAGCATAAAGAAGCAATCCAAAACTCCTAAGCCTAAGGATGACTTATCAAGATAACTCTATCTGACTCAGTTTCCAAAACCCTTAGTGAAGTGTGTGTATGCTTAACTGATTAACTTTACCGATTACCCGACCAAGGCCCTCTCCTAAGTGATGTCTCCACTCCGCCTGGAGGAATGGTTCATGTACTTGCACCCATAGACATACAATCTCGGCAGTTACTTGTTCACAACGTCAACAGTATACAAAACACCTTAATTTAGAATATTCGTAATTCAATACTATGCTTGCAACATTAAACAAGAATTACACCAATAGAAGTATCAATCTAATGAGGCAATCATTAAAATAGAACTCATTCATTTTGATAACAAAAACATGTTTTATTCATCTCAATGATTCAAACATTACAATCAATTGCCCTATGCAATAGTAGCTATACAATCGGGGTGTAACAGTTTAGAGCCACCAGAAGTCAATATCCGGAGATCAAGTATCCAGAAGACCCCTTCCAGAATCTTATTAGCTATCCATTGAATCCATCAGCCAGTCAGTTCGATCAGTACAACGACCGGAATCGTGAAATCATCTGAAGGTCAGAAGACAGCAAGGTTTTGAAAATTAGGAAAATGGCTAACACTAGACAAAATAGGCACCCCTGTTAGAGATAGGCACCTGACAATTCGAAGGGTCAAATGAAGTTTTTGACAGATGACGTCTCCAAATCAATGTCGTCAGATTCAATCTGGCTCCGTAATGAAATGTTCAATTTGTCTGTCAGATCAATCTGGAAGCCGAAAGATAGAGCCGAATCAGGGTTGAAAATTGAGCAAAAGGTGAAAATGGTGAAAAATTGGCTAAGTCTGGAGGGATTGGGCGCCATACCTCAAAAAGGGTGCCCAACTTCTCATGCCTTAGAGAAATTTTTAGAAATTTCAAAAATATTCAAAGAAGGAAAAAACGCCTTAGGTCAATGCATGAACTAAATTTAGGGTTTTCAGAATTAGGGTTTGACAAGTTGTTTCTCAAGACAAAAACTTATTTAAGGAAATCTCTATGTATTATTTTTCATATTTTTTTGCAGGTGCCTTCAAAGAGAAACAAAGCAGCAACGTCAAACCTATATTTTTCAAGATTCAAGAACCTTAACTTGCTGGTTTTTCATAAAATTTTCAGATCAGCTATAACGCCCCGCCACGCAACCCTAGAGGAAGCGGCATTTAACTACTTAAACAGAATAATTTTTTTTTTTAAAAGGATAAATAATAAGTAAGTTAATTAATTAATGCCAACAACCTCTAAGGTTACGAGACAAAGGTTATATAGAACCTCAACAAAACATGAATATAAACTATGACAATTATCTAATCAATGCATTAACGCATACATTCCAAGTAAGATGCAATAACAACAAGCATAAGATAAGTCTTTCGATTACATTAATCCATTCAATAAACCATAAGGTTACATTCACTCATTCCCCGAATGAGGCAAGTCCAATTATATAGGGTTACAATTACAAATTCCACCTCGATAACAAGAGGGGTAATGATAACATGATTAAGAGAAAGGATAACAAGAAAGGACTGCAACTGAAACAACCACGAGCTCTCCAACTGGAAGTCTCGTCCACACGTACAAGGAAAAAACCCAACGGAGTAAGGTGCACGTTCCACCCAACCAAGTGGAACCCAAAGGTCCACCCCCCATGCTAGGAGATAGTAACCAGAATCTCTAACCAAGGACGTCTACCACTAGACATAGGCTAATATAACCATACTGAAATAAATATAGTAACAACATTAAATCACAGGGTTACAATGCTTCCAGATATACATAATCAATTGCATCACTGATGCGAACATACTGCCGACCTAGGAGAAGTGTCATCACATCGTTACATAGGTTATCCTGGTGAGTCTTCCTAGGTCCTGGCCCCTGTCTCTGGTTATCCTGGTAACCTCTAATGACTTCTGGCCCCTCATGTAAACCAATGCAGAATCAGTTATCTTTCGTGGTGACAAGACAACGATCTTGCCATTCCAGGTCTTCCCGTCTCGACCCAAGTCTGTACAAACCCTTGTGATCATGAGCGAGGCATAATTATCTTATTAAATGTTTGATACTACAAGATCCTCTAATCATTTAATTTAGTTATCACTAGATTAACTAACTTACAACGAGTTATCCTAGCACCACTTTGTGTGCCGGCCCCCGTTATAAGCCACTCCTCTAAGACGACACGTGGAACACTTCCACAACCCAAGGGTACACAAGTGCTACACAAGGATATCACATCCCTAACCATGATATACAGTCAACACACACTCCCGTTCGTGATAACCGGGAAACAAACTAGTTACGCACTACCCAAGGCCATCTATGGTTGACTACACAAAAGACAACCCACAGACTGAAATCCCAACTGGAAGACTTGACAATTAAGAAACCCATGCTTCCCAATGATATGCACGTAGATCAATGTAAAGACAGGAAGCAAATCCTAATTTGGTTTCACTATACCTATGTCCTAACTAATCATTCGATATCCAGTGCGTTCAATAAACAGAACATATTACATCACTTTAAAAGAAATTATTTTGTTCCCAACAGCATTTGAATGCATAAGACATTACCCGTGCCCCCATAATTCTTCTTAAAAAAAACAAGTTCCCATTTTAAAATAATATTATTCTCTACTCAATTAAACCCAATAAAAAAGAACAATATTTCCCCCTTTAAATAATTGAAACAATATAATAATATCCTCATTTTAAAACATTGATATTATAATAATAATATTAACATTATTATTTACATTTGCCATAGTTCCTCAATTCCTCTATTTAATAATCACATTATTAAAATATTCATGTGTTTAACTATATGAAAAATAAATCATATTACAATAATAAATTTTAACCTAAAACATTATAATAATCATAATATTATAATATTATAAAAATTATAATATTTTAATTTAAAATATTTATTATTTTATTAAATATATTTATTTTTTAAAATTAAAATACAATGGGCGGCCTTGGTTCACACGCCAACCCTAAGGTTGGGTCGCGCGAACTTCGAAATCCGCGCCAACTTTCCGGAAGGAGTTTTGGTGGTCGGCCCGACCGCGGTAGACACCAGGCGGCGGCGGAATGGGGTTCGGTGGCCGCAGAGGGCGGCGCCACCGACGAAGGGAGGAGGGTTGGCAGAGAGGCCCACGCAGGGCACGGCGGAGGAAGGGGCGCCACAGGTTAGCCGCCGTGGTTACCACCGCGGACGGCGCCGGCAGCGTCGCCACCATGTGGTGGTCACTGCCTGCGCAGTCTGCGCGTGCCGCGAACGGTGGGGGTGGGCGCAGCTGCCCCACCCCGCCCCCATGGGAGCGGCGGTGGGGTGAGCCCCCATCCCACCTGCGTTTTCTTTCCATTTTTTTTTTTAATTATTTTATATTTTTAATTTTTTTAGAACCTTCAACTATCACTTTATTTTTGTTATTTTATTTTTTTTGAAACAAAAACCAAAACATGAAAACACAGTCCTTTTTTGAAATTTTGCATTTTATTAAAAGAAATTTTGCCAACATAACATTATGAGGGGAAAAATTTAAAATAAATTAACTCAAACTCAAGCTTATATAAATATATATATATTCATCCAAATGAAGTTTTAAACCAGTTGAAAAGATCAAAATGAAGATCAATAGAAATTTGAAAAGGTAAAATTATAAACAAATTTCATCAAAGAAAATGAACCTGTTTTCTTCGCAGTTGGATGGAGACCCTGTTGATGATTTGATCCCCTCTTTAGTCCCTCGGATTCTTCAAGCTTCAATCCAAAAACCCACTAAGATGCACAATTTCCTCTTCTCCTTTCAATTTTTCCCAAAAAACTCCATTCTTCAAAATTGTGAAGAAATTCAAGATAATGCAAAAATCCTTCCAAAATCCTCAACAACCATCATAAATTTTTGAAAACAAAAATTAGGAAATATCTTTTTTTTTTGTTGAATTTTTGAATTTTGAATTTCAAATTTGACTTTTAATTTATTTTTCTAATTTTCCAAGTTCAATTCAAATTTGCATGCCTTTTCAAAATAAATAACTTAAATCATTTCAACATGAACAACTTGATCAATTTAATAATTAAATCTACCAAAAAATTAAATAACAATTAATTAAATTAAATTATTCAATAATTGAATCACAAATCCTATATTATTCTAACTCCCCAAATAGACCGAAAACAGGCAAGGGAGCAAACTAGAACAACAGGATTATACAAGACTGACAACACACTACAACTAGGGTGACGACTCAACGCGGAAATCTTAGCTACTATCTCTCAATCGATTGTCGTTGGGAAATGGACACGCTCGAACCTGAGAAACCAGGTGGAGTTGATGTCCTGTACCTGTCAACCTGCAAACACAGAATATATCCACATGCAATAATATGTCATAAATAAGGCACACCGTGAAGAGGAAATCACGAGATCGCAGGGCACTCGCAAGCGAGTGATGCAATACCGTCATCTTCACCAATACAATAGTTCTAACTGACGCATCTAACATAGCAGCATAATCGAAAGCATGAAACATCATAAGTTAAATATCCATATGTGTTAATTCCAAGCATGGCATAATAATCAAATCCAAATGTAATATCACCACATCAAAATACGTCACGATAAAAAGTGATCCACTGAAATCAAGTACATAGTCCAAGTACAAAGCAAAACTAAAGCATAGAGAGGAACAACATAGTTCGCACAATAGATCAAAACGGAGGGGTATTACATCAACACTCAAAAAAGGCTTGCTTTCTCATATTTCTTCATCAAGAACATCAAATTTGTGAAGAAGGCCATTACTTTCAATTTTCAGCAAGCTGGTTCATATTTGTTCTATCTTCTGGACAAATTGTTGAAGGATTTTCTCAAGGTTGCAGCAGTTGCTTTTATTTTGTATGTTAGAGAAAACTTCAAATTCTTCCATTTCTAATCTTTTGGGTCTATACTAAACCTTCTTCTAGACAAAACCCATATCACAGCTTTTTTAGAGAAACTTAAAGTGGTTGCTTTTTCAGTCAAAGGCCAAGGTTTGCAAAATCTGATCAACTGGGTTCATCCAGAATATACTCATGAACAATACCCAGATGCCAGCTTTTTCTGCTTTTTTCGGAGAAAATTAGGGTTTGCTGTTTTTTCAATCTTCACTTCAAATTTTCAAAAATGAACAATCTGGGTTGGCTTGTAAAGAAATTCTAATCAAAACCCATATCTCAGAAAAAAAATCAAAATTTCATCCGTTTGAGGAAGAAAAATCAGCAAGCTAAAATTAGAAAGTTTGTCAAAACTTGTCAGAACCTAGGCGTGTTTATTGTCAATCTTTAAGTTTTGTAGAATGGAGTACATTCCTACAGAGTTCAAGACCAAATTAGCACTATACCATGATTTCATAGAGACAGTCGAGATTGATTTACATCATATCAAGCCAATATTTGATCTACGTCCTTTGGAAGATGCAAACAACACCACCATCAGGCATCTTGGCCATTCAGGTCTTCTCGCAGCAGCATCCATACCTTTCTCAATACAGAGCTTAGAATTCATAATTCCTTGTATCAAGCATTATAATCTAGCCACAAGGGAAATCCAGTCAGTTGATGGAAGAATGCTTCTCCATCCCACCATGGCTGGGAAGTGTTACCATCAACATTCAAGAATGTGAAAGGATATGGGAAGAGCATCAAGAAAAGTATAGCAAGAAGATCGCACAAAGGTGGCTGAAAGATAAATACAATACATTGTCGAAGAACGTCGAGAGAGGAGAGTTAAAGGACGAATTTGCTATAATAATCACCCTACTCAACCGGATTACTGGTCAAGCAGATGCAACAAAGTTTCAACCTTGGATGTTCTACGTGATACCTCACATAATGAAGAAGACAGAGTTCTATGATTGGCCTACATTGATCAGTGATTGCCTTCACCATCAAATAACTGAATATTTTAATAGACATGCATTCCACATGGTCTCCTACCTAGTCTACTTGGTTGCCTACCAAGGTAAATTCAGAGGGTTAAACACGGAGTGTTCTTTAAATGTTCAACATGTCTACAATTATTACACTCAGTTGGAGTTCACTGCGGCATCACATCATTACAAAAGAGTGAATGAAGCATTCTTAATCTACACAGTGCGTGACCTAGACAACGAGCTACATTGTCGCATCTCATCTATTGCCAAATCAGCAATGTCAGAATGGGCTGATTGGTTTATTCAGTTTGCCACTCACTTACCTAAGAGTTTACGGTTATTCAGGAGCTCCTCTTATGTTACCAAGGTATCCATCAGACAAAGTCGTGTGTATGGAATTTCTCAAACAGGTATCAAATGTTCACACTCGCCTATGCAACAAAAAGAAACCAGCCTTCAACTTTCCTTTTGCGTTAGGTATTTATAGTTGCAGATCATCTACAGACGCTAAAATAATGGGTAATGAGTTAGATAAACTTGGCCTCAAGCCTTTTAGCAAGAGACGATCATATGATCCCCATGGAGTCTATACAGCACGACTTGGTCAGAACTATGCTCATGTGCCCACACTTAAAGACTTTTGGGCTAACTGCAAAGACAAGTACGAGGTGCGAAGGCGAAGTAATAGTAGGCTCACCCTTCACCAAATGAAAGATTGTTTATCCGAAGACATTGAAGGGTTATTATATGATGACGGGGATGTAATTCTCCTAGCCTATACTAGAAATCAGGTTGAACAGCAACCTCTTCCACAGGTCAACTGAGCCAACAAAGAATGCATTACAGCGGAAGAAAGGACACGACAAGTGGTAGATTACAGCAAGACTTTCTTAGTCCTCAAGAGGAGGGAGTCCATTCCGGTAGCAGAGCCGCCAAAGAAACATTCATCTCTTCCCTCTTCTTCAAGAGCTCAAACGAAGATGAAAGGAAAAGTTCAGTCTCAGGAGGTTACAAAGTGCAGTAGATCAGCAAAGAGTGCCAAAAGGAGGTTGGACTACACAGGAATTGTTACACAGGAGCAGCCTACAGCTGAAACAAAAGTTCCTCCACCTGAGCCCATACTTCAAGAAGAAGTAAAAGATGAGCCTTTGATACAAAATCCTTTACCATCTCCTAGGTCTTCACCAATTCACATTGATTTGGAAGACGAGGAGATAGAGGCCCATGTTGCAATTATTCCTCCCTTGGATGTTAGTAGAGATACCACATCTTGGCTTGAGAGCTCCTTGGGAAGGATGAGAAGAAGGCCTTCGTATCAGGTGATTGATGATGACCTTAGTATATATCAGGAAGCACCCAAGAAGAAGGCCAAGAAACAAATGCATTTTGAAAGGAATCTTGAGGGTGAAATGGTCATGGAGACAACTACGCCTCTTGAAGATAAAATCAAGGATGAGGTGGATATTGATGATTTCATAATGGTCAAAGCAAACCTTGGTAAAAGTACCCGACATGCTGATATGAGTTTGTTTAAAATGGTAACTAAGAATATTCAAGAAAGAGTGTAGAAGGATGGAGAAAACAAGGCAGCCCTCAAGACTGAAAATCGTCAACTCTGGTTGTATATATCAAATCTTATTCAAGGCACCTCACAAACAACACAGTTGCTGCCACAAGTTTTAGAAACACCAACTGATCAGTGGCAGTTAAGGCAGTTGGTTATTTGTGGAAAACAAACTCAGGAATGGATTGAAGAGTTCATCGTCAAAGGAAAAGAAATTCTAACACAGGTCTTCTAGTTGAGATACAAAGCTCATGACTTACGTCAAGGTATCCAGGATTTTGAGCAGTTGATAGCCGAATTCAAGCCTATGCACGAAATCATAATTGCAGATTTAGAGATGGCTTATGGCTCTACAATGGCAAGAGAACACAAAAGACAAATCCTGGAGTGGAAAGGTTACCTTTTCAAGGTTAATACATATGTTAGAATATCTGAGGAGTTTGCAGTGTATAACCAAAAGGTTATTGATACTCTTAGGTTCATCAGAGAATTTGTTGCAGCAATTCCTTGTCAGTATTGCCTTGAGGATGGTTCATACATTGGGCTTGACATAGTCCAGGTAGAGTTTCAGAGTATCTTGCATGGCTGCGATGGCAGTGTTGGAAGAATGAAGATGATTACCATGATGTCAGCATTGTTGGTTGAATATTTTGTGAACTTAGGAGGTTTAGCAAAATGGAGATTTCAACACAGTGTGTGAGTTAAACTCTCCTATTTAAGGGAAGGCTCCTCCTATATAAATAACTAAAAACAAATATGGGTGAAATGATAATCTTTCCTCTTGTTTCAGGAGAGACTAAACTCTTTTCTCTTTGCAGAAAAGTAACATGAACTTTTTAAATAAACTATAACAGCAACTTGTGAATAAAATCAGTAGAAAGGAAATGAAGTTTCCTGAAAGCTCAAAGACTTCCGTCACTTCCTTCGGGACGGGAAAACAACCTCAAGCACAAAGTCTTGAAAATCTGCAATCCTATCTACCCTTTTTAAAAGATAATTCTAATGATAATATACAGCATATGACAGCACAAAGTCTGAAAATATGATGTATCTATTTAACTACTATGAGTGAAAATCGTCACGAGCACAAAGACTTGCAATTCTTCTTAACTTCTAATTTATGAATTCAATCTTAAATATTGACAGCACAAAATCTGAAAATATATTAATTGAAGCTCTCTCTAGCAATCTTTCTCAATTTTCAAATGATCACAAAGCAATGCCCCAAAATGACATAAGAACACAATGGACACAAAGTGAGAATTCAACACAAAGTCTGAAATCTACAACTCTTTGATATTATTTGAAAATGAACAACTTGTAATTATAAAGCTCAAAGTCTTTATGAGTACAAAATTCTGCAGAGTTTTCTTGCTTGCCAAAAAGATAAAAAATTACAAAGAACCTTCTCAAGTATTTATAGTAGAGAGGTCCAGAGAAAAAAGTGGGAGGATCTCAACAAACTTGAGAAAATCTCTCAACCGGCCAACTACTTGCAATTGACTTATTCCAAATTACAAGTCCTATTGTAATTTGACTTGTAACTTGATTATATGTAATGACAATTTACAAAACTGCAAGTGAAAGAAACACTTGCGATTACAAAATTTGTTTTTACATGTAGTTTGTCGAAAACAAAATGCATAATTGAAATTATTTTAAGTGTCCAAGACACGACTCTAACTACATCATCCTTCATCTGCGATGATCTTCATGCTGCTTCAGGATTTTAGAACTTGAAGTATTCAGGATTGGTGAAGAGATCTCGAACTTGGAACGAGAATTTGCATTCTTAATGATCTTTGTGTCCTTGGCGAACTTCAACCTTATCACAGGCTTGGAGTAGTACCATTTCTTTAGGAAGTTCTTCTCTTCGTTGCGTCCTTTTTCCATGCTTGATTCACTTTGTCCCTAGATGGTTTCATGAGGATTATTGACCTTCGAGCTGCTCCATGAATTACTGTTGTATCTCTTCTTCTTTTGTTCACTGATGAAGAACCCATAACACCTTATTCAAGATGAAATTGTTATAAAACAATGCCCATGCCTTGATTTATTGGTTTGATAGATCATGTGTGTAAACAAGACTGACAAGGGAAGGGATAATTTGATGCAAAAATGGGCTCACAAGTGAATTTCGGGTTTTGGAAGGCTGACAGCAAGTAAGGTATAATGTAATCGGGATTTTTGGAAGCCATTGCAAGTAAAAGTGCAAGGTAGGAAAAATAAGGTCATTGCAAGTTTCTCATTTTAACTTGTAACCTTGGTCAAAATCTCCTACTTGTAATCAGATTATGAAAACCCGATTTTCAGCCAAGGGCATCATTTTTGTAGAAAATGATAATGATGATGAAGAAAAATGGTAATGGCGAATGAATATGAAATGAAGGCAAGTGAATGAAAAACAAAATGGAAAGGCGAATGAAAGAGAGAGAAAAACGTTTTTATGAATGAAAGGCGAATGAAGTATGATGGTGTATGAAAGAGAAATGAATGAAGGGTGTGTGAAGTGGAAAAACGCATTTTCAGCCATACACTTTTTTTATAATATGCAATCTCAATCTCCATAGAAAGGCAACACAAGAACAAAAGATTTAAAGCAACAAAAACAGAAAAATAAAAAGAAACAAAGAACAAACTCAAATCTGCAAAAATGGGGCAATGGTAGAGCAAAAATGGGGAATTTAATAAAGTTGCAAACCTTGCCAAGTGTTCTTCATGCCAAAATCTCTTCAATCGGGGTACATATGAGCAAGAGCAAGCTACAAAATCCACAAAAACACTTGCAAAACTCATTTTGGGTTTTTTGATGCTCATTGCAATTGAAAAATATAACAAATAACTTCAAAAAATGCCCTTTACTTGCAATTTCGGGTTTTTTCATAACTTTAGCAATTTTTCATGAAGGGTCGGACTTTTTAGAGTCTTTAGCAATCTTACTTTTTCACTTTTAAGTGAAATCGGGATTTTTAGAACTCATTGCAGTTTCACTTTTTGAACATAACATGTAAAGTGAGTAAAAAGTTCCTACAACTTGTAAGTTATTGAAAAATTTCCTACAACTTGTTATGAAGGCAAAAAGTTTCTATTATTGACTTGCAATGAAGCCAAAAAGTTCCTACTTGCAGTGAAGCCTCAAAAACCCGAAATTGACCCAAAATATAAGAAAAAATGACTCAAAGAGAAGGCAAATGAAGTTGGAATGCGATGAAATTTGGAGCAAAGATTGAAAATGACCCAAGGAATAATTTCCATATCTGAAATAGAGATTTTTCACCTCGTAAAGTGTGCCTTAACACAAAAAGATCCCTATTTGCAATGGTGATCAAAAATCCCGAAATTGGACAAAACAAGGGAAAAAACATGTCGAAATGTTCCCGAATTTCACACAAGGCAAAATAGGATGGATACCAATGGCTACACAATTCAATTGGAGAATTTTGGTGCCTCAAAATGTGTGCCATAGAGATTTATGAAGAAATTTTAGGCAAAATTTCATATGGGTTGTCCAATTTTGAGAATTCAAAAATTGAGGACAACAAGCATAGTTCGAGAAAGCGGCCAATGAGAGTGAAGATTTCTTGAGATCTATTGCAGATGGCAAAGAAATCTTGGAAAAGCGGCATTTTGCTATTAATAGTATCAACACTCCCACCACAAATGAAGTTGCCCGCTTTCTAGCGAGGATGTGATCGAGATTTAAATCTGCTTTCTTCTAGAAGCTTCTTCCACCCTTTCTTTCTATTCTTGTCTCAATTCTTATCCATTCTTTGACGATAGAAAGAAAACAGTTGTAACAAGTTGTAATGAGTTGACACTTTCCGGTTTTAGATGTTTTCTCTTTTTTTAGAAATAAAACTTGCATGTTGGAAAGCAGTAGTTGTAAAAGCAAGGAGATTTTAGGGTTCCCTACTCCTCTGCTTAGTTATAAATAAGAGTAGTGTTTGCTCATTTTTCTTTAACCGTGCTTGTGATAACAGAATCGCTGAGCTTATGCCTTCATGTTTGTTATTGTTTAGTGTCAGTTCACTTTGTGTAAAGAGCAAGTTTGCATGCCTCATCAGCTGCAAATCCTTGTTTAATGCATGTGTTATGTGTCAATTATAATCAAGTTGATCGCATGTTGCAAGTATTTTGCTACAATTTGTTGTCCCGAAATTGTAATCTTTGTGCCAAAAGTTTGAGTAAATAAAATCCTGAGCGTGCTTTGCTGCCTCGATATAAATATCTCAGATTTCTGTTTATTGTTTTATGCTAGAAGTGTGAAAAAATAAAATCTTGAAGCTTGCTTTGCTGCCCTTGAAATAAAGTCTCATATTTTCATAATACTTTTATGATCTCCTTTTTCAGCTTGCATTGAAATTTAATAGATGTATGTTGAGGAAAGTTTATTCAAGTATCTTTGTCAGAAAATCAACCTCGTCCATTTCTAGACTCTCTTGCTCTGCGTTTATTCGAGAGGATAGAAACATTTTAGTGTAAGTTAAGTTGTAGTTGTTAAGTTTCATTAAAGGGAAAACCTCAGCTGCAACATCTAGAGTTCTATAACCTTGTGTTCTCGCAGCTGAATCAAAAAGATAGGCAAAAATTAGTTTTAGTTTACTTACTTTATGCAGCTTAGCAAAAGAGGGAGCTTCCCCTCCTAATTCAAAGAGCATTTTACTACACATACTTGTCCATTTCCAAAACGCATTCTAGAGGTGCAATTTGAAACGCCAACGGATTGGATAAGTTTCAGAATTTTATTTCGAACTATGGATTTTTTAGCAAGAGGTCAACCTTCTTGGAAGGGATGCCCCTCTTGATTGCTGCATTGGAATTTGTGCCATCTATTATTGTTGTGTTTGGTTCGAATTTCTTTTTGAAGTTTGGATGTCTTGCTTCTAGCTATTGTTTGACTATGATTTGGAGGCATTTTGAGCTGCATCGGAGGAGAGACATCCATTTTGGTGATATTCTACCTTGCTAGTCTGATTTTTTGTATTCACTGTTTCTGATCAGACTTGTTAGTTTTTGATATAATGCTGGTTTGAGCTTCAATTCTATATCATTATAGCATTGTAATTGTTAGAGATTAATTACTCTAACACACTGTGGATTTTGGAGGCTTATCTATTGTTATTTGCAGCTAGAACTCATTATTGTAAAGCTGGTTTAGTAGTACTAATAGCTCGTTTTGTTTATTGCTGCAAATTATATGTTTATACACAATCCCACGAAGAAGTGGTTGAGTTAAATAATCTTTCTTTCATTCTTGTGAATTTCCCCCCACGAAATAAGTGGAAGAGTGGAAAATATTCCCCCCGCTGAATAAGTGGTAGTGCAGAATTTCATGGTCAGTTATCCACCTGTTTGTATTTGCTTTCATTCATGGTCGGCCAGCCGCCTACAGTTGCTTTGTAATTCTTTCCAGTTGCTAACGATCCCATCACCATATGTTATCACCTCACCTTCAATAGGACCTTGGTGAACATTCTTGGTGAGGGTTACTTTCAAGCTAATTATCTTTTGGGAGCAAATGCTAATCATTGATGTTGTGCTAGAATTTGCGGTGAAAATTTGGGAAAAACTAAGGGGGTTCATTTCTTAAAGGGTGCATGAAACAAGTTTTAAATCCTTAAAAATCAAGGAAACCCAGGGACACGTCCCCCACTAAAATGCCTCGTCCCTGTCCCCGGGACATCCTGAGTACAGGGGGACGGCTAGGGAACAACAGGGGACCGTCCCCTTTTTTGCAAAAAATTAGGGAACCGTCCTCGAAACAGGGGGGATGCCATTGACTAGATGGGGATGGTTGACCAGTCCCGAGGATGGTTGAGCCGTCCCTCGATCGTCCCGAGGACGGCCGGCCAGCCATCAACAAGCTAAACTCATTATTGGGCCTTCATAACTTGGAGAATGTTTGGTCCAAGAGATTAAAAAGTATTTGGCCTTATTATATTGAATCCATTTTTTTTAGATGTCTGCTACTATTTTAATAAATTGGCTCTTGGTGCTAATATGTCAAACCTTGGGTCTACATCTTGTTTTGTTTGTGGGATGTTTAGTTAGTTTTGTTCATTTGTTACGAGTGTCTTTGTGAAAAAAATGTGGCAAAAACGTATTTAGGGCAAGTTTGGTATTTCTAATCTGCACAAGATGTATATTTTGGGATGAGATATGATGGGTGGGGGCAAGCAATTTTTGCATGACACTCCTAAATTCTTGTATGCCCTATCGTCTTTCACCATGGGATGGTTCAACACGCTGAAGTCATTGGGCCTTATATTCTTGATACCATGTATTGAATAGTGTAATTACTCAAGAATTATTGTAATAGAAAGTACTCAATTATTATCTTGTCTTCATTTGTAGAAAAGACTGTTAAGTGAAATTTAATGATAGTGAATATGATTTGGGGCAGCAGTGCTCTTTCTTTATTCATTATTGGCATACGATATTGTATTTTGATTTTCATAGCAAACTTTAAAACTATATGGCAGCAATGTAGCCTTCGGGAATTTTGATATAAGTTTATAAATTATAACTTGGAGGTTGTTTCATGCATAGTTTACATACTCGGGTTCGGAGAATACTCAGCAAGCCCAAATTTTTTGACTCGGCAAATACTCAGTGAAATACTCGGCGACATATCTTAATAATAAATATAATTTATAATTTTATAGTATACACATAAATAATAAATATAATAATAATATATATTAAATAAATATAATTTATAATATATATAATAATAGTATATATAATAAATATCATGCGATGAAAACTTAATAAAAATTATTTAAATTTTATATATTAATAATTTAAAATATAAATCAAATATTTTAAAATATTAAATTTTAACTTACTAAATGTTAAAATTAAAAATAAAGTGAAATAATATTGAATTTAAATATATTAAATGTTAAAATGTTCAATAAAATTTTAATGTAAATAAATGTAATATTTAATTTTATAAACTTTCATTATTAAAATCTAAAATGCATATTTAAAATTTTATGAAGACAAAGCGAAATAGAAAACCCTAAAAATATATTGTGAATGTGTTGCCTTCTTGGAAGTTATTGCAGGAGTCGCACATTTTCAAGTCAACATGCCTGGCTCGAGCGCTTGAAGGAAATTTGCAAATGAAGATGAGGTTTCAAATTGACGCCATCACACTTGCATGCCGATGCTCAGCTCTTGCTTGGATGGCACCAAATTTCGAATGCCCATAGCTTGAGCGAAACATAGCCCTAACCTGTAGCTGTTGCTGCAAATCGAGATAAAAATGGAGGGAAAATCACACAAAAAATGAAGGGAAAATTGCGGGTACGTGATAAAATGCAAAAAAACGAGGGTTTACATTGGAAATTCTACACGAAAATGAAAAAAAATGCCGTAAAAATGCTTGCTACAGTGATTGGCGAGTAAAGGTAGGAAATACTCGTTTTCTCAAATTTCCTACGATTAATCGGGCACTCGGAGAGTACTCGGCGATTTTGTAAACTATGGTTTCATGATTCATGTATGCTAATTTTGAATCAGTATTGAGTATTGGCATAATGTTGAACACAAATGTTATATGTTAAGGTTCTATTATGTATATTATGCATGCCTTATCCATGTTATCATATGAATATTTAAAATTTCCCTATATTTTTATATAGCCGTCCCCCGCCATCCCCAAATTTGGCCTCAAAAATCAGAAACTTGGGGACTCATCTCACTGTCCCCTGCTGTCCCCATCCCGGAAACTTGGGGTAACTCTGTTAAAAATCTCTGAATTTCTTGGGTTTTTCTATTTGCCGAGTCTTTGCCAAATCTATGTCGACTCTGGGCTTCCAATCCGAGTTCTAATCAAAAATCAGCTTGCCGAGTCTAAGGCAAATCTGAGTCTTGTAACACTACATTACATAAATGTTTAAACTTGAATTTGAAGTCATGTATAATTAAACTTGTACAAATTTGAGTTTCCATATATATCCCCAAAAAACACACCCTTGAACTGCAGTCCCCGAAACATGTCCCACCATCCCATACTATCCCCAAAAATTGTGCCCTTGAACTGCAGTTACCAAACACATCCCACCATCCCCTACCATCCCCCAAAAATGCCCCCTTTGAACTGCAGTTCCCAAAACACCTCCTGCCATCCATCACCGAAACACCATGTAACATAGACTTTCAATAGTAATTTTATGCTTACCTGCTGCTAACATTGTTGTTCAAAGTTTAATTAGGACTTAGACTTTTTGTTCATATGTACTTCCGGAAAATTGAATTACTTTTTTGCATTTTCAGGCTTTGCACTGCAGGTTTTCTTAAAGTTGGTAATTTTTGCTTTGTATGCAATTCCTTGGTTCAATTTATCAAACTGTCTTTAATTCAATTCAATCTTTGTGTTGTACTCATGCTTTTTTGTTTGTCTTTAGCTGAAAATTCTGAGCATTTGCTAATTGTTTAGATTTTTTTTTGTTAGGCATAAAACAAAAAACTGTTTGTCTTGTGCAGAAGTACTGCATACCCTTCTGCATTAGCTTGAGAAAAAAAGGATAGTTTTCATTTAATCTTGTCTGTATTGCACTGTTGAAGAAATCCCACTAGTTAGGTTTATTTTAATTATCATATGACGGAGTAGTATCATTTCCTTTGGTCTGCAAAAGGGAGCTTCCTCTTAAAATTCGAAGAAAGGTACATCCACACAGTTATATTTTTTGTTGTCATGAAAAGGACAAACTAAAATACTAACAATATGGAACCCCAAATATCCTATAGAAACCATTTTTTCAATGCACCAATATTGAGTGAGTTCAAATTTGTGAGGGTCAATGTTAACAGCCTCTTTTGCTAGGTGATTAGCTAAAGAGTTGAATTGGATTTTGAAATGATAAAAGATTTCAATAATAAAATCTTGTGAGAATAGACACAAAAGAAAGTACAATATTTTGAAAGGACCAATGGGAATGGGGGAGTGGACCAAAGGCATCATCTGAGAGGTGTGCATGGTTATGAAATTTTTAAAAAACATTGAAAATATGCTAGGAATCACCATAATATGAATGTGAGTATGAACCAAGTTTTTTGACTATAAGTATCCCTTAAAGAAGGGCCTTTGCCTTAGTGAAATTATTAGTTTTGATGGCTGTAAATGTTGATAGGTATGGCCATATGACCCTTTTTACTACTAATGATTCATCCCAAATTGGCAAAGCTCAAGTTTCTTGCACTTGCTCCATCACAATTTTGTGAGAAACATGTTATCTATATTGTGATCAATAGATTTACAAAGAAGTAAAGTAGGATGAGATGTTTGATAGCTTTATTCACCTTCAGACAATTAGGACATGTAGTGGCAAACCACCCTTTTCACATCATCAGCAACTAGTATTTTTTATATACCACAAGGAAAAAGAAAAGTTTGATATTAGGGCAAATTTTAAGATTCTATAAATATTTCTGATTGAAAAGAGGATGATAGTGGGTAGCATGGAAACTAAAATAAGATTCTGACCCAACATCTTCATAACACAAACTTGTCCCGTTGAATCTATTCCGAATGACATGATGATGTGGTTGATTTTCCATAGTTGATCAAAATTAGTGGAGTAAATATCATATAAAACCCCAATTATCATATAGGTCCATTTTTCTAAGTCATTTGGAGAAAATATGAGCTCACTCTAGTACGTTTTCTTTTTCAATCCTTATGTTATTCTTATCATTTAACATTTTTTAGTATCCCTTAACTCTCGATTGAGTATATCTATATCTAATTTATAATTTGTTTTTATTTCCTCCATCATTATATTGTATAAAAGCATAATACCTGTCCCTTTCCACTCTTAACTATTCTCAATATTTTCTCTTAGCACCACCAGAGCTAATTTCTAAAATTTGAGATCATTGCCAAATGAGAGGAGCAACTGAATAAATTATCCATACCTATAAAGTATATCATAAACGAGTGGAACAGAAACCAGATAGTTTGTTTGATAGCGCTTCAGGTCCTCCTACAATTTACAAATCTCCCATGTAAGTTGAAAACGGACCATATGCACAGGGAAAAAACAAAGTGATTATAGAAATCTTCACAACAGAGAGCTGAAAAAGTTGAGGTCAATATGGCTAGGAAATGCAAATAAACTTGACACTCTTAGAGGCAACCTTTCAGCCCACAACTTTAAGTTAAAGAAAGAAACATACAGACTATAAAATACATGAAATCCAAAAGGGTACAGGAATCATATACTTTATAGTTTATACCAAAATATGTTGAATAGAGATGGTCTTAAGTTGTCATATAGAGATCTCATCCATAGGCCATACCTTCAAGTTCTTTACATTAGTGTATACTTGCTCAATCCCACGAGTGAATGTAAAATATTCTGCTGCACGTTCATACATATGCCATGGTGGAAGAAGACTAAGAAATCTGTCTCCAGGAATGGCAGGCACTATCTCACCTAGGTGCATAATCTGAAATCAATAGATACATAGGATAGTCAAACTTGTGATAAGATGTTAGATCTATTTTACAGAGTGCCCATTCATGTAGAACCTGTTGAGAACACCCACATTCAATATAAATAGTTTGAAATACCACCTGATGCAACAAATTTTTATGCGTAAGCATGACGCCTTTCGGAGTACCAGTTGTTCCACTTGTATACACCAGTGTTGCAACATCATCTGATTTGATGGCCTCATATCTGAAGCAATGACCTGTAAATATCAATTTATAACCTGGAATTAAATGCAGTATCCACTTTTGTTACAACAGACTTACTAACACTTTAATAATGTCTGCTGAAATCAGAATGTCGAAACTATACGAAATATTTGTAAAAATAAAAAAGAAAAGACTACATTGAGCATGGTTCAAAGATTTGAAAACGATTTTGACCCTTGCATTTTTCATAGGGTATGGGACCTTGCCCTAGAGACATATGACACATGGAAAAAGTAAGATTCTAGCTTAGTCTTTAGTAGATGAGAAAATTTGAATTTTTATACTAGGAACATTTGTAAGTCAATTACATTATCCCTTTTGTTACAAGATAATTATTAAACCCTCATGAATGTCTTCTTAGATGCTACAGTGAAAATTAAACAATATATCTCAAATTTGTTCAAATAGAAAAAAAAACAACACAACATTGAACAAAGGGCAAATATTTGAAAATAATTTTGACCCTTGTGTTTGTCATAGGAGATGGGACCTTGACCTAAGAACGCATATTCCAAATGCAAAATGTAGATTCCGTCTTAGCATTTAGAGGGAGAAGATTTTAATGTTTGGGCTATTAAATTAGGAACATCTGAAACTCAACAGCACATTTATGTAACAGACAACATTTATGTAATTAACAAGGCAGTTTTGTCAAAGAAGTGGCTGTTTTGTTCAAGAAGCAGTAGTTTTCTAATTGTTAAAACAAGACGGTTTCATCAAGCAGCAGTTTTCTTGGTCAACAAAAATAACAAAAAAGAAGACTTCAACTTCCTAATTCAGATGAGTTGAATTGATTGAATTCTAGTTAGAGTTCATAAGTTCAAACACAATTTCATAGGAAAAAGAATGGAGCTATAGAAGATATACTGTAGTGATCTTAGAGATTGAATTATTTTAGTTTCAGACTAGTTGTGTGCCAAAGAGGCCTAAGATTATAATTCCAATTCAAGATAGTGCAAAGTGAGTGTTTTATCTCACTAATAGTTGGAAGCATTGTTGGCATACTCAGTGAGTACTCACCAAGTGAATTCGATGGCAAGTTATAGTGCCATTTACTCGCCACAAGTACTCATCAGATTTCTAGTGAATACTTGTCAATTTTTTGGCGAGTACTTGCCAAAAAGTCAGCAAGTCCATGTCAAAAACTCGTCCACAGCTTATAAAGTGTCCGTCAGGTCAAAAAAACCCAAAACACCAAATCGTGGCACTAATTCGCTCAGCAAAGATAACAAAAACCCTCCAACGCAACTGCCACTTGAAACACGCCATTTCCACAACGTTTGCAAGATTGAAAAGGATTTTTTGGCGAATTTGGAATGTAGATTGAAGCACAGGTCAGTTTTTTGTTTTTTGTTTTTTTTAACATTTTACTTCATTTTGGCTGCAAAATTAAAAAGAATTCATCATATGCTAAAACTAATTAGTATTTTTGCATTTAAATTCCAAAAAATTGAATTCATCTACATTCTTTCATGCTTTTTTTGGAAAAAAATGTCAAGAATCTTTACATTATATTAAATTTTTACTGATTTAAACTAATTTTAGGCTGATTTTTAGTTATTTAATCATTTTTATATAATTTAAATTATTTTATTTGTATTAAAAAATTAAAATGTTGTGCTTTCACTTTGTATGTGTAGGTTAAATACATCATATAATGGCAAACAGAGAAGCTTCTAGATCAGGTTCAACGTCAAGCTCCACCCCATCAGTGCCACCGCTGATTACAGGCACTCATCTTGTTGGAGCTAGAGACCCTAATTGGAAATATGCCTATCAAGGACCAATACCTGGGCCAATTATTTTCCTTAGATGCACAAATTTATATCATGGAGGCATAAGTCGCCTCAAATACCATCTTGCAAGAACTAATCATTGTGATGCCAAACCCTATGCCAACATTGTTGATGATAATCCAGCCGCAAGAGTCTACTTCCAGGTGCACGATTTCCGAGAAGATACTAAAAATTGAATGTAGCCTCATGGCTATTCAATTTTATATATGCTTGAGAGGAGGCCGACTTTATGTATTTAATTGATGTTCACTTATCATTAACTTTGGGCCGACCTACCTTGCTATTTTGTAATTCTTTATTTATTAAAGGTGGCCGACCTACTTGAAGAGTCACCTCATTTTGTATAAATACAAGGTCATGGTTGTTCATTTGGACATCAAGTTCATTAAGCATAATTCGCATACAAGCAGAAGTTCGCACTTGAGCAGCAGCTATTCATCTTGCAACAGCAGGCCGATTTCAAGGGGAAACATATTTGCATCTAGGAGAGGTGCTAGTATTCATTATATCAAATTTGGCCTTGTGTTGGGCTTGAGTTGTAAGTAGATCTCTGCTCTTGTTCCTCCATTATATAAGAGAAATATTTGCTGGGTTTTTCTCCCTCAAGTGGAGGGTTTTCCCAGGGTATCTTGTTGTGTTTATTTTCTTATGTGTTGCAATTTTCTAAGTGCTTTCAGTTGTATTATCTGGTCATTAAAACACTAACAAACATCACCGAAAAGATAAAAAGGGAGATGAATGTCCTACTTGAAGTCATAGAAGAGAAAAATTTGCAAAAGGAGAGGACAAGGGAAGCCATAGCAGCATCCATAGTTGGTGATCATGGTGCTCAAGTCCAACCAAAATCAGATGAAGATACAACATGTCAAGGCATAGTGGGCTCTCTTCATGGTCCACACATCTTAAGCATATCCACCTCCACTTCATCTACTTCTACTAGAGTGCCAACAACAGCATCTACACCTACACGCATGCCACAATTTTTTTGTGCCCTAAATCACACATGGATCACAACCATCATTGGAAGCTACAAGGTGGAACAGGGATGTGCATGAACATGCAGATATGGCATGTGCTGATTTGTGGTACTTCAACAACACTATTTTCAATATAGCGAGTAGTCCTTATTGGGAGAATTTGTTAACTACATTAACTATTGCAAGAAAAGGCTACAAGGCGCCTTCTCGCAAAGACATGAGTGGGAGGTTAGTTAATTTTAATTTTTATGCTAATTTATACTTATAGTAATTTATGTTGAATTTTAGGCTAAATTTGTGTTCATTAATTTATAGTATTTTATGTTGAATTTAGGCTATTTTTTTGGGTTTAAAAATTAAAATTTTGTACTTTCACTTTGTAATTGTAGGTTGTTCACCAATGCAACTGAAAGGGCAAGGCTAATAGTGGAAGAACAAAAGAAGGAATGAAAAAAAATATGGCTGCATTATTCTTTCAGATGGGTGGATGGATGGGAAAAACTGCACCATTATCAATTTTTTGATTGCTTCAAATGGTGAGGTTATTTTTTTGAAATCGGTGCATGCCTCTAAAAAAGTTAAAAAATGCAAAAACATTGTGTCTAATGTTGGAGGAAGTTGTCATGGAGGTGAGCATAGAAAATGTGTCATATCCCCATAAATTAAGCATGCCCAGCTAACCAAGGAAAGTATTTTTAAAGACTAGCATTTAATAATGTATATATAATAATAAATAAAAAGATGTTTTAATTAAATATTTAAATAAATAAATTTGAAACTTTGAATATTGGTGCCAACTTTTGGAAATAAATAAATTTGAAATTAAACTTTTGCTGCCCCTTTTTGATACCACACGCCTCATATAGGGGCCTATAAAAAGGACCTTATGGCATTGGAAAGAGGCATCTGAAGTTGAGGAATGAAGGCATTTTACAGCCAGCTCTAACAGGGATGAAACCCTCTGTCTAAGTACCATGAGGTGGAGTTAAAGACCTTACCCAGATTGAAGTGGCACCATCTTTTAGGGTTAGCTAGACCAGAAGGGAACCAAACAATTTTTTGTACAGAATCAGATCTAGGGTGACTTTCAAAGGACAAACTAGGCTAAACTTACCACTCACACACAGGCACCCAGATCTGAGTGATATATTCAGACTTGGCTTTCGAAGTGACCAAACTGTGGAAGGTTATTATTAGCACACTCAACACTTTCTATAATTGAAGACTTGGAAGTAGTGTTCAGTCCCAAGTGCATGCTATTGTGGAAGATTGGAGACAGATTAGGAGGCAATCCAAGAGTGAACCCTTGGGGAAGACCTTTGAAGAAGATTTCAAACAATTTTGGCTCTGATAACAGCAAGTGAAGCAAGGAGATTTCATTAGTCACACCCAGATGTAATCAGGGATATTTACAACAGTCAGATCTAGGCACTATCAAACCAAACATTGCCCTAATTATTAATTGTTGAAGCCTTAGACATTGTGGAAACAGTCTGCCGCCCAATAGGTTTTCAAGTTTAATGTTAGTCTAAAAGATGTTTATGTAAACAATCTTCTCAATGCAGCAGATCAGTAAGACTTATTACAATATTTGTATCTAAGTTCATCTAAGATTAAGTCAGCTTCCTTTTTGTTAAATTGTCTATGAAATAGCTTGAGCATGTTGTGTTGAATCAAAATTTGTTGTTGGTATAAGGTTTAAAACTGAGTCTAAAACCCTAGGTGCATTACATTGATATCAGAGCAAGCAATCTATTGATAAAATTGTCATTGATGTCAAGCAGTTGCATGACTGAAGATAACATATTGCAGTTGCATAACTGAAGATAACATATTGCAAGGGGCATGACTGAAGATAACATATTGCAGATGTCAAGTTGAAGGTCCATCATTGAAGATACAGATTTATGTCAAGAATACAATCTTCAGATCAATACAATTAAGAGATCGATCTTACAAGGTTAAGGTGCTATAAGTCCATAAGACAGATCACAACGAAAGAGCATCTATAATTAAAGAGCACAGGGAATGATGTATAATGTTCACAATACATATGAAGAAAAGATTACAAGACTGACGTGGCAATAAGACAAGAGTTTCCAACCGATAATGCTTGTTTCCATTCCAAGTCGGGTCCTGCCTTCTAGACTACTTGTTGAGTGTTAGTCCGTGTGTCGCCACCAAAGTTTATTACTCCTAAGAATACCATGGAACTAAGAGGTGGGGGGATTCCTAATAAAGCGATAAGTTAAGGGCAGTGATAACATATAATTGTGATACGATGAGAATATTACGCTGATAGTAAGAAGCTATGTTGATTCAAGATAAGTCATATTCCGGAAGGCATGAACTTCATTGACTACGAGAGATGCAGTTCCTTATGGAGAATATTTGAATGCACTTCACAAAGACAATGATGAACATAAGATTAATTGGCATTCATAGCAAAAACTAAATGAACCGAATCTTCATTGAGTCTTTATCGAGCCTATAGGAAGAAGACAAGTTGGCTCCCACCATTGATATCCTGGAGTCGTGTTTGCACCTATCGAGGGATATTACACTCACGTGGAATAGACATTATCGATTCTGGGAAATATGAAAGAGAAGAATGGAATGAAGTATCGATTGCTACAAATAAACAAATATTAACTAAACAATCTGTCTTTAAAAGCGATTTTATTAAAGACACATTAAAAAGTCATTAACTAAAAGACATGACTCTCCTTGAAGACAACTAGTGCGATTTATTTCTTCAGTTTATTAAAACAAATTCGTTTAATATAAAAGGATGCTATTTATGAAGAGAAGTGATTCATAAATGAAATAGTGCGATTACTTCACAAAGCAAAAACAGATTTCAAAAGGTGCGAATTAGTGTGACCTGTTAAGGCAAACAATAAAGATTAAGAAGTTAGATTTCAAATGGTGCGATCTGTTCAGGGCAGCAGTTCAAAAAGACATGTTGCTCAAACAAAAGGTTACAATGCTTGATCAACATATAAGCATGATTTTTAAATCAGATTTTTAATTAAGTTGTGTGTAGAGTGTTGAATGTGAGACAAACGTTATATCATTCAAATTCAAGAAGATTTAAAGATGAGAAGATGAAGAGTAATTCAGATTTATATCAACACATATAAAAGTGAGTGTGGTGTTGCAAAAGCGATCAAGCATATACACCAAGGGACATTAATGAAAAGATAAATAGCAGATTTTATAAAAAGAGCATGAGAAGATAAGATTGCAGTTTTGATGTGCAGAGATAAAGGAGAAGATATATGCAGATTTAGGAGGACAATTAATTGAATATCTTTCTTATTTCCAAGAGCAGATCTAGGCATATTTGAGAGCAAAATTTATGACTAAAAGTCTGATATATTTGGAACAGACATAGTGCAGATTTTTGTGAAGATATATTTCAGATTTATAAAAGATCATGGTGCAGATCTGAGTGAAGATATATTGCAGATTTGATAGCAAAGTTTTGGGACAGATTTGTAATAATCTTTATAAGGAGATCATTTGAATAAGTGAGCGAAAGAAGGAATTAATTTGAAGGAGACATTTGAGTAGAATTGTCCATCATCCATTGAAGAAGCAACATTGAAGGTAGAACATTGTTCTTTAAGTTATTATTTTTGCTAGGTTGGTGCTTGGCAAGTGGGGGTTGGTGCCTATGAACTTTAGGAGTTGGTGCTCCTTGTAGGTTGGTGCCCACTAAATCAGAGATAGGTGTTGGTGCTCCTTGTGGGTTGGTGCCTACTAAATTGTGAAAATTGGTGATTCAAGTAGGTTGGTGCCTACATTCATTGTAAAACTTATATAATTCATAAACTTGCCAGCCTGTTGGATAAATTTTGTGTATGCAGTTCAGCCAAAGAAATCAAAGAGCCTTAGAAAGAGAAAGGAAGAAAATAGAGGCAACCACACAAAAAACGATAGTGGAATAGGAGGCAGAGGTAAGAAGAAAATGGTTGAACAACCTAATGATATGAAGGCGTACCTGTAAAGGCAAGAACAAATGAACCAAATGTTGGTGCAATGATGCAAAACTTAACCAACACAGTCACTCACAAGAAATCTACACCAAACAATGCTGAAGGGAGAAATTCATATCGGTTTGGAGCTGGAAATCAGAACAGAACACTAGTTGGATCAACCCTCAGACCCTTCCAGCCCACCTTCTTACCTAGGGTGTAAACACCACAGGAAGAAGAAGAGCAGAATCAAGCTGCAAATGATTCCGTTGATGTTGTAGATGAGTATATGAGGCTAGATCCTATTGCAAGAAGGGAGATTTCCTTTGAATAGTATAGTAACGCCAGATCAGGAAGTGGATCAAGGAATGACAGGAGTCAACCTATGCAAACCCGGAATTATACCACAGCAGACCCGGACTTCTTATTTCGCAGACAGTGGTATACTAGAGTTTTATTTTTTTAATACAATAGACAATTCTTCATATTCTTCCCAAACTTTTGGTGGTTATAAATATTAATTTCAAAAAGCCAGTGTAAAATAGAGTTGCAAAACCAAACAATTTACATGTATATCTGCTTTCAGCAATCTGAATATAAAACTTCAATTGAATTTCTACTATTAAAGTACCAACACAGCACCTGAAATAGGACTGTTAGCAATCATCCAGGGGCTATCTTCCAAAACCGAAGATGATATTCTCTATGAGAATTTTGTCCTCACAAAGTTCTGGAAAAATATCCACTCCAAACCTATTACCAAAAATCAAATCCAACTTGCTCAAACAATGCTCCAGCATTCTTTTATTCAATCCTCCTCATAGCTCTTCATCTTCTTGACTTCTCATCTTTTCTCCATCTTTAAATTTTAACTCTTTTTTTGAATTCCCCCCTCAAAAGTAACTTTATTTATTTATTTTACCTTTTCAGAACATAAGTTACTTATGCATCAATAATTAATTTAAGTCTTCTTTATTTTTCGACCTTTTTCTTGATAACATTAATTTAATTATTTAATTATATGCTGACTCGAAATTGGGGACATTACAATCTTGCACTGTGGTACACTAGTAGAATTAGCTTTTGTTAAATCCTCTCTTGTGTATGTGGATATACTCGTTTTTTTTGTTTTTAGCCAGCGAGTAAGCATTCATGTTTTAGTTTACTTTGTTTAGTTGCAAGCTTTATTTGTAAAAACCTTGTTTGTGAGATAAGAAACTTTCAGGTCTTGTGCTCAATCTCTAAGAGTCAAAAAGATAGGTCAAGTTTACTTTCAGTTATTTTCCTCTAAGCAAAACCTCATTGATGATCTTGTCAAGTGTGCATGACTGCAGATCTTACTCAAAGTTTTATGTTTAGGGGTAGTGTTTAGTTTTTACAGAGTCTCTCCTGCTAATTTGAAGAGATGTTATTTTCTTGTGTTGTTCCATTTTGTGTTATCTCATTTGAGACAGATTAAAATGTTAACAATGTGGAAGAAAAAGAATGTTGATATGGTTCCTTCAACAAGTTCAAGCACGTTTCCATTATTAAATCCTTCAAGCTATTGGAGATAGAGGTTTTCTAAATCTTGGTTAGAATGGTGCAAAGTAAGGTGGTAGACATGTTATCTATTAAGAGAATGTGATGTCCCTGTTTTTTAAGGCAATATGACTTCGGAAAAATAATTGATTACATATTTAATAAGTCTTTATTTTGACTATTAATCATTTAATTAATAAGTTATATTAATAAATATTGTATTATGAATAAAACTTTTAATAAATCAGTTGAAACAATTGAATTTGACAAAGTTATATTGTCATTGAGGGCGGACAAAATGGATCACAGAGAAATTGATTGTTTGGTTTCTATAATGAATAATCTGAGGACAATACCTCTCAAATGATGGAAGTCTTAGCTGGACGAAAACCCAGTCAGGTATTCGAGATTTTCTTTCATTCACTGTTTTGAGATTGAATGGCGGACAAAATAGTTGGCTTGCAAAATCGAAGGTATTCTTACGTAAAGGATGTTGCATAGAGATGTATCCTATATTGGAGAGTATATCTCTTCAATCTATCTTCCATCAATAAGGCGATAGCAATGAAACTTGTCAACATTGGTCGGATTATGGTGGATTCCCGATATCGAGTTTCTTTATTTTATCAAGCGTTTCAAAGGATCAAGAGGATACACGAACTTTGGAAGGGCATACTAGTATCCTGATTGTTCTGATTAACACATTATATGATGTTTTGAAGGATGAATATTGGTTGACGTCGCTACTTAGTCTGGCACGAGTCACAGGTTGGCGGATGGAGACTCTGTCTTCCGGTGCATTTAGAGAACTTTTGTATCTATTGCTTTCCAATATCCTTGATTATTCTGGGCGATCTTCTTATGTATTAACCCTGGATTGTTTGATCGATAATTTTTGTCGCAACTTAATGTGAAATATTTCATTCATCAATTGAGCGTACACAAATTAAATTTGCATGACAATATTTTCTGAACATTGTGCATGGTAATATATCATGAATTTCATACAGCAATAGTATTCAACACTAAACGTATCACTGATTTTACATTTCCTTGAACAGCATTACAAAATGGACTGGAGAGTGAAGATTAGGTGACTGAAACAGTGAAACAAGCTTTACTTCACACCCTAGATATCCCATACCACATTGATAATGATTTACAATTAATAGAAGCACAAGTTTGACTTAATAGCAGTTAATACATCATTATTCTGAGTGAAACAAGACTGAAATTAATGAACAGCAGTTCATTTTTGCAACATTTCCATTCAGCATAGACTATGACAGTATAAGACTCGTTAACCATTTTCTAAGACTCTTGTGACAATCAGAAAGTTACTTAGAAATATTATCTGGACTGTAACAGCAGTAAGGAGTGCAATTTTCTGAGTTTACAATGACTAGTAATTACATATAGCAGCCTCAGTTCATAATAACAAACATTAGACTCATCACTATAGCATGAAAATGCAATTACAGACTCAAATACTATTGATTATAATACAATAGACTGCTCAGACCTGGATTACTAATCGACCCCAATCTGAAAGTGATGGAGACAGCTTCAGGAGTTTCCAGAATGCACAAACAGCAACCAAAGTCACCTCTTTGCCAGTCGATTCACCTTGAAAATGGTGCGCTCAGCTTCAGTTACTTCATACGTCACCTCTAATGACTGCTAGCATGAGCCACATCCAAGATACAAGTCTATAAATGAATCGTCGTTCTCCCAATTTAACACGTCCTACTCCAAACACACACAACAATCAAAAATATCACTCCAGTGCCCACAATTCTGTCACAGCAGTCTGGGCTTCATGCATGGTCTATATCTAATCAGTTTGCCCTCAACAAAGGGCAGAAACCTTCCTCTATCACCCACGTTTTGACTATGCAAGGTCGCCTTAGGGTTTTGGAGTCTAACATGTCCTTTAATCAGTAGATATTATGGCGCCTAGGGTTTCTGTAACACCACGTCCTCAAACAAGGCTATAAGAAGCTTCAGATGATATAAATCGCTGCAATTCTTGGGCTCAAAAATGAATCTCCAATTTCAACTCAAACCCTCTTCATAAATCTGAACAATGATCTCAAATTTGGTCTCCACAAAGACCATTAAATTTTCCAAGTAAGCTCCTATAGGAAATCTGAATGATCCCCTCCACAAACTCCAACCAGAGTAGATAGTTTCACTACCAAAACTGGTGCCCTAGGGTTCTCAAACCCACAGACCCAAGAACTTCAGAAAAGCTCTTCAATTCGAATAAGAAAATAACTTTTAGCATGAGAGCAATGAGCTCCTTCTTTTCCCTTTTTAAAGAACTCCTTGAACTTCTAGAAAGATCAAAAAAGAGTCTTCAACAAGCTTTTAGAAGAATATTTTAATATTCCTTGAAGTGACCTTATAATATTTTATTTTTCACTTAAGTCACTTTTTGAAGATACATTAATAAAGTGACTTTATAACCTTAATTATTTTTAATTGAGTCACTTAAATCAAATTAATTAAAAATAAAGTTAACTTTATGATTTAATTTAGTTAGATAACTTTATAAATAATGAGTTTAATACTATTCCCTTATCTCATCTTTAGCCTTCAAGAATAACAAAGGCTAAATGATCCACCTAAGTGGTTACTGAGAAGGGGACATTATAGTACCCCCTTCCTGAAATTGCTTGCCCACAAGCAATTGCAAATTGGGATTCTACAGAATTTGTTCTCCTTCCCAAGTGGCATCCTTAGCTGGCAAGTCTCTCCATCTAACCAAGAATTCCTTAACCACTTTGTTTCTCAGCCACCTCTCCCTGGTATCCACTATCTCCTCAGGCACCAAAACCAACTGCCCCTCCTCATCAAGCAGTGGCAACTCTAAAAATGAAGTAACCTGCTGTCCCAGTGCCTTCTTGAGGCACGAAACATGAAACACATTGTGAATCTTACTATTCTCTGGCAATTCCAACTCATAGGATAGCCCCCAACACGTCTGATGACCCTATAAGGTCCATAAAACCAAGGCTTGAGCTTCTCTGCACCACTCTTCTTCAACGAAGACTATCGATAGGGTTGCAAACGAAGGAAAACCAAGTCCCCGACATCAAAGCTACACTCAACCCTATACGCCTGTCAGCATATGTCTTTTGTTGATTCTGAACCATCTGCAAATTATCCTTGAGAGCCTTCAAAATGTCTTGACTATCTCGAATCTAGTCCTTAGCCTTAGGAGCTCTACTCTCCCCAAAAGCCAAGTCCATAAAAGAGGGTGCATCATACCCGTACAATGCATGAAAGGGTCACATCCCGATCGACATGTGGTAAGTGGTGTTATAAAGAGTGTTTACCCAAGTACAACCACTTCACCCACCCTCTTTGTTGTCCTGAAATGTAATTACGCACGTAACCCTCAATCCACTTGTTTACTATTTCAGTCTACCCGTCAGTCTAAGGGTGATAGCTCGTACTCGGAGTTAACTTTGTCCCTTCCAACCTGAATAGCTCTTGCAAGAAAGCACTCAGGAACTTGTTGTCTTTCTCACTCACTATAAATCTTGGTAGTCCATGCAACCTAAAAACCTCTCTGAAAAACAATTCGGCCACCTGAGGTGCCCTACACTCCGACGATATAGCAAAGAAGTGAGTGTATTTTGTCAAACGATCCACAACCACATATATGCAATCCCTACTGTGAACCTTGGGTAGGCCGGTGATGAAATCCATGGAAATGCTTTCCCACTTTTGCTTAGGAATGGGTAAAGGTTGCAGCAGACCCGTTGGATGTGAATGCTCTGACTTGTTCTATTGGCACGTCACACACTCCTTGACATATATCAATACATCCTCCTTGAGGCCTTTCCAAGAGAACCTCTCTCTGACTTGCCTATATGTTTTGAAGTAGCCCTGATAGCCTGCTAAGCGAGTATCGTGTGAAGCCTGTTGAATCTTTTCCTTTTATTTCGATCCTGGCACCAAATAGATCCTACCCTTATATAAAATGATATCATCTAAAACTCTGTATCGGTCATCCTATACCTGTCCATCCATCACCTCACATGCAAACTTCATTTTGGAGTACTCTACTAGAAGATGAGATTTCCAATCTGCTGAAATCTCCGTGAGTGAGCAAGCTACTGGTTTTCGGGAAAGGGCATCTGCAACAACATTCTTTTTCCCCTTCATATATTCTATGTCAAAGTCGTAGGTCTATATTTTACTAACCCACTTCTGCTACCTCTTGTTTAAGTCCTTCTTCCCCAAGAAATACCTGAGACTGTTGTGGTCGGTCCTCACCACAAACTTACCCCAAACCGAATATTACCTGAATTTCGCCAATGCATGCATTATGGCAAGCATTTCCTTATCATAGAAGGAGTAAAGTCTCTCACACCCTCTCAACTTGTAGCTCTTGAAAGCAATCAGGTGCCTATTTTGCATTAATACCGCACCTATGCCCTCCCCTGATGCATCACACTTGAGGACAAATGGTCGAGTGAAATCAGGAAGTGCCAACACAGGGCAAGTGCTCATTACCTCCTTGAGCTTGTCAAAATCTCATTGTGCCTCCTCAGACCAATTGAATGCTCCCTTTTTCATAAGGTCAATCAAAGGTACCCCAACTGAGAAAACCCTCTAACGAAATGCTAGTAGTAATTGCATAGCCCAAAGAACCCTCACAGCTCTGTAAGTGTCCTAGGGAGTGGCCAGTCAAGTATTGCCTGCATCTCCTCGTGGACCTGTACACCCTGAGCACTAATTACATGTCCCAAATACAGTATCTCCTTAAGGCCAAATTCACACTTCGACGCCTTGGCATACAAAGACTGCTCCTCCATAATACTCAACACCTCGTCCAATTGCTTAAGATGATCATCCCAAGTTTTGTTGTAAATGAGCAAGTCATCGAAGAATAACAGGAGATATTTGTGCAGCTACTTGTTGAAAATGCCATTCATACAAGACTGATATGTTGCAAGTGCATTAATCAAGCCAAAGGGCATGATTAAGCACTCAAAGTGCCCGTAGTGACACTCGAAGGCCATCTTCTGAACATCCTGCTCTCTGACCCTGATCTATGTTGACGTTTCAATTAGCACCTCTAGAGTGCTTATTGGAAACGGACAGCTATTGCAAGTGTGTTAGTACATGCTCTTCCGATTATAGAAAGGAAGATCTCTCTTTGCTGATTTTCTAATGTAAAAAAGGGACGTACTAAGGTTCCCATCTTTTTTACTCAGCGGTAGGACACAAGGGTGCATAAACACAATGCGTTGTAGCTAAGCTTTTTCTCTAGTTTCCGCAAA
Source organism: Sequoiadendron giganteum (assembly GCA_007115665.2). NCBI lineage: Eukaryota > Viridiplantae > Streptophyta > Pinopsida > Cupressales > Cupressaceae > Sequoiadendron > Sequoiadendron giganteum. Next base: position 539,526,789 of record CM021101.1, read on the forward strand.
TCTTAACTACGACTAACTAGCTTCTAGACTATGCTACCTCCCCAAGATAAACAAAGCATGAGGGCGTAGTAGCGAAATGGATGGGTTGGATCACTTGAATCCTCCATCTCAATGGAATATGGTCAAGGCTCTGAACTCTCGGATATATACCAAGATAAGGCTCGATACAAGTAAACACTCTCTTACGGTAAACTGGATCTGAGACTTGCCACGAAGGAGGAACCCCTGTCCGAGGTGTAGGCTTGGAAACAGCTCACTGGAAACAACAAGGAACGATGGCCTATCTAACAAGATTCCCGAGGAAGTGACGACACCTTTCCAAAGTGTAGGCTGCAAGACAAATCATTAAACAACATCATACGATAATGATCGATAACAAAATATCCAAGGAGGTGACGACACCTGTCCAAGGAGGAGATTGAAACAATCCACTATTTGAAAACGAGACCTTGAATAGACTCAAGTATTTAGATCAAGCAAGCATGCGCCATCTGATTTATTTCTTCAAGCTTTGTCCAAAGAATTACAAAGGTTGGAACAGCAAAGGCACGAAATCATGCACAATTGTGATCAACCAACGAACTCTCATCCAGGAGTGAACAGATATAAACAAGCTAACTCTAGCAACAATGGCGTTGCAATTTTTCTTAGCAAATAAAGGTTAAACAATTAATGAGCCCAAGGCTCTTATTTATAGAAACACAAAGGAGTAGGCAACCCTAAAATCTCCTTGAGTTAACAATCAGTTCTTGCCAATCAGCAAGATTTATTCCTATGTTTAAAAGTAGGTGAGCAAACAGTTAACTAGAAATCTACTTCAGTTAACTGAAACTAAACAAAAGTCAAACTGGGAGTCTACCTCGGTTGACTGACACCTAACTAAAAGTGAACTTACAATTACAAATGTGTCTCCAAATAGACATCCACCTTTTAAGGAGATCTGAGATCCATAAATCGTGGGAGTCAATTAGACATCCTAGATCAGTGTGATCTAACATGCATGATTTGTGGAGATCTGGAGTCAACTTGGAAAGGGGCATCAAGTTGACTTCAGTCGTATTTATTGCTATTTGGAGAGTAGGATGTCCTTCCTTGGTGCTTTACACCTCTTCACCACTGGTCAACAAAGTCTCAATCCAGTCGCTGGCCTCTTCGGCCCCTGAGCAGTTAATGCTTCTTAAGATGACTATGTGGCGTCTCAACATCTCTTCGCCTATCACAAGTTGCTGCTAATAGTTTATGCATTGGGCAGCTGCTTCATCTAACTGGATAGACATGGCTGCAATTTTGGCTAACTTGCAACCATTGGGATCTTCAAGGAATGAACCACAGATGACGTCTTGAAACCGTCTCTGTACCATTTCAAGCTCAAAGTATTCCCCTCCTTCTCCCTGATATTCTAACTCAGGGAAAGATATTACCAACATTCTTGCGAAGTTGATAATATTAGTGACAAAGCGTCCATAGTCAATCAACTCCACTGAATTGGCATCGTAGGCTTTCACCTTGTATTCCAATTGTTCTTTCAACTCAAACAGATGGTGTTTGTTCTTAGTGGTTGTAACTGATTGGTATGCGTGTTGTAGATCAGCAACTGTCGCTTCCTCTCTCGGCCTCTCTTGAGCTGCCTTCAAATCTAATTGTTGGATCTTTGATCGGAGTCCATGTGCTTTGTCTCTCAACTGGTATGCTTCTGCTAATACACACTGTCCTTTGACAAAAAACTCATTCACTTAACATCTCAAGTGTTTGTCATATGTGATCAACTAATGATGGTTTCTTTCAACTAGGAGATCCAATAGTCCTTGAGGCAAGGCCGAGGAGTTGGGAGTGTCGTGCATCAAGCTAGAAATGTATAAGACTTAGTTGACGATTTTCAGCCTTCAAGGCTGCTTTGTCTTGTCCATCCTTTGTCATTCTTTCCTTGACGCTCACTGAGGCGATTCCGAGAAGGTCTGCATCCACCTGTCGAGTGGTCTTTCCAAGGTTCACCTTTGAAAGCGTGAAATCCTAAACCCTCACATTGTGTATGTCTTTATCTTCAGGCAGGGCAGCAGTCTTTATGACAACCTCGTTCTCTGCATTCCTCTCTACATGTGTCTGCTTCTTCAACTTCTTTGTCGGCATGTCTTGTGGGACATGGTGGAACTCAGTGAAGTCAAGCTGATAAGAAGGTCTCTCCCTTTTCCTTCCAAGCGAGCTTTCTAGCCAGATAGAATCTTAGCTAGCATCGCTGGGAGGAGGAACATAGGCCTCCTGAATACTGGAAGAACGAGACTGTGTTGTGGCAATGCCTCGCGGTGGCGAGTCCAAATCAATGGGACTTTGCGACCTCTGTGATGGTGGTGAAGCTGGTGGCTCTGTTTTTATCATAGGCATCACTTCTGCTGCAACTTCTTCTACAATAGATTTCATCTCTGCAATGATTAGTTCAATCACTGGCTCTAGTGTAGCTGCAGCGTTCTCAACTGTTTAAAGTAAATTGGTGGTTGTCTCCACCTGTATCTCTTGCTAGCTTGTCCCAGCAATTCCTCTTCTTCCCCATGTGCTCCCTAACATTCGCATTCCTTCTGGAAGAATGCTCATCTTCTTCTATCAGGGTTTCTTCCTAGACGAGGAAGGTAGTGTAGATTGAATCGTCAGCAGCTCTAATCGGGGAAGTACTACCTTGTCCTTTTACTGTCAAGGTAGAGTTGACTGTGTCGGATTACTCTACCAGTTCTTTCCTCGATAGATGTACTCTCTTTCGCGTACCAATCTACTTTGCCGAGCGGTTGTGCATTTACTTGATCCGTGAAGAAGGAAGAATGACTTCTTCTTCGTCATCAAATAAGCCCTCGATATCTTCTGACATGAAATCTGCAATCTGTGAGAGCTTGAATCTGTTGTAGTTTCTTCTTCTTACTTCGAACTCATCTTCACAATTGACCCAAAAATCCTCTAAGGAAGATTCATGTGATAATCTTTGCTCGAGATGTGCTACGAAGAGTCCTCTTGGAGCATATGATGACCTCCTGTCAATGAAGTACTTGAGATTAAATCTCACTGTTTCCTGGCTTATCAACCTAGCATCGACTGCAGTCTTACATCTGTAGAGTCCCATCTGAAAAGGAAAGTTTGCAGCTGACTTCTTCTTTTGGCATAGATAAGAGTGAACCTCGGCCAATTGTCTCGGGAATTCCATGAACACTACCTTGTCTGAAGGGTAGCGTGGCATCATGGCAAGGTGGCCATTGTAGCCATACACACATATGTAGGTGAAAGTGGGGAATTGGATGAACCAATCCGCCTAGTCCACCATTGTCACCTTAGCTGCTGGTGAAATACGGACATGCATCTCATGGTCTAGCTCACATACAATGTGCATAGTGAAAAGGTCGTTCATCTTCTTGAAGTGTCTTTCTGCTAGAGTAAACTCAAGATGAGGAAAGTATTCTTGGACCTTTTGCACACCCAATGTTCCCACAATGTTTAGTGTTCTGAATTCGTCTTGGAAGGCTATCAGGTATACCAGATAGGAACACGTGGAAACGGTGCTCTTCTAAAAACCTGGTAAATTGTTGGTGGAGCGTGTCACTAATCAGAGAGGCCCAGTCATAATGTTCTTTCCTGCTGATTATTTTGCCAATAATATAGAACATCCACGGCTGGAAGGATTTTCCCTCTTCTTGTCCAGTGACTCTGTTGAGTAGAGTGATTAACACTGCGTACTCATCTTTGAATTCTCCTCGCCCAACCAATTTGGGCAAGCTGGTTTTCTTCACTTTTAACCAATGTTCAGCCACTATTAGTGAACACTTGCCCTTTGAAGCCTCGAATGCCTTTCCACATTCTGTCATAGATACAACCTTCCTAGTAGGGCATGGTGGAATTGCAAAACACGTCTCTATGTCCTTCAGCTTTAAGCTGCAAATCACCTTTCTGTCCACTGACAGGATTTCTCTTGTAGTAGGGTTGTAATGCTTTATGCAAGCAGTGACAAGCTCAATGCTCTGTAAAGTGATAGGAATGGATGCAGCTTGCAATAAGCCGAACTCTTCAATGTTCTGCAATGTAATCTGGATCATGCCCTACAGGTTCTCAAAACTAACTTCTGGATTTTTCTGCCATAAGTCCGTGTCAGTTGTTTTCAGAGAATCATGGTACAACACCGTCTTGGTCTTGTATTGCACCTGGGAGTACTGCATTCTGCAAGACTTAAAGATTGACTGGGCACTTGACCTTGTTCTGACACTTTTCCAAAACCCTTAAATATAGCGCCTGCCGAGAAGTATTTTTCCAGGAAAAATCTAGTACGTGGTTTTGTTCGTGCTTGGAAGTTGAACAGACCCAGTTCCTTGGATTTTTGATTTGGAGACTTTTCCGGAAACATCCTTAAAAATAGGGGCAGCAACTTTGTTGATTTTGGCAAATCTAAGAAGATGGGTTTTGCTAGAAAAATACGCTGATCATACCCAGTTGATCAGATTTGAGGTAATCTGTCATTTCTTGTGACATGCAAAGAAATATAGACAGAAATAGAGGAAGTAGACAAAAGGTGGATTGGAAGTTATAAATTACCACTTTGCAATAATATGCTTCTGCAAACAATCCTCGGAGAAGAATACTTTTACTGCCACTGATCTTCAGAAATATTGAAGATCTGTCCAAAAACTCTGCCAAATCTTGAAAATGTGTTCTTGGGAGCTATTTGTTGTTTTATCCTTCAACCCGCAAAAGAATAATGAAGAATGGAACGCCTAGCAAGAATATATGATGATTTGAGTTGAGATCCACCAAGTATGGATGCCAACTCGTGATTTAGGTCTAATTTGGAGTTCCAAAAGGTGATTTCCACTGATTGTGCAGTGTTTGGCCTCTTTTTGGCTCCAAATTTGCTAACTCAAGTCAACGTTATTGCTTTGACTTCCTTTAGGCGCCCATCCTTGGAGTTGATCTTTTTTTTTCATTTTGCAAGCTAAGGTGCCTCTGTTTGATCTTTGATTTTGGCTATTCAACTGATCTCTGGCAATGGCTGGCAGTTCCGTTGTTGAGGTGTGATTGATCTGATGAAATATGTTAGGGAGAGATCAACTCAGAAAACTGAGTTTAGGCCTCCAGAAAGAAGGGCGCCTTTCCTTGAGAGGGGTGCTTTTGACAATGCCTTAGTCAATTTTCATTGACTATTCTTCGTTTTCACCTTTTTAGACCCTCTTTGCTTTGCTCTGATGTTCTCGATGCTAGATGAAGCAGATGACTCTGCTTGGCAATGCATCGGGTAGCCAACTTGGTCTTGCTCAAGATGACTGACTTCTTAGTTGAAGATGACAAGTTCAAGTCTTTCAAACTTAAGGGCGCCCCTGGCCAGCAGGGGTGCTTTTAGCCTTTTTGACTGGTTTTGTTTGCTATGAAATGACTGTCTTCGATCTCCTCCATCAGATGATTGATTTGTCAAAATTTCTTGCTGATAGTTTCACTGACGAGACTGTCATAGCTGAGAAGATCATCCTGGGAGGTAGAAAAGATTTTGGCTGAAGTTGGATGCCTTGAAGAAAGGCCTTTCTTCAAGAGGGGCGCTTTTGGCAATGCCTTAGCCAATTTTTGGCTTGTCTTTCCAGTTCTTCAATTCTGGCTCTTTTTGCTTGATCTCAGCGTGTGCTTGTTTGACGTGTCCTGTGAGCTTGCTATTAGATTGATCATGTAGCTCGGAGGAAGCTGGAAAGACATCATGTATAGAGCCATTGCTGATGGATTCATTTGGTACCTTTAACCGAGGGCGCCCCTGGCCAGCAGGGGCACTTTTGGCTTGAAACTCTTTGATTTGGCATCTTCTTTGTTGATAGATTATTCATACTTTGCTAATGATTGGTCGTTGATCCCTGAATCAGATGATATTGCTGATGATCGCGTTGTCGAGATAGCACGAACACGAAGGAGACGAATGATTAGAGCTGCAGAGTGATTTGATTTGCCCTCTGAGATCCAAGGGCGCCTTTCTTCAAGAGGGGCGCCTTTTTCACCTTTAGACTATGTTGTGCCTTGGCAGCACAAACGTGCACCTTCCAGAGTTAGCCAAATTTTGGCCTTTTTAGTTTTGAGAAACTCCCTCGCTATAACAGCATCTTTTTAACCTTTTCCGCCATGCCTTCTTCGTTGGAGCTTTTAAGGTTTAGCTTTCACCACCTGGTACTGGCCAATCTGCCATTAATGGCTGCAAAGCTCCTAACTTTGTTCCTGTAAAACGGGAATAGACCCACCAGAGTAAAACATGTCTTTTGATAATTCTGACTTGATCAATGTGATCCTGAAGTCAATTAACCCTATTAGAATTATTTCCAATCATTTCTGGGAAGGTCCTATTTTTAAGGGTTTCCCTAAAAATAGGGGCATAAAACCCTAATTTTCAGATTTTCAGAATTTTAACCATAGGTTCCTTGACAGAAATCCACAAAGATTTCATGTTTGTTTTGACCTAAATCATACTTTCGACGGCATTTTTACATTGTTTAGCTCAATTTAAGCAGAATGCCAAAAATTTCATTTTGGGTGCAACATGGTTGGGGACTTAATTCCCAATAACAACATATAATATAAAACATTTGTGTAATGTCCCCATTTTAGCCCTATGCTCTTCTTGAGGTTTTAGCTTATTTCCGGAAACTCATGGGCTAAACAGAACTAAAAATTATGGTTTCCTATTTTTGAGGAGGTTTCAGATGCAGTTTTGAGGGCTTGCATGCATGGGTTTTTGATGCATGTTTGGTGGAGTTTTTTGGATTTTCAGAAAGGTTCAGAATAGTGTATCATGCATCTCCATCTGATAACTTTTCCAGGCACTTACTATTTATAGTAAGTCATGTTGGCTTCCCGGTTTATGCTCAGAAGGCGTTTGGAAACACTAACTATTTATAGTAAGTCATGATTATTGCTCAATCGATGTTCAGATAATGTTTTGCAAACTTACTATTTATAGCAGTTGCTATTTTTGGTAAGTCTATTTATAGCAGTATCCTTCTAGCAGCAGCTCAATCATCTGCAGTTCACATTTTGGGCAGTGTGGCTGTTCAGTTGGTGTTTTGAAGGTTTTTGAAGTTAACTTATTATTTTTGGCATTGGCTATTTTTAGTAAGTCTTTTTGTGACAGTGTCTTCATCAGCAGTGTGGTGCAGTTCATTATCCAAATTTTGGTAATGTCTCAATTTCCAGTTTGGTGATAAATGTCTCCTTGGACTAAGTTTTATACTTAGTTAAAATTGTGTTTTGAAGTTGTACCCCACGCCTAGCTTAATGACTTTAAGTTGTTTTTAAGTTGGGGCCATAAAGTGATACATTTAATATTTTATTAAATGTTTATTCCTCATCTAAAGTGGGATGACTTGAAGGGGTTGAATGAAGAGTTTATTGTTATATTTTAAATAGTGTCTTTATGGAAATAGGTGTCCTTTTTGGGAAGAGTTTTCTTTGGGAGTTATAAATGTTTCATCTCCTCTTGGTAAAGCTTATATATTGGTGCCTAGCTCTTTGTATCTCATCTGGGAAATTGAATAGTAAAGTTATTCTTCTGGTTTGAATCCAGAACCTGGCTAAGGGGAAGCTTAGCGAATTCAATCCATCCTTCGAGCCTGAAACTATGGCTTCCTAGGTGGATCATCATGGTTGTATTTCACGTTGAAATACAGATGGAGCTTCAATTAATTGGATCGAACAGGTTGCTGATGTAAAACCTGTTTTTGCAAGTTGTTGATTTGGCCTGGCTGAAGCTATTTTATGTTTATAGCTTCAACTGTGATTTTGGGTTTGTTTTGGGTGTTGCCCCAAGCTGTGCTACTGTGGTGGGCGCCCCTTCCTGCAAATTTGCAGAATTTAATATCAAGTTTCTGATTTTTAAGAGCAAGTCGACCTCCTTGAGGAGTCGTACCATTTGGTTATTGCATTGGGATTTGTGCCTACTGTTATCTCTTGTTTCTTGCTCGAATTTCCATTGGAGTTTGGACGCCTAGCTTCCAATTGTTGATCGACTGTTGTAGGGAAGCATTCGGAACTATTTCAGAGGAGTTTCGTCCAAATTGGTGAATCTATAGCTTGTTGGTCTGATTTTTTGTACTCTTTGTTTCTGATCAGATTAGTTAAGTTTAATTATCTTGTTGTTTTGAGCTTCATTTATGCATCTATTCATATTGTAAATGTTAGAGGAAGTGATACTCTAACCATTGCTCATTTTGGGAATTCATGGTTGATACATTGTCGTTGTTTATTAATCATTTGTAAGTTGTTTAGTAGTACTAACAACAATTTGTTTGTTTGCTGCAATTTACTTTGTTGTATTCCTCCCACGTAATAAAGTGGTTGTGTGGATTGTATACCCCCCACAGTTTAAGTGGAAGTGAGGTTAATTGGCTAGCTTACCGCCTTTAAATGTTTGTAATAATCACACCCACAAAATAAGTGGAGTATTCTCACCGCTTGTGGATGCCTGCATCAGCAAAAAAAATTGTATTTCAGTTTAATTTCTAGCACTCCACCATATGTTAGCACCTTGCCTTGCAAAAAGATCTTGCGTGCACATTTGAAATATTCTCTCTCAATTTTTTTGATTTTTAAACCAAACATTTACAATAGACTCAATCACCCGTTAAAGTTAGCATAACCAAAACGTACATGAAAGAACTCTTACCAAGAATGCGCCCTAAAACCACTTAAGGAGTAGGGGCGAGCATATGGTCAAAGGATCCCAAGGATCTACTGAATCAACAAGTACAAGATTATACTGAAAGAGAAATATTAAACTCGACACCAAGGATGTGCACTCAAAATCCCTTTGCAGGTGAGGTGCTAACATATGGTGGAGTACTACTGCTGAATTCAAAAGAACAAGGCGGATAACCAGCCAAAGAGCTTTCCACGCTACCACTGAACAGTGGGGGGAAACAGATTACAAATTAATACTTCTTTTGTTGCGGCAGGCATCCATTGATGAGTGGAGATTCACCACTTGAAGTGGGCATGAAAGATATTACAAAACAGAATTATCCACACTGGCGGTATACCATCCAGGGGTGCTTAATGTGAAGTTAATTAATCAATGCAGCAAAGCTAAAACTGAAACAGTACTACTGTTAACAGTTCATACAAAGTGAAGAGCTGCAAATAACAATGTTCAACACCAATTTCTAAGCACCACTTTTATACAATGTTTTCCGAGTTAGAGAATGAGAGGAGAGAAGATAGAATACGGAAATAGCGAATGAATTGCTTATCTCAGGAAACTGTAATTCTGGAAATGGAAATCAGCAACTACAAAATTATATAAAATGCTCATAACTCAATCAAAATACCTTCGAATGGCATGAAGTCAAAGGCATAGATCAATTGGGAGATAGGCGCCCCAGTTAAGATACAAAAACAACTCCAAAAGACCTGCAATATTTAACGGCGCATTTCCCAATGCAAGCTGAAAGGTACGGCCCTTGAGAGGGGCGATTTTCAATATAAAAATCCACACTCCAAAATAAAATCTGAAATTGATTGGAGATGGTTGCCTAGACCTTAGGAATCTTATTAGCAAATGCCCAGACCAATATAAACTTCGTACATTCAACCATGAACAAAAACTACATTCAGCTGTATGCAAACAGCAACTGTAAAACTGGAAAATACATCAAAATTTCACCTACAAACACAATCTGCTAGTCTGGATGAGAAGCAGCAATAATTCAACTAGGTGTTGTGTTGCAAACATGAAATTGAAGGAAAAACTAGGAGGTTAGCATTCCTCGAAGTATAAAATGATAAATCATTTTGACAGCATAACTTCAGCAAAATAATGGATGATCAAATGCTGGAGCCAAGCCTCAATTTTAAAGGAAGAGAGGAGACTGTTCAAATCCTCCAAGAAGGTACGCCAAAAGCCAAGCCTTTTCAAATTTCCAAAAAAGAAATATAATTCCTTCTCAAAAATATGCCCCACTTCAAACAAAGAAGAATTAAATAAAACCTTTTAACTTCTTCAAGTGGCGCCACCTTTAAAGCCCCCTTTCTAAAAACAATTTGAAGATAGTTCCTTAGGCCAAGGAGTAACTGCGAATTAGAACCAATTGCTCAATTAATGAAGAAATCCATTAAAAATATATTTCCAAAAGGCTTAGTTTTGAATACTGCTACCAAAGACGTGATGAACTGAAGGCTGACAACTGCTAACTGCCAAAAATAGTATTTACTATAAATAGTAAATAATGAGGAAAAATCACAAAACCTCCTGAATTGGAATCCTTTAAAACACCTCAACGACCCTACAGGATTCCGGAATAGGCTGATGAACCACTGATAGGATTACTGCCAAAAGGGGAACATTACAACATTCTTGGTGTTGAGTTTAGCTCTCTATTTTCAGTTGTTATCGAGTTATTAGATCCTAGGGATCCTCTGACCATATGCCCGCCCCTCCTCCTTAAATGGTTTTAGGGCGCATTCTTGGTTAGAGTTGTTTCAACTGTGTTTTGGTTTAGAGCTAATTCTTAACGGGTGCATGATTTGCATTGTTGTGACTGAAAATTAAAGGCAAAAATTAAGGGGTATATTTCAATTTGCTGCATACATTGAAATTTATTTATTTACTTTATTTGGCCAGTTAAAACAATGTAATTACTTTCGGCCAACTACAATCACTACACTTCTAGGGTATAGTTAGTTGATCTAGGGACTACTCTTGGCACTATTCTTTTTGTCGAATTTCAAGACAAAATTGGAGTTGTCTTTGGTTTGTTCATTAAAAGGCACATTAGATATATATTTTCAGACTATACTTGTAATATAGACATTTATTGCTTATGTTAATTTGTAATAGCACCACATTACTTATGCCTAGAAAGTAACTTGCAATTGTATTACAAACACCATGTATTTTCCCCATTAAAAAACAAATACAAGCCACACTAATTGAGGTGTGTGGCATCTAAAAGTGGAGCTCCATATATAGATAATTCCAAGTACAAACATGATGTAAGAATCCTTTGAAAACTTTATAACAATACTGAATACATTTAATCCATCCTTGAATTAATTAATCATACATTAATTAACTATCAACATTAATTAGGCTTATTGATATCCTAATCTTGTGAAAAATAGCCTCCCATGTGTCACTTAATTTTGATCCTCCATGTCTATTTAGAATTTTAGCATGTTTTCCAATTTCTACTACTTCCCTCAATTTTCTTTTCATGAAATGATCCCTCTCCACTAAGATCTGTGCCACCTCCATGAAAATTCCATGTGTAGATGTGTATGACTGTTCTGCTGACACTAAACTTCTTTCTGCAGCAAGGATGAATATCTTGACATTTTTTTATAATTTTCTTACTAAAGGCTCTCCCTGTTTCACTGATGCAAGTTTGGCCATAAGAACAACAAATAAGAGACTCTACAGCTTGTTTTTGGATCCAGTTGAGCTTCTTGAGCTTGCTACCAATTTTGATTTTAAGAAAATACACTTGATATTGTTCATCCTCAGAACTGTCATCATCTTAGTAGAGATTCCCTCACTAAATGGTAGGAATTACTTAAGAATGCTATCCATATCATCCTGAATCTGGTTTGGTATTGCTCACTTCTCAATATTTAGGCAGATTCTAGCTCTTTGTTTCATCTTGTATCCATTCTTTCTGAATACACATTAAATATAGCTTTTCTTGCTCTATGTGCTCTCCATCTGCCATTCAGTCTAGTAGGCATAAGAGACCCTTATCACGTCTCATTCTAAGAGGACACAGCCTCCAGGGGAAAAAGAACCAAGCATCTGTAATTGAAACAAAATAAGTAGACAAAAACATTACACCCCAGAATCTATCAGACAATCGTTACATGTATCAACTAGTACAACTAGCTTAGACTTAAAACATTTAAGATAATAATATAAGATACAATACAAATGACATGATAATTTCTCTAGCGCCATGTTGAAAGGGATAAGATATGATATTGAAAAGAATGTTGTATATTGGAAAAATTAAATGACGAGGCAGTTGAGGATGTTGAATATGTAAGTGATACCAAATCCATTATTTAGAGAGAAACTACTCTTAGAGTTGTATTTATGGTATTGTTGAAACTAAGTAAAAACCGGAGAATATCCAGACTTACATCTTTTGCAAGAACTACATGGCGATGACCAAATCTTAGTGGGGATTAAGAAGGCTTAGTTAAAAAGCTCACAAAATGCAGGATTAATTTTCTTATAGAAGGCATTGTAAATGTCATGGCTCCCAAACATTTGCAAGATTTAGGTTTCCCAAGCCCACCTTTTTTGGAGATTTATCAAGCCCATTGTTAGTGATATAGAAGTTATATATTTACACAAGTCAAGGAAGAATAATTCCAAACATTGGGTACACAATGGAACTTCAAGTGGGAAACATTATAAAGCAAATATGGAAAAAAAAAAGAGAAAACAGATCATATGATAGATGACATTAGGTGGGGACAAAGCAAAGAGCCTAAGAGAAGAAATTTTATCTTGTAAAAATTACATACAATAACAGCATGATTTTCACCTTAGCCAGGAATTATTTTTATCCATATAGCGATAGCAATTATTTATTTTCATTCTGATATCCTTTAACAGCCATTTCCAAAGAAAATTGCACAGTTCTATTCCTTTTGTCAAGCTGGCAAGGTGGTTGCTGCTATGTATCTGTGAATCATGACATCCACATTTATTATGTTTCATTGAATTATATAGTCTCATCAAAATTTGATGGCTACATTTCCCATGGAAAACAATTTCATAGATCACATACCTTTATGAACTCTATGATAGGTACTAATATTGACGTAATTTGATCACACAATTAAGATCTGTTTAGGAATAACGTGTAGCAATGTTGATATATTCTACATATATATACTGCCAACTACACAACTAATTGAGCCGAAAACTTGGCTCAGAATCAAAGCTAACCCAGCTTGCATTAAGCCAACCAAATACCAAATCATAACTCTAGATGCAGCCAAAACAAATCCACTATACAAGTAATATAGACTTTCACCTTTGTCAACACCACAAAGAATTTGGTGCATAATCCTTGTCACATATAACAATATAATGAGGATAATGCATTCACATCTATATAAATTACAAATAATAAATCAGACTTGGCATTACCTGATGTCTGTGCAAGCAAACGCTTCCGGCTTTCATGACCCATTTGACTGAATTCATCATAGCTGTAAAGAGGTATTGTATTTCCAACATTTGAGTCAACCATTGATTTATCACCCCATAGGACAACAACAAACTTTAAGGTTGTGGAGGAGTTGAACTTCGGTGCAAGATTATTCAGTAGACCCAGATTGTCTACAATAAGCGCAACACTATATTGGATAAAATTAGTGAGAACTATACACCTAAGAGAATCCAAAGTAGTGTTTACTCAAGATAAATAACTACATACATCTTTCAAAAACGGATCAAGCATTTTACCATGTTTCACTTAATTTGGACTATTTTATCAATGTATCAAATAGCAATGAGATATGGAGGCATACAAATATCAAGTGTGTAATTCAATGTCAGAAGATAAATCATAACAGATTAATACATATATAAAGAGGCACAAACCAAAAGTAAAACACAGCAGAATTCAAAAATTTGAAATTATTCCCCTTTTTTGTCAGCTATACATTATCCAGCAGATAATTGCTAATAAAATCTCAACTAAAGGTGCACCCATTCAAGAAATAAAGGAAGAAAGGAAAGCAAGTAAGAAGAATAGGAGGAATAAAGCAGCTGAGCATGCAAGAAGAGAAAGAGGGGGGCCACTTGAAAAAAACCTATGTTAAATCAAATTTCAACAGGGCTTCTCGAGGGAATCTAGGTTTAGTGGGAGGTGGTTTTCTGCTTCGTGATTCTAGAAGAGGTATGGTTTATGGAGATTCACTTTTCTTAGGAATAAGGACAAACAATGAAGCAGAATGGGATGAATTGCTTGAAAGTCCGGGTGCAACATTTTCTCAAAATCAGAAAAATTTAGTGGTTTAAGAAGATTCAATGGTGGTAATAAATGCTATCAATAAAGGGAGCAATCTGAATTGGATAGTAAATAGATATGTTGAAGAAGTCTCAAAGGAGAAAGTTGGTTCTATCAGATTTTTACCATTGCAAGAGTTATTTAAACTTTGTGGCAGATTATCTTGCTAATGAAGGGATTTCTAGAGAGCCTTTAACTGCCATATATGTCAATTCCAAAGCTCTTAAACCAATCCGGACAGGCACCTAAGTTTTCAGCCTCCATAAAAAAGCAAGCTAAGCTTAAGTTTGCAGGATGGTGTCAGGTCAAACCATTGTTTGAGTACCTAATTTGTGATGTTCATTTACCCTTACCCTGTGAAGTTCCTGCACTATGTGCAAGGCATGTGCGAAATCTTAATAAGGAGTGATATCTCAAGTGCAATGTAAAGGATGGGGATTGGCAGGAAGGTAGGCTCTAAATCCTTTGGCATCGGTATGGTGGAGAGTGATTTTAATTGTGATATAAGCTTGCACATCCAAAGGAATTGTTATGTAGAGGCACCAAAGGCCTTGGAGTTAGAGCATGTTCAGCAAAGGTGTTGGTGAGTATTTGCCTAGATGATTTGTGTGTCGGCAATGGTTTGGTACAAGATGGCAAGCATGCGAAGTTCAAGAAAGGCAATGAAGTTGAAGGCATGCGGTATTGTCTCTGATAAGAGACTGAAAACTGTCCTTTCCTATGAGTCTAAAGTAGCATTAGTTTTTAGGTGTGCTAGATGAAAAAGGATTGGAAGCGGGCCACAGGCCTAAAGCTGCAATACAAGGTGACTTCATTACTAATCTAGCATTTATATTGCTGGCACAGAGCTATGGCTTCTAAAATTGTTCCTCCCTAACCAACTTGGGGAGATAACAATGGCAAAGGAAGAAGAAATTACAATGATGGTGAAGCACAAGAATCTTGTATTTCGAGAAGTTGTGGCTTTTACTTCCTCATCAGTGCCAAAAACTGACAAGCAAGAGGAGCTGGAGGAGCTATGTCAAGAAGTAGGGGTGCTCCATGCCTACCATCATGATGTGCACAAGGTTCTAGCAGCTTTTTATGTGTCCTGCTCTCATGGTAGGTTGGAGGTAGGCAGTGATTTCATGATTCCAGTATTTTTCAGTAGCACATTGCATAGGGCTCGTCACTGTTGAGAAATTTGCCATGGAGTGTACTTTACCTCACTGGTAGGGTCTCAATAAGGGAGGATGGCTCCTGGAGCAGAAAAAAGGGTTGAGAAGGTGATAGAAGAGGTGCATGCTGAGGCAGCCAGCCATGAGCGCTGGGATATTTTCTAAGGTGGTATTGTCAAGGCTTTATGCCCGGGTGTTATGGGGGCTGGGTTCTGCTGTTATTTTTGCTGTGTCGTAGCAAGTTCGCAAATTTTCAGTTTGTTAGTGCTGTGCACAAAGGTTTTTTGGTTTTTTCTAGGCTAAGCTGAAAAGCCATTTTGAAAGCCAGGTCTCTTACTGATTTTGTAAAATGATATACTGGATGTACAAGTTTATGCTTACTTAGGGTGGGGACCCCAATAGAACCCCCACTAAATTATCTATGAAAAAAATATCAACTTAAGGTTCAAAGTGCCCACTCTTGTGGATTTTATCTGAACTGCCATAGAGATCAAATTTGTTTTTGTCCACCAATTTCAAAGAGGCTATGCCTTGGAACTGAGATAAAATACTTTTTAGAAACAAAATGTTACAATTTATTGCTTTACACTTTTATCTTGTTATATAACAACTATACTAAACCATAACTATGAGATCTTCAATTGCAAGCACAGTAAGAGAGAAGTTAAATTTTGGTTGCATTCGCACAAAGATGAGTCATGCTTAGTTTGTAAATAGAATAGGCTCTTACATGAAGTCAAATTATAGTTTAGCTTCATTGAATGCAGCTTTTTAATAAGCAAATGTAATAAAAATATGTAAAGATTGGAAGTTAAGAGTGCAGAAAAATGCAGATGTCAAGTCAGTAAGTGAAACCTATTGCTAGACCAATTTATGGAATGGACAGAGAACTAATACGTTGAAGAACTTGCTTGCAAAAAGTCTCTCAAATCATAAAATAAAAACAGGCTTTCTTTCTGAGATATACAGATGCAGATAAAATCTACAAGAAAAATTACGAACAGACTAGGATATGCACTGACAATTATATATCAATCGTGACAATTGTCTAGAAAGAAAAACATAGCAAAACCAAAAGGCATTCTTCAAATAACACAAGAGACACATAGAAGTTGTATGAGGAGTCTTGAAAGCTCTATTGATCAACTTATTTTTGTCCAATAACATGTTACATATCTATAGATGGAATGGAGGAAGTTTACTTCAAATTTTATTTAATTCTATTGAAACTTAAATGACAGTGATGGTCTTTAGTGGAGGAATTTTTTACAAGAATCTTTTGGAAGGTGCCTACCCACTTTACAAACTCCTTACCTTTTCAATCTTTGTTTACAAGAGGGAAAGAGCCCACCACTCTAGCCCATATATTTACATAGCGTGACAAGTGTTTATCTAATAATTTGCATGGACATAAGGTGAAAAGTATACCTCTATTCATTCTCACATCATCACTATCACCATCACCTCTAGAATCAGACCTCCTTGTGATTCTCCATAAATCTCAGATTTCCATGAGCTCTATTTGTTGAGGTTGATAGTGGTATTAGATTGATTAATGCTATGAGGTTTCCACAATCCATAATGCTGTTAATTTTGCTGTTTCTGGATGTTGATTGTGTGTAAGTTTTTGCATCAACATTTAGGATCACACTCCATGATCCATCATCAGGATTAGATTGATGCAAACTAGCAATTTCAATGCAAAATTTGGCTACTATGTTGTGTCTCCTCAAAAATGAAGGATTTTATGGAAGACTTGTAGCCTATTTCTATTTCCTATAGGCCAAGGGCCAAAATATGGGAAATATGTTCATTGGGGCCCAATCATCTCTTCAAAAAAGGGCAATAAAATGTTATTGTTTATGGCCATCTAAATGAGACATTATGATGCCTATATAATACTTTATTTTAAAAGTATCTTATTCCAACACTTGATGGAAAAAGTAAATGTAATTTTGGGCCCAAATGAGGGAACCTATAAACGGAAAGCAAGTGCTCAATCCATTATCATTATCACAAATTCAAATTTCAAATTTGAGCTCTTGAAGACAAAACCCATTGTTTGTTGGTGATTACCAAAGGCCAAAAACCCTCTTAGAATCATTCTGGATTTGGGGACAAAGGCCCTCATTTCCAATTGGGCAGTTCTACACAAGATCACAAATGTGCTTTAGCTGATTTAGATTTGCAAGCAAATTCCATATCAGCAACTTTATAGTTTATTGGGAGTTTGAATTCACACTTGGAAAATTGCATTCATATATTGTGAAATATCCCACCCTTGATAGGATATTTACTATCTGATTTTTGCTTTTCAGATTGCTTTTTTGGTTTTTTGGTTCTTTTGCTTTTTTTGTGTTTTTTTGAATAATTGCCAGGAAATGCAATGAAATGCAAAACAAATGCAAATAGAGAAATGCTGGAAGAAAATATATAAACTATTAACTCAGATTAATTTAAGCTTTTATATTTACAATGAACTCATACCCAGAGGCTGAATATGAAATATTGCAAATCTGATATATTCTGATCAGCAAGCTGGATACTGGCAAACTGGACACCCAACTCAGAAATCAGATTTCCGCACCTCGAAATTGCTGCACAATGATTGCAGTGATCTAGCCTCCCAAAATGGTGATGATATGATGCTGAAACCCTAGGCATTTTGGCCTAGAAACCACACGCCCAGCCTACAAGATGTATGGCCCAGCAGGGTATTGTACGGCCTGCTAGAATGGTGCGGCCTTCTCTGTTTTGACCACGTGCAAGCAATGGATATTAATTAGCAATAAAATTCTGCAATATGCTTCTAATCTGCTCAACCAAACTTATGAAATATCTCTGAAAATTAACTCCAATGTGCACAAATGTGACTCTTGAATGTAGCCACCTAAAGAGCAATCTTTGGGTGGTATTTCACACCTGTAGATCACTAATCTGAGAGAGTTTTTGTTCTCAAAGATTTATTTGCAGCTAGAAATCCTGGTTTCTTCTCCACAACAAAAGCTCTTGAATTTTGCAAAGTATGAATGAATATTCAATGTGCTTTTTCAAAGCTTTTATACCTCCCCTTGAAAAGCACGACTCCGAAGGCATATTTAATTCATTAAATATATTAAAACATTTTTTCTTTTGTTACCAAGTGTTATAACTTCATGTGGGCGCCCTTTTCAATGGTTTAAATGATTGACCTTATGTTATTAAAATAAGCCATATATTATAAGGTCAATAAAATCATTAATGATATCCGCTTTTATAATTTAATTATTATTAAAGTAATCAGTTCAATAATA
The DNA here is from genome assembly GCA_007115665.2 of Sequoiadendron giganteum. Lineage (NCBI taxonomy): Eukaryota > Viridiplantae > Streptophyta > Pinopsida > Cupressales > Cupressaceae > Sequoiadendron > Sequoiadendron giganteum. The sequence goes on from CM021101.1 coordinate 539,545,242, forward strand.
ATTAATATATCATAACTCCATTAAAACTCAACATCAATTAATTATGCCAACACCACGGGGTAACCCACTACTCATTTGGATGCCTTCCTATAAATAGTAAGGTTGGACCTGTTGACGTGTTTTTTATGACAACACCAACACAGAATAAAATGTCCAACGGTCACTCTGTTCTCTCTTGATCAAAGTATCCCGCATGCTAAGATTGCATGAAAGTTCATGCATTCAACTCCAAGGTTCCTTTTATTGCGAATAGACTCAGTTGGCTGATGTGAATATGCTGGGTATTCAAGGGGACTTACGTAGTTGTTCGATTTTGCGAAGTAGTTAAGACATGAATGATTTGACGATATTGCTCTGATTCCTAAGTTCACCAAGAAAATACTGAATTGGAAAGGAATAAGGGGGGAGGAATTCTACAATCGATTTCTAAAAGGTGGAATGTGAGGATTAGCTTTAACAATCTTCAAACAAAACTTTGTTTCGCCTCCCCTTCGGACAACTCTGACAAAGTTGGTGCAATCTTCAAAGGATGAATAAGATATTCAAATTATGATTCAACATGCACACCCCATCACAACGATGCAAGTGGACACATACGAATCACAATCGAAGTTAGGTACTGAAATTCCAGTTGACCACGCAGGGCAAACTTACTGTCAACAAGCCCGCTAGTGGTATGGATAGAGGAAGACTTGTCCAAACTGAATACCACACTCCACAATTAACGACTACTTGCATGAAACAAAGTCTACTTTACTTTAATCTACCTTGAATTGGAAAGATGAAATGGCCTTGCTAACTACTCATAACCAAGAAGAAATCACCAAGCAATGAAACTCTTTGTATTATGAAAAGTGTTCACAACAACCATTTACAAAACTTTCAAAGGAAAGTCTTCTTCCCTCCTCAATCTAAGCTAGCTTCTAAGCTAAATGCTATATGCTTTCTACTCTCTAGCTCTGATTCAACTCTTGATCTAATGTCTAATAATATTACAAATGAGGGGGGATGCCCCTTTTATAATAAGTCCAATTCAGTGGACGGTTCAGATCTGATTACAATAAAGGGCTCAGATTGAGCCACTATGCCCTAATTAGGGTTTCTGCCCTAAAAACCGCCACAGAGAGGAGTGGGCAATAAATGCACAGAATATTTTCCACTCCTCTGCAGGAACCATAATGAGCAATTAATGCCCATCACCATCCTCTAGAAGATTCTCGTCCAGCAGAGCGTTCCCATTGTCCCTCTCCCGAACAACAAACTCGATCAGACGGGCCAACATTGCCTCAACCTCCTGAACCGAAATCGGCGGGATATGGTTGAGTTGAAATTCTAAGACTGCCACCGTCTGTCCGTGCCGAGTGTAAGACTTTCTCCAAGCCACCAAGGCGTCCTATGTGTTCTGAATTATACTGGAGAAAGTGGAGATGTTCTCAAAGTCATCCTGGACAAATGTTCTTACCATCAAGAAGAAGGGAATCAACCTATCCCTCAAACCACCTGCAGTGATCTCCTTCGGAGCCAACCTCCTCGCAAAAATGGCCTCCAAGGTATTCAGGATTCCCTCCAAAATATTGTTCATTGCCTTCCTGACCTTGGCTGAATCCTCCCGAGCTGCATCATGGAAACCACAGCCTATGACCACTGAGGAGTACCAGCTGGTGAAATCGTACCTATCACCCTCCTGTATTACACCCCCATCCACCAGGGTGTGCAAAGGCATGTGCATCAAAGCCCCAAGACGAAGGACAATTTTCGTTTGATAAATCTGAGTCTCACTCTAGGCTTGATCCACCATGTCCACGCATGCAAGAACATTTGAGGCTTGCTGGTAGGCATAAGCGAGATCCTCCATGAATTTCTCAGTCTCAGCTCGAACATGGCCAACCCACTTATCCGCTTCCATTTCCATTTTCTTCAGATCCTCCAAGCCAACAACTGACTCTCTCGGAAGCTCGGATGGGGGTTCAACCACTGGGTTTGCTTGTTCACCTGGACGCGCAAGGTCTTGCACATATCCTATCAAAGTATTATGCTCCCTTTTCAACCTCTTGTATTTCCCTTCCGTACGGAGCAACTTATCTTTCAATGCCTGATAGGAGTTATCGAACTCCTCAATAATTTGGTCTCCCGTAGGACGACCCAACTCTACGGTGGTGATCACATAATTCTCGGGCCTTTCCTCAGCTCGATCACACTCCTCCCTTGGGACAGCAACCTGGAGTGTACAAGAGCCTGACTCATCAGTCGAAATTTTCGAAAATTTCCTAGCTCTCTTCTTTTCTGGAGGAGCACTGATCGTCCTGAGGAATTCTTCCATCTCTACTGTCGGATCCGTATCATCCTCAGGTTCCCTTCTCATTCTGTCTGTAAGCCAATCCGGCACCGTCTGTTGTGGATTGCAAATGAGGAGGGGCTGCTCATCTATTGCCTCCACCTCACGTATTTCTTCTCTTCTAACACTATTCCGTTCCGGCTCATCGCTATCCACGAGCTAAGTATCTCCAGACCCTTGGGTCCCTTGCTCTGTGTTCTCTTCCTCTTCCAATGTCATGTCCAACATCTGCCAGAAACGAGTATCGGCCGCCGTTTCCTCTTCCTCTTCCTGTTGGCTTCCTCCTCGGGGTGCACTGGCACTCAGGCTGTCTGACTCTCTGATGTTGGGCTGATCAACTTCCCCAAGCTCTCGCTCCTCATTCAATCTCGCCCTCTGATCGGCAAATAGCGAAACTACTCTCAAACTTGAAGACTGAGTTTGTGAGTGCGCAGGTGATGCCTGCTCCATCCTCAAAGGTATCGGCTAGGTCGGCACTTCCTCTTGTACCTCTGCAGCCTGGGCAATCTGCTTCCCTCTTCTCACTATTAGTGGCCTTTGATCACCCATCAAGTCATAAGTAAGGGCCACTGATCTGCTCTTGAGTCTGCACACGTGCCTATCAACCCAAGCCCTTGTGAAAGTGGTCACCAGTATAGAGAGCGTGTCTAAGTCCATGATCTCGAGCTCGGACCAATCAGGTGGCGGGACTGGATTATCTCTCACTGACTCATAATCAAGTTGTATAACGTTGACATCCTCCTCCACCTGGTCGGGAACTGGAATGACCTCACATTCCCTGATCAACTCGAGGGGAAGCCTAGAAAACATCCTTTTCCTTATTTCAACCTCATCAATAGCATTTGCCCAAAAGTCTTCAATGTGAGCCCTGTGTCGGTACTCAAAGTTCTGTACCATTCGGATGTTTCTGTAAGGATCAAAATCCTGCCTGCCTGTGTGATACGAGAGATGAAAGAATTGCAGCTCATCCTCTGCTTCTCGAGCCGCCTACAAGGAGGGACACACCTCGATGGAATTTCCCATGGCGATAGGAAAGTCAAGTCCACCCTTCTTCTTCTTCTTCTGAATCTTATCATAGGCAATCAATTGCCTAGATACTTCTAGCATCACTATATGATCGGTGGGGTACCTCGGTAGCCGGTATGGATACGAAGTGAACCCCTGCAGCCTAATAAATGTGAATTTGGGAAATTGGATGAGCCAATATCCGTATTCTTCTATCAACGCCTGTGCCTCCTTTGATATTCTTTGTTGCGTTCTTTGTTGAAGGGTACTTGTACTATGCATTGTGAATGCATCATTCGCCCGCTTGTAGCTGGCTGGGTTAGTCAAATGCAACTGTGTGCATGCCTCATGGATCTTGAACTGGTCAGGTGCACAGCCGATTGGTTCCTTGTACATGATCCCTCGGTACTTGGTCATCCTCGCCAGCATATATATCACGTACGAGCTCATATAGAAAGTCTTCGTCCTCCTCAGACTCCTAAACTATTCATCAATATTGTCGCTAATCATTCTTGCCCAATCAACACACTCCTTTCCCTCCAAGATGATCTCGATGAAGTAGAACATCCAAGGCTCGAAGATGTAGGCCTGCGCACTCCCATTTATTCGACTAAGCATCATTATCAAGTCGCAGTACTCCTGTTTCACGTCTTTGGCAATTATCTGCTTCGGGAGTTTAGTGCGGGCTGGCTTTGGCTTCTGCATCCAAACTCTGTTGATGACTGCAGCAACCCTTTTGAAAGAAGAGGAGTACATTTTATCTGCCCTTTCCTTTGATCTGTACAGCATCCTCTCGGAAGTAGGAATCCCAAATGCCTCTCCGATAGCATCTGGCATGAAGTTGGCAAGCAATTTGCCATCCGGAGAGACAATGGTTCTACGCTCTGGCTTGTAGCAATTTGTGCATTCCATAATTAACTCCGGACACTAGATTGCTGGTGGAAAACTAGCAGCTGCATAGATCCCACTTTTCATGATGTTATGTGTCGTGATTGACGGTTGATGGCCCCCTAGCCCGAACATCCTTGACTTGAGTGCATTGAGATTAAATGACCCGAGGTTGGTGTCATTTAATCCCGCCAGCTTCGAAGTAATTGCTGACTTTGGAAGGAATGACTTGGCGAGCTTCTTAATCACTGCTTGCCGGGATGAGCTAGCCTTGCCTGCTTCAGTATTCGTAGCTCTGCTTGGGCTCTGCTTGTTCCTGCAACATCCTTTGCTCCAGCCATCTGTAAAATAAAAATAGAATAACAATAAGTTAGACTACAGATTTCTAATAAAATAAAACAATTTCCAAGACGGCTGCGGATACGGAGTTAGCTTTTGAAAATAAAATTTCTCAGCGTAAATTTCTAACTCCAAACCTCAAACTGTATAAAAACTTTGAGCTTAGAAAGAAGCTTTCAGCAACTTCACTTCCGACTGGCGAAGAAAATCACAGCAAACTAATGACTTTCAGCAAGTAGCTAATTTCTTCAGCACAAATAACTTGAACTTTTGACTTCACTTTGTCAACTTCAGCTTTTAACTTCAGTTGTTAGAAGAATGAAGAGTTGTCAGCAATATGAAATTTCGACTTCCTCAACTTCAACAGCAATCAACTTTCAGCAGTTCGAAAACAAAACTCTCAGCAAATAAGAAAATCTCTGCGACTTCGAAATTTTGCAGCAATTTCAACTCTCAGCAGCTTGAAAATAAAGATCTCCAGAGAAAAATAAATCTTCTGCAACTCCGAGAAACTGCAACAACTCCAACAACTTGGAAATGAAATCTCAGCTCTCCAGCATACAACTACTTGAAAATTGCAGCAACACACTCTCAACAGCTTGAAAAGAAAACTCTCAGCAGCTTGGAAATAAAATTTCCCCAGCAATTGCAATATATAATTTCGAAATTTGCAGCAACACACTCTCAGCTCTTCAAGAACTAAAATCTTTAGCAACTTCGCTCTTAGAAAAAAATAAAAATCCAACCTCACTCTCAGCAACTTCGAAAAAAATTTTGATTTTTCAAAGAAATTCTCACTTTCAGCAACTCTCAGCACTTCGAAATGTGTGAAGAAATGAGAGAAGAGATGTTGTTTAAATAACTCTTCATGAAGAACCCTGCCGAGTAGTGTTGGAGTTATTTTTAGCACTTTTATTAATTCACCACTCTCTCCATTCAGAATCTTCTAATTCAGGCGCAGTAGTGGGCTAGTCGTCAGCCAGTCATTATGGCAGTTGCCATTAATGACGATTCTTTCCTTGTAGAAATTCGAATTTTTCCTTCTAGTCTGCCAGTTAACTCTCGGTAATTTAAACAACTCGTGAAAAAAATCACTTGACTTGATTGAAAATTCCATTTTAAAATCCTCGCAGTGTTTAATTAAATTCAACTCGAAAAAATTTGTGGGAGTTGTAAATTCATTTCCAACCTGTTAAAATGTCTGTCATTTAAATCTTCAATTTCATGAAATTTGCCTTAGACATTTAAATTTTCTCTCTTTGAAATATTCAACTCTATTGATTTAAAATCACTTGCTTGCTCGAAATAATCCACCCTCTGAGATTTAATTTCCGTTAGGAAAATAATCTAGGCAAGATAATTTTCCTTTGAAAATATTAAAATCTCCACTAGGAAAATAATTTTAAGTTTCACTCAACCCAGGGTGTATTTTAAACGGGTTCATTTAATTTTCCACTTGGGAAATATTTCATCAAGTTGCCAACTTCGCTTAAATGTTCATCCATATCCAAGGCGTATTTTATGTAGTGAAATATTATCTTACTTAGGAAAATTTTCAACATTTCCCTCCCTGGTGTTTTTTATCCTCTCACGCCTTCACCTCACACACTTAGGAATAAATTTAAAATCCTCACTCCTTGGGCGCAAATGATACTTCATGCTTTCATTTTACCACTTAGTCGTTTTCTCCTTCCTTGCTGGAGGTGGGCGCATTTTATAGCCTCAACTTTCATTTTAAACGCCCATGCCTTAGAAATTTTCAAGGCTCTTATCACTTCAACTTGGGCGCATTCCATAGGTGGAACTTTGATTTTTGTGCCTTAGGCAATTTCAGCCTTCCAATTACCTTGGGCGCATTCACTACTTCAAGCCCTCATTTTGCCTTAGCAAATTTTCAAAGGATTTATTCATCTTTTGACTTGGGCGCATTCACTTGCTGGAGATGGGCGCATTTCTCATGTGCTGGTTTAACTTCGTTGCCTTAGTCATTTCCCTGAAGTGGCCTTTATAAGGTGGGCGCATTTGGAAGGGGTTACTTTTACTTTTAACACTTAGGCGTTTTCAGCCTACTCCTCCATCATAGGCGCATTTCCACCCATCCACTTTTATTTCCATGCCTTAGAAATTTTCAAGGCCTTCAACTTACCTTGGGCGCATCTAGGCATGTCCACTTTGATTTCACGCCTTAGGCAATTTTCTACTTAACCTCTCCTTCCTTTGGGCGCCTTTTAGCTAGCTTGCTTTCATTTTCATCATGGGCGCAAATGGCATGTTTTACTCTCATCTCATGCCTTAGAAAATTTTAAGGTAGTCATTCACAAGGTGGGCGCATTTTGATGGTGGAGCTTTCACTTGAGGGGGCAAATAACATGTGAAGCTTTCATTTCACACTTAGGCGTTTTCCACCCTCTTTAGCTTATGGGCGCATTTTACCCCTTAAGCTTTTGTTTTGAATGCCTAGAAACTTTCATGTTAACCTCTCCATGGTGGGCGCATTTTAGCCCTCAAGCTTTCGTTTTCATACTTAGAGATTTTGGCTTAGCTCACAAGGTGGGCGCATTTAGGAGGTGGTACTTTCAATTCCAACACTTGAAAACTTTTCCATCCACCATTCCTTGAGGGCGCATTTTGGAGCCTCTACTTTCAATTCCAACACTTAGAATATTTTTGGAGTCTAATCAAGGTGGGCGCATATTGTATGCTCAACTTTGATTTTTTTATAGTTAGAAAATTTTCAAGTTTCATTCTTGAGGTGGGCGCCTTTTGGAGCTCTTGCTTTTATTTTCCCATACTTAGAAAAATTTTCATGCCTCTGCCATTTTTCATGCCTCTGCCTGCCCTTGCTTTTGCATTCTATTTTCAGCGAGTTGTGCTATTTTTAGCAAGTCCCTTGATTTTCGACCTCTACAGCTCCGTTTTGCTTGAAAATTTCACCATATGATCCTCTTCGCCTTGTGAACCTGTTTTGCTAGTCCCTCGCCCTGACCTGCTATTTATAGTAAGTTCCAAAGTTCCCTGACTTCAGTAGCTCCGTTTGACTTGCAACTTGCTATGCCTGATCCTAATAACTTGAGTGTCCTGCTCACACCAACTTCCGGCGCAGACCTGCTATTTATAGCCCTGAGATGACTTACTAAAAATAGTAAGTTCTCCGATTTCGCTCAAATTTTGCCAACAGGTACCTTGAAGTATGCTGATATCGAGGGGGTGCTTTATTCTGACCATTTTTGGATTTTACCCCCTATAAAAGTGGAAACCCTAATTTGACTTGCATGTATCCTGAACGGTCTTCGTTTGACTTTGTTTCTTCTGCATGTCGCTCTACATGTTGAACTGAAGTGTCGAGTGGCTGGAGTGAAACTGCTATTTATAGTAAGTGTCTGGAAAGTGATCAATTCACTGCCGGATGATTCTGCATGTTATACTGCCCATGGGATCTCAAGAAACCCAGAAAAACCTAGAAAACTGGTCTGCATGCGGGAACTGGCTAAAAATAGTAAGTCCTCGAAACTTAATCCTCTCTGCATGCATGTCACATTGTTGCGAAGCTCTCGAAAAATCCAAAAGGAATATCCGGACATGCGTCGAATTACTCTACATGCAAACCCTAAAAATAGCCTCCGAAGGCTGAACTCTGAAAGTGATCGTCTCGGTTTGCATGTTATATTGTTGCGAAGGTTTTGAAAAACCCAGAAGTAATCTCCAGACATGCATTGAAAAATCACATGTTTGAACCCTGAAAATGGCTTTTGAAGCCTGAACTGCCAAAAATAGCAAGTTGTCTGATCTGGCTCAAAATTTACATGCAAGCAACTTGATGTTACCTGAATGTGGTGGAATAGGCAGAATTCCAAAATCCTGATGAAACATTCCCCGATTGAGTACTTACTATAATAGTAAGTTGCTAGAATTTAGTGAAAATTTAGTGGGACTTTGCCAGACGCCTTGTAACTGTGGTACTAAGCTCAGAATTCAATTTGATAACCTGGTTTGACCTTATAAAGCCTGTAGGATAGAAAACCTTAATTTCACAGACTTAACCAATATTTCAACCGAGGTCAAACAATGGGACATCCCCAAAAGGACGGAAAGATCAGAGAGAGAGAGACGCAAAGCCAAAAGACCAGAATGGAGCAAAAATTAGGGGGTCCCCATTTGAATGGGGTGATGTGTGAAAAAGGTCACAACAGGACCCCAATGTCCAAGTGACTTACTAAAAATGGTGAGTATAAACGAAGCCTAAAACACCTCGAGAAGGCTAACCCTGAATATCACCAAACTCTAAAGAAGAAAACTCCCAAAACAAGGCCCTCTGAACACCAACATTAGCCTACGAGGACCCATTGATAGGCTAATCCATCAAAACACTGAACTGGCTAAGGAGGGGACATTACAGTCCGCCCTCCCCGAAATTGCTTGACCTCAAGCAATCTCAACTCGAGATCCCTATCAATCACTGCTTGAAGAAAGAACATAACACCACCTAGATCCCAAGGGAAAAACAGTGGTTTGTCCTTCTTGCCTCCAAATAACTCCTGATGCCCCAATCTAACCACACCAGATATACCACATTGACCAAGATCAACCCCTGCATCATGTGTTCCAAAAGCACGATCATCCTATATAAAGGCAACTTTGGATACCTGCAAGGTTTGCTTCCCTCATCCGCGGAAGGAGATACCTCATACCAACCGTCTATCACATGTGTGTGTGCTTTGTGCAACAAAGTCAAATCAGGGACAAGTGGGTTGAAGGTAAAACTATATGCACTTCGCACAATATACACATTGTGGAATACATCTGTAAGCCTTGACTGTAATCTCGATGTACAACTAGGATCCCAAACTCTGTGATCATTGCCCAACTCCACACAAGGGTTTGAAGGGGGGCCATCATCCAGCTCCATATCTCTCGACTTCTTCATAGCATCATGTAAAGAAGGTGGATCAAAAGATTTGACCCATCCACGCAAAGGTTGTTAAAGCCCCTCATTGAATAGAATCACCAGTCTCCTCTCGGAGATACTAGGGAACATCACAGATAATCTCTGAAACTCTGCAATAGAGGACTCCACAGTGCTAACCTGCTTGAGCTGAGCTAGCTCCCTAAAATACATCTCTGGATCCTTACGATCAAAGCGCTCGATGAGTTTGTTAGTAAACTCACCGTAGGTGGTAATAAGATGGTGTTCAAGTGTCACCAAACCGTGATACCACCATTCATGTCCTAGACCATCCAGGTGTCATGTGGCAAATTTCATCACATCCTCCTCTAGCATAGGTCTCAAGGAAAGATAATTGTCCAATTTCTGGACCCAAGACCTCGCAACGCATTTGTCACTGACGTCAAAATGTGGCAAGGTAATCTTGCTCACAGCCTATTGCAAATCTCGAGGACCCTATAGTGCCCTGTGCTCTATCCTAGCAGCACCTCCAACTCTATGCCTCTTCTAATTCACGAATTTCTCTAGTGTCAACAACTCCCTAATCTTAGGCGGTAGGGTCATGTACTCAGCATAGTAGCATATAATATCACCAACCGTGATAACCTGTGGTTCCTACACCTGAACCTGTGGAGCCTGTCGCACCTCCCTAGGAGCAAAGTGTTAGTTTTATATGATCAGATATAAGCACAGAAATTTAATTCAAAATGAAACAAAGACAAAGCCAGTACCCTAGGAAAACCCTCCAACCTAATGGAGAAAAACCCAGCCAATATATCTCCTATATATTGAATCCAATAAGAGCAGAAATCTGCTTACAGCTTAGGCACAATGCAATGCCAAATAGATACAATGAATAAGGGCACCTCTCTAAGATGCAATACACAAGTGAATATGTCAAACTCCTTGATATCGATCTGCTGCTGCAAAATGACAAACGGCTGCTACAGAATCGACCTTCTTCTAGAATATAAATGTGTATTAACTTGATGATCAAATGAAGAGAGATCATGTGTATATATACACCAGCAAAGAATCGCACCTCTTCAATAGACAAGTCGGCCTCATGAGATGAACACGTCTTTTCAAGAGAGGGGTGCGATTTTCAAGGAGGGTCGGCCATTATTAATAAATAAATATTAATCATTAATGAATAAACATTATTTATAATGAAGCACCTCTTCATGCATTAAATTGATTATATATAAATTAAATAGCCAAGCTATATTTAATTTATTATCTTCATCGAACTTGGGCCTGGAAGTAGAGGACTGTTGTTGTAAGTCATCAACACTCCCTCTTAACTAGGAGGAATACTTCCAGTTGTACAAGAAATATCACCTCATCGTGATGTCGATCAACATGGCTACACCCATGAAAAGAGCTTATCACCTCATCGTGAAAACATATCACCTCATCGTGATATCAACCATCATGGCTACCTCCATAGATGGTATGTACAAGTGTTCATCACTCAATGTGATGTTGTCACCTCACCGTGACATTCACCATGGCTCTCCCAGAGGGTGAAACACAAGTACAAGAAAATCATCACGAATTCCCTCACGTGATGTTGACATGGAGTCACACACATGACATCCACCATGGCTCTCCCAAAGGGTGGAAACAAGGGCTTTCACCTCAAATCTCAAAGAGAAATGCATTATCAACGGCTTGCGCCTCAAATCTCTCTCAATAGAGAAATGCATTAATAGAGGATCACTGATACTGAGACTCCTTCTCAGCTAGGGCTTGATTCTCCACCATACCAAGCTTATCTCGAAAGTACACAAACTTTATCCTGGAGAGAGGCTTGGTGAGAATGTCTGTCATCTGCTCATCAGTGCTGATATACCTCAACTGTATAGCTTTCCTCAATACCATATCTTTGATATAATGGTATTTGATCTCAACATGTTTAGTTTTGTCATGAAACACAGGATTGACAGAAAGCTTTACACAACTTTGGTTATCACAATGAATGATAGTAGGCTCCATTGATTGTCCAAACAATCTTGCAAGGAGCTTTCGAAGCCATACTGCTTCACGAGCTGCCACACAAGCTGCAATGTACTCGACCTCTGCTGTAGTCAATGCCACTAAAGACTACTTCCTGCTGCACCAGGATATCATAGCAGAACCCAAACTGAAGCAACAACCAGAGGTACTCTTTCGATCAGTAACACACCCTGCCCAATCAGAATTAGTAAAACCATGCAGCTTCAAATCCACACCTGAAGAATATCTCAACCCATATCCAACTGTGCCACGCAAGTATTTCAGGATATGTTTTGCTGCACCAAGATGTATCTGCCTTGGTTCACACATGAATTGACTAAGTGCACTCACTGCATAGCAGATATCCGGTCTAGTGTTAACTAGTTAGATCAATGAACCAATCAACTACCTGTACATCCTGGGATCCACTAGTTTTGAACTAGCTGCAACCTCCTTCAATTTATGTAAGTTGGTCTCCATAGGTGTAGAAATAGGTTTGCAATCAATCATACCAAACCTCTTCAGAATGTCAATGGTATACTTCCCTTGACTTAGAATCATCTCATCTGGCTTTTACCAAACTTCTAGGCCAAGAAAGTAATGCATGAGACCAAGATTCTTCATTTCAAACTCAAAAGCTAGCTCCTTCTTACATTTGAGAATGAGGCGTTCTTCTCCAGTGATAATCAGATCATCAACATACAAAACCAAAATCAATGCTTCACCATTAATTACCTTGAAGTAGAGGTTTGAATCTGCATCATTCTTTGAGAAACCCAAACTCAATAGATAACAATCAATCCTTTCGTACCAAGCACGAGGAGCCTGCTTAAGACCATACAAGGCCTTCTTCAACCTGCAAACATGAGACTCCTTCCCATGTATCTCAAATCCGTCAGGTTGCTCAATGTAAACCTCTTCCTCTATTACACCATTCAGAAAGATTGTCTTTACATCCATTTGGTGAATCTTCCATCCTCTAGATGTAGCAATAGCAATAATAGTCCTGACAGAAGTATAACGAGCCACTGAAGCAAAGGTTTCTTCATAGTCAACTCCCTGTTTTTGTGAAAACCCTCTAGCCACGAATCTAGCCTTGTACTTCTCAATGCTCCCATCAGCCGCATGCTTGATCTTGAAGAGCCATTTAGAAGATACCACAAATTTTCCTTCGGATCTAGGAAGGATGTCCCAAACATCATTCTTAAGTATGGATCGATACTCTTCAGACATAGCATCTTTCCAAACCTGTTGACTAGAAGCTTCCTCAACACTAGAAGGCTCTGACTCAATAATCTGACTCATCAAGGCTACATAACTAGAGAACTTATTAGCTCTCTTACTTTCTCTGAAAATTCCTCTTGGGGCTGCAAAACTTTTTGCCTCCTGCATTATTTTCCTAGCCCAGAGAGGTCTTTTCCTTCCAATCACAATATCTGTAGGCCCATCAGTAGGTTCCAAGGGCTCGACTGGATCATCATCTCCTTTACGTTTTGGAGCCTCCCTCTGATTCTCAGGAACATGGTCAACTTCCATATCCTGAGGAGGCTTTTCATCGTCGATCTCCATATGAGTGCCCTTGGATCTTTTGAATGCAACATCTTCCTCAAATGTGACATCTCTATTGATCTCAATTGTCTTCTGACCCAGAATGTAGATTCTGTAGGCTTTTGATGTCTCACTATAGCCTACCAAAATTCCCTTCTTGCCAGAAGGTTCCAACTTTGTTCTCTTTTCCTTTGGTACATGAACATACACTGGACATCCAAAGATCCTCAAATGACTTACTTCAAGCTTCACCCCTGAGAATGCTTATTCAGGAGCTATATTCTCCAAGATCCTGTGAGGACTTCTATTATGAACATAGACAGCAGTCCTAGATGCTTTAGCCCAAAGAGATATTTGTAGTTCTTGGTCATGAATCATGGCTTTGACCACTTCCATAATAGATCTATTATTTCTCTCCGTAACACCGTTCTGTTGAGGATTATAAGGAACGTTGAACTCCCTCTTAATCCCTGCTTCAATGCAAAAGTTACGGAAGATAACAGAAGTGTACTCTCCTCCATTATCAGATCTCAAGACCTTGATCCTCTTTCCAGACAAATTCTCCACCCAAAGCGCAGCCCTTGCAGGTTCCTTCATGCTTCTAGTTGAATTGAGGAAGGTCGATGACCATCTTCTCCATAATAGGTAGAGCTCGAAAGTGAAGGTAAGCCAATCTTCAATGCCAAAGATCACACAAACTTGAGGAATCATGCACTAGAGCTTGAAAAGGGCAAGTGCATAGCCTGTAGAGACACCCATGTCTAACTCCAATCACCCGAGCAGACTTGATGTTGGAGTTCTTAGCCCATATAAGAACTTTGCCTTCTGAAAATGCAACTTGGTAACCCTTGTCTTCCAAGGCTGAGATGGAAACAAGGTTTCTCTTGATGCCTGGAACAAATAGCACATCGTCCAATTGCAAGGAAGCGTCGGAATCCAAGTGAAGAGATAAGGTCCCAACTCCTTTAACAGAATAACTAGCATCATCTCCAATAATGACTTGTTCGCTAGAATCTTTCTCCATCAAATCAGATAGATGCTCCCTAAATCCGGTGATGTGACAAGAGGCACCACTATCAATCAGCCAAGTGTTGGTGTCGGTAGTTACATTCCTTGACAAGGCTGAATAGAATAGGTATTCACATGAATCCTTCTGTAGAGAGACTTCATCAATATTTGCAATGGCGGTCTGCTATCTAGGCCTGGTAGGACATTCCTTTCCAAAGTGACCATACTTGTCACATCGGAAACATTGGACCTTGGAGAGGTCTCTCTTCTTCTTGAATGCGGGGCCACCATCAGCTCCTTTATCTCTATTTCTCTTGAAATACCCTTTCTTCCCATCTTTCCCTTTCTTCTTTGAGGATTGAGTAGCAAGAACATGAATGTCTTCATTAATGGAGCTCTGCCCAATCCCTCTTGCAGCCAACCTAGACTCTTCTTGAATATAGTCTGCCCTCAACCAATCAAACTTGGGAAGTTTCGATCTTGCACTGATTCCCTAAATGTAAGACTCCCAAGATGAAGGAAGACCATTAAGAGCCAGCATGGTCAAGTCCTTGCTATCAACAACATGTCCAATAGACAAGAGCTGATCTCTCAACTCGGTTATTCTCATGAAGTAGGCAATAACAGATTCTCCTTTCGCCATCTTCAAATGATGAATTTGTTGCTTCAGTGCAAGAGACCAGCTCGTGTTATTGATTTCGTACATCTCCTCCAAGGTTTTGAACATTTCCCTTGCAGTCCTTAACTTGGAGACAATAGGAACAATATGATCCTTTACGGAATCAACTAACATCTTCTTCGCCTTAATATCTTTCTTCTTCCATAGAGCCTTCTCTTCTTCATCCCAAGGCTCAAGGGCTGAGCTCTCCACAAATTCTGCCAATTTGCTTTCCTCCAAGGTGAGCATGATCCTAAATCTCCACGAAGTGAAATTTGATGCTCCCTCAAGCCTATCCTCAATCTTAAGACAATTCACCATCTTGACAGAGAGATAGAGGTAAACAAAGATGAGAAATAAAATAAAGAGTATCGCTGTAATACACCAATCTGATCAAGATCTTCTTCAAACCCGCTCTGATACCATGTTAGTTTTATATGATCAAATATAAGCATAGTAATTTAATTCAAAATGAAACAAAGACACAGCCAATACCCTAGGAAAACCCTCCAACCCGAGGGAGAAAAACCCAACCAGTATATCTCCTATTTATTGAATCCAATAAGAGCAAAAATTTGCTTACAGCTTAGGCACAATGCAATGCCAAATAGATACAATGAATAAGGGCACCTCTCTAAGATGCAATACACAAGTGAATATGTCAAACTCCTTCATATCAATCTGCTGCTCCAAAATGACGAACTGCTGCTACAAAATCGACCTTCTTCTAGAATATAAATGTGTGTTAACTTGATGATCAAATGAAGAGAGATCATGTGTATATATACACCAACAAAGAATCGCACCTCTTCAATAGACAAGTCGGCCTCATGAGATGAACACGTCTTTTCAAGAGAGGGGCGCGATTTTCAAGGAGGGTCGGCCTTTATTAATAAAAAAATATTAATCATTAATGAATAAAACATTGTTTATAATGAAGCACCTCCTCATGCATTAAATCGATTATATATAAATTAAATAGCCAAGCTATATTTAATTTATTATCTTCATCGAACTTGGGCTTGGAAGTAGAGGACCATTGCAGTAAGTCATCAACACAAAGGTCGGCTGCATGGGTCTAAGAACTGAACCTGCTGACGTAGTAGACCTATTAACTGCCACATTAGGCTGACCAACTCCTTGAGTACCATTAGTCTCGCTGGGATGACTGGGTTGTTGAGGTGGAGTAAATTGTCTCATAGTTCCCAAAAGCTACGACATTGTTGTACCCCAAATTAAAAAATTTGCTACACTAGGGATTTTGAAAAAATGGTCAAAATCTTGTTAAAAATTGTCAAAAAGGTCAAAAAAGGGAATTTGCATGTCTTGCATGAGGGTCAAAAACTCAAAATTTTCAAAATCTAACGATTTGGGTCTACTCACAACGGCCTAGTCTACAAAACCCAAATCTCAATTTTTCAGCCCTAAATTTTAGGAAATTTTCTATTTTTAGAAACTTTCTAAAAATAGAACATTTTTTAGGGTTTTTTTGGGCTTGTTGGCAAAATAGAACTGATTTTGATTGGCTTAAAATATTTCTTCATCAGGTTGGTCTAGTCAGAATCATCAAAAGATAAGTTTTGCCCTGGTGGGTCTTCTTGTGACCTTTTTTCACACATCACCCCATCCCAGATGGGGACCCCCCCCTAATTTTTGCTCCATTTTGGTCTTTTGGCTTTGGTTAGTGCGTCTCTCTCTCTATCTCTGGTCCTTCCGGGGATGTCCCGTCGTTTGACCTGGGTTGAAGTATTGTTCAAGTCTGTGAAATTAGGGTTTTCATCAGTCAGGCTTATTAAAGGTCAAACTGAGTTATAAAATTGAAATTCGAGCTTAGTGCAGCAGTCAGAAGACTTCCAGCAGGGTCCCACTAAATTTTCACTGTATTCCGGCAACTTACTATTTTTAGTAAGTGTTCAATTTGGGACTATTTTATCAAAATTTTGGAATTTTGTCAGTTCCACCACAGTCAGGCAGCTTCAGAATGCCTACACGCGAAATTTGAATGAATTCCGACAACTGGCTATTTTTAGCAATTAAGCCTTCAGAGGCTGTTTTCAGGATCGAAAACGAGCAATTCTCCGGTGAGTGACAGGGGAATTGATCTGGGTTTTCGAAGACCTTCGCGATGATGTTACATGCAAACCGAGATGGTGACTTTCAGAGTTCAGCCTCCCGAGGCTATTTTTAGGGTTTGCATGCATGAATTTTCAGTGCATGTTCAGATATTCCATGTGGGTTTTGCGAGGCCTTCGCAATGATATGACATGCAGATGGATCGGGTCAGTTTTCAGGGACTTACTATTTTTAGCCAGTGCCAAAACTTTGACCAGTTTTCTGGGTTTTTCTGGGTTTTTTGAGATCCCACGGGCACTGTGACATGCAAACTCGCCCGACATCCAGGTAACCATTTTCCAGACACTTACTATAAATAGCAGTATCATCCCAGCAGCTACCCACCACTCCAGTCCAGCAATCAGGTGCAATCAGGCACAATCAAGGACAGCTAGGAACAAATCGGAGCACATGCAGATCAGATTAGGGTTTCCCCTGCCACGTCTAAAAATAGATGAAGCAAAATGCAGAAATGACAGAGCGAAGCACGCCACCGGAATCAGCATCCTTCAGGCTACCGGCCGGTAAAATTTGAACACGATCTGAATACTTACTATTTTTAGCAAGTCACCTCATGGCTAAAAATAGCACGTCCTCGTCAGGAAAAATGTGTGAATGAGTCTCTTTCAGCATCGAGTACAAGTGGAACAAATTTCAAAGCAAATAGAGATACAAAATTGGTCAATTCTGGGGTTTGCTAAAAATAGCAAATGGCTAAAAATAGCACGTATTGTGCCAGATAAGATATGAATAGGATGACAGCACCCAATGGAGGCACAACCACGCTAGTTCCAGTTCAGAACAGGGTGAAAATCAATGAAACCCTAATTTCTCCGAATTTGCTAAAAATAGAAAGCCAGGCTAGGGCACAAAGGGCGTTGGAAATTTTACAAACATAACTGACAGGCAAACACCTTCATATGCGCCCAGGAGGAATGAAAGCTTCAAAATTTTCTAAGTGTGAGATTTCCTTGAGCAAGGGCTATATGCGCCCAGGGAAGGTGAAAGGTCACCAGAAATGCATCGAAATTTCCCCAATGCATCGAAATTTCCCCAAAGCATCAAAATTTCCTGAGGCATCCTCAAATGCGCCTAAGATGGAAGTCTACAAGGCAAACTACGCCTAAAGAAGCTGAAGGGTCACCGAAAACACATCAAAAATTCACTAAGGCAAAGAAGTTTCCTCCTAGCACTAGCAAATGCGCCCAAGGAAGCTAAAGAGCCACTCAAAGAGGGCGGAATTCCTTGACCACATAGCATATGCGCCTAAAGGAGGTGAAAAGACACTTGAAAGGCGTGGGTTTTCCATCCTAGCATTAGCAAATGCGCTTGGGAAATGGAGGTTGCTTGGCCTAAATGCGCCAAAGGTAGATGAAGGGTCACAAGAAGATGACGCCTTCCTTTGCAAGGGTGGTATGCGCCTAGAAAGGAAGTCAACACCCCTATTTGCGCCCAAGGCAAGAGGCATGTAAAACGCGCCAAGGGAAGGAAAGCCTAGAGATGGAAAATACTCTAAGTGTGGGTGGAATTCTTTCTCCCCCCCCTAAATGCGCCCAAAGGTGAAGGTTGGCTACCTCAAATGCGCCCAAGAGTGGAAATTGACTAAGGGAAATGCGCCATGAAATTCCTCCACCACACATGAAATGCGCCCTTGCTTGTGAGAAAGAAAAGGTAAAGTGTTAGCTTCTAGGCGTGAAAATGCCTAAAGGGTGAAAGCAAAGGTTGATGCATGAGATGAAATGTGCCCTTCATGGGTAATTTAAATATGAAATTTTCCTGGGAATTTTTTTCTAAGGCCAAATTTTGCTAGGGCGTGGAAAGATAAGGAAGGTAAAATGGAAGTCTACATGCTCAAATGCACCCCTCGTGAGTGATTCAAAATTTTAATTATTTTCTAAGGGTGTAAAATACGCCTAGGAAGAGGAGGTATTAAAATTTCCAAGAACATGATGAAATGCGCCCAAAGCCAGACAGGAGGGGAATTTTTTCAGGAGAATCACAAAAGGTGCCAAGGCAGAGAAAATTGAAGGTTGCAGGTGTGGAAGACATCCAGAGTGAAAAAAAAATAAACATTAGCCTTTTTATCATTTTAAATAATAAAAATTAAACGTACCCCCTTCATCCGGATACACATGAAAACTATAAGTTCTGAAGGGAATTTTCTTCTGGGTATTGAACGTTCGCAATTCAGAGATGATTTGAACTTACTCCACACCTCGCTTGTGTCGTTTTGATAGAGAATTTTACTCGGTGCCTGCTTTGATGAATTTCCTAAGACAAGTTTAAAATTTCTCTAAGGCAAAAGAGATGAATATCTCTTCTCGAAGGATGTTTTAGCTCAAGAATTGAACTGGATGACTTGAATGATTTTACAGCATGAAATCAAACAACTTAGCCGGATAAAGTAAAATTGTTCGAAGAGGTGATTGGTTTAATATTTTAAAGAAGCAAATATGATGAAGCAGGCCTGTGCAAGAGTGATGGAATTTCGAAATTCTAGAAGCTCAAGATTCTGATGCTCCGGATGACAAGTGTTGCGACTGGAAAAGAGAGGGAAAATGGAATTCGAAAATACACTAAGTATAGCCTCTACTAGATTTCGACCTGGCTATAAGATTTTGAATCCTTTTCATTCTTCTCACAGATTGCTAAGTGCAAAACATTCTCTGAGGCTGAAGTGCGAATTTGAGAAAGAAGTTTGAAGTGGCTGAAAAATTTTGAATTTAAGTGAAGGTGTGGATTTGCTAAAAGGTACGATTTGAGAAGAAGCTTCTCAATTGCTGAAGTGCAAACTTCTGGAGTCTCAAGTTGACTTGTTGAAGTAGGAGTCTATAGACATAGAAGCTTCTTGAACTACTGAAGAAGTGCGAAGTTGCAAAGAGAGGTCTCAAGTTGCTAAAGGCTGAAGTACGAATTTGAGAAAGAAAATTGAGTTCTTGAGAAATACGAGTTTGCAAGCAGAGGTATTGTGTTGACAAGGGCGTGGCTTTGCAAAGTTTAAAGTTCGAAGTTGCTGAAGTACGAATTTAAGAAAAGAAATTGAGTTGCTGAAAGTGCAAAGTCAGAAAGAGAAGTGCGAACTTAAAAGAAGAAGTTTCAAATCTGTTGAGGGCGAATAGCTGCAGGCAAACATTTCCCAGCATCTGACATTGTGTTGCTGCAAGTAGAGAAACTTCTAAGAAAACCTTGAAGTAAACAGGCGCAGTTGAGGTTTGCAGCTGAAAGTGGCAAAGTGTTGCAGCCTTTTTATTTAAAAATCCGCTGGCACCCTCAAAAGTGATATTTTATTGTTATAAAATCTTGTTTGCTGACTATCTTACCCTTTTTGCAGAATGGGCGAGTCAAGCAAAAGAGCTGCAGGCAAGAACGTCCACGCTGAGTCCAGACAAGCAGTAATCAAAAAATTAAGCAAGTCTTTCCTGCCAGAATCAAAATTCACATCAAAGTTGGGTAGGCTGGCAGACGAACTTGGGCTCGTTTAACCTGGAGACATTCAAAAGAAGGATAATGGGGACTGGAGGCCATTGCCCATCAGTGACTTCACATAGTATCGTCAGAAGTGGGTTATATGCAGCTGCAAATTTTCCACCAGCCATCCGGTGCCCGGAGCTCATTATGGAATGCTCTCACCACTACGATTCAGAGAAGAGGACGATCGTTGCGCCAGATGGCAAGGTGCTGGCTAACCTGACACCACAAGCAATCGAAGAGGCATTCGGGATCCCCGCCCACGAGAAAATGATTTACAAAACGAAGGACAGGGCTGACAGAATGTATTCATCTACAACGGACCGGTGTGCTGATGTAATAAACACTAGGTGGATGATCAAGCCCAAACCAACTCGTACGAAGTTGCCCAAACAGATAATTTCCGAAGACTTGAAGCAAGAGTTTGGCGACCTAATTATGATGTTGAGTAGAGTTGGAGGGTGTCCCCAAGCGTTTGTCTTCAAACCTTGGATGTTTTACTTTATCAACTTGGTACTGGAGGGCAAGGATTTCATGGATTGGGCACTGTTAATCAGTGATGGTCTACATGAGCAGCTCCGCAATGTGAGGAAGACTAAAACATTTTATATGGACTCTTACAACGTCTATATGCTGACTCGCATGACAAGATACAGGGGGATCTCTTACAAAGAACCAATCGGTTGCAGTTCTCAGCAATTCAAGATATTCGAGGCTTGTCCGCAATTGCATTTGACAAGCACTACTAATTACAAAAGAGTCAACGATGCCTTTACTATGCACATCACGAGGACCTTGCAGCAAAGGACCCATCACAGAATATCGAGGGAGGCACAAGAAATGATTGAGAAATTTGGATGTTGGTTTATCCAATTCCCAAAATTCACTTACATAAGGCTGCAGGGATTCTCTTCCTACCCATACAGGTTGCCCCGATATCCCACGAACAGGGTAGTGATGCTGGAAGTTTCTAGGCAACTAATTGCCTACGATAAAATTCAAAAGAAGAAGAAAAAGGGCGGACTTGGGTTCCCGATTGCTATGGGAAATTCAGACGAAGTGTGCCCATCACTGTAGGCAGCAAGGGAGGCAGAGGCGGAGCTCCAGTTCTTTCAGCTTTCTTACCATTCTAGCAGACACTACTACGATCCTCATAGAAATATCAAGTGGGTATTGACAGAGGAGTTTAGGCACAAGGCACAAATAGAAGACTTTTGGGCAAGTGCAGTAGATGAGGTCGAAGTCAAAAAGAGGATGTTTTCCCGGATACCATTGGCAGTGATCAGAGAGTGCGAGATTATTCTTGTGCCAGATCAGATTGAGGAGGACATAAACGTTGTACAGGCTGATTATGACACGGTAAGAAACACGCCCTTGCCACTCCCAGATTGGTCAGAGCCAGAGATCACCGACTTGGATACACTTTGTATCCCAGTCCTGACATTTACACGGAGTTGGATAGAGAGACATGTCAGCCGACTAAAGGGAAGGTCAATTCCCCTTACCTACAATTTGATGGGAAACAGCAGATTGCAGACAACTGATCCGAGGAGACGGAGTAATCCAACTCCAGGGCCTAGGGGAAAAGAGCTAGTTCGACCGGAGCCTGTGATAGTTGAAGAATCCTTGCACCTGCCGGTTCAAACACATTCTCCGAGCATACAAGAAGTGTCCCTATTTGCTGATCAGAGGGAGAGGTTGCAGGCAGAACAGGCGGAACAGGCAGTACAAATAGAGAGCCAGCCACTTCGTAGGGAGTCCGTGGGCCAGAGCATCAACGTGCCCCGAGAGGATAATCAACAGGAGAACCGGCAGGAGACCGATGAAGGCACTGCCACAGATACTCAGTTTCAGCATGAGATTGAGGTAGCTCTCGAGGATGATGCTACTTCCGATCGAGATGCCCAGAGCTCAGGAGACACTGAGCCCATATATGATGATGAGCCTCGTCAGAACGAGGGCCATGAAGTAGAGGCCGAGGTAGAACAGCCTTTCATCATGACAGACACACGACAGGAGGTGCCAGACTGGCTGAGGGCTAGGATGAGGCGTGATCCTGTGGATGAGACTGATCCTGCAGTCGAGATGGAGGAATTGCTGCAAAGGATCAATGCACCTCCCACGAAGAAGAAGGCTAGGAAGTTTTCCAAAATCTCCATGGATGAGGATGGATCCCGAACCTTGCATATGGCAATTCCACGGGAGGAATGTGATAGAGACAAGGCCGTTCCTGAGAACTATATTGTGACAACCATGGAACTAGGCCGCCTTACTGGGGCACAAGTGGTAGAGGAGTGTGATAATTCCTATCGGGCACTCAAAGACAGATTGTCCCATGTTGAGGGCAAGTACAAAAGGTTGAAGGTAGAGCATCGGACACTGATTGGCTACGTGCAGCACTTGTCCTGTCGTTGTGGGCAAGAAAATCCTGCAATCGAGCTCCCCGTTGAGTTTTCCAGGGAGTCAATCAATGGATTGGAAGATTTAAGGAGAATGGCACAGCAGGCAGACGCGTGGGTTGCCAGTGTGCGTACAGAAACAAGAAAGTTCATGGAAGATCTTGCACATGCCTATGGGCAAGCTTCCGATATTATGGCTAGAGTGGAGGCAGTTAACCATGCTTGGGGTGAGGCTCGCATCTATCAAACGAGAGTTGTTCTCCGTTTAGGGGCTTTGATGAGCATACCTCAACACGCTTTGGTTGAGGGAGGTGTTATCCAGCAGGGGGATAGATACGATTTCGCCAGATGGTATTCTTCAGTAGTCACAGGCCGGGGATTCTATGATGCATCACAAGCAGATTCGGTCAGGGTCAGGAAGGCCATGACGAACATCTTGGATGGAGTTCTCAACACATTGGAGGCAATCTTTGCCAGGAGGTTGACTTCTGAAGAGATAACTGCAGATGGACTAAAGGACAAATTGACGCCATTCTTCTCTGAGGTGAAAACCTTCACTCAGGATGATTTCGAGAACACTGCCACGTTCTCTAGTATCAAACAGAACACCCAGGATGCCCTTGTTGCCTGGAAGAAATCATGTGCCCGGCATGGGCAAACAGTTGCAGTTTTAGAGTTTCAGTTGGATCACATTCCTCCTATCTCCGATCAGGAAGTTGAGGAAGTATTGGCCAGATTCACCAAATTTGCAGCCAGCGAGAAGGAGAAAGGAAATGCTCTTCTGGATGACGATCTGCTGCAGGAGGACGATGTGCATTGATTGCAGGTAGTGGGCCTGCAGAGGAGTGGAGAATATTCTGCACATTCATTGCCCCACTCCTCTTAGTGGCGGTTTTTAGGGCATAAACCCTAATTAGGGCATGGGTGGCTCAATCTGAGCCCTTTATTGTAATCAGATCTGAACCGTCCACTGGACTGGGTTTATTATAAAAGGGGCATCCCCCCTCATTTGTAATCTATTAGAACTAGAATTGAATCAGAGATAGAGTTGAGCTAGAGAATAGAAGGCATATAGCATTTAGCTTAGAAATTAGCTTAGATTGAGGAGGAAAGGAAGTTTTCCCATTGAGGACTTTGTAAGAAGTTGTTGTGAACACTCTCATAATATAAAGATTTATCATTGTTTGGTGGTTCTATCTTTTATTGTGAGTAGCTAGCAAGGCTTGTTCGTCTTTCCAATTCGAATAGAGTAAAGTAGAATAGATTTTGTTTCCATGCAAGTAGCATTAATTGTGGAATGCAACATTGGTTTGAGCATATCTCCCTATATCCATACCACTAGCAGGCTTGCTGACGGTAAGTCTGCCCTGCGTGGTCAACTGGAATTCCAGCACTTAACTTCGGTTGCGATTTGTGTGTCCACTTGCTTCGTGGTGAAGGGGTGTGCATGTTGAATCTCGATCTGAATATCTACCTATCCTTTGAAGATTGCATCAGCTTTGTCAGAGTTGTCCGAAGAGGAGACGATACAAAGTTTGGTTTGGAGATTGTTAAAGCTAGTTTTGCCTTCCATCCTTAGAAATAGGTTGTAGGATTCCTATCCCTTTCCCTTTAATTCAGTATTTCCCGATCGATTCGAACATCAAAGCAATATCGTCAAAATCATTCATTGTTTCACTGTGATTGAACAACTACATAAGTCCCCTTGAAATAACCAGCATATACACATCAACCAACTGAGTCTATTCGCGATAAAAGGAACCTTGGAGTTGAACGCATGAACTTTCACGCAATCTTAGCATGCGGAATACTTTGATCAAGAGAGAATAGAGTGACCGTTGGACAACTTTATTCTGTGTTGATGTTGTCATAAAAAACACGTCAACAGGTTTATTCTTCTTTTTCAGGAGCTCCAAGGACATTAATGGAGGTTGCTCAACTGCCAGGTGTTAGCTTCAAAATCCCAAGCACTGCACAGATCAAGAAACGGAGAACAAAGAAGGAATGTTGTGAATTCATGAAAATTGCAAAAATTTGATTGTTTGGAAAGTTCAAGCACCCCTGCCCAGTCTAAGCGCCTAAGATTATGTGCCTTAGAAAGTTTTCAATCTCTGGCAGTCCAAGCAATGGTGAGCACAAAGAACGATGAGGAAAGTTGAAAATCGTAAAATAAAAACTATAAACTATCTCTGGCAAGCTTAGGCGCCCCAGGTAGCCAGCAAGGCATCAAATGTCAGAGTTAGGATTTTGTGCCACCAAGACATCCTATTCAGAATCCTACCAACTCTGCAGTGGATCCATCAACAAGACCATCAAATCAATCTATCAGTCAGAATTGAGGATCGAACAAAGAAGTCTCAATGAAGAAGCAAATTGCAAACCATGAAAATATCATAAAATAAACAAAGTCTGGAAACTTTGGGCGTCCCAGGTAGCCAGGGGTGCCTAGCCTTTTGGAGGACCTAATGCAGAGATTAGGGTTTGCAAATGTAGTCACTGTCTTCAGAATTTTGCTAGCTATCCAGTGGATGTCTTTGCCAGATCATCAGATCCTTCAATCACCCGCAGATTCAAATCAAACGAAGGGCATAACATGAGGTTTCAAGTTCCAAGGATGAAAATGCTCAAAAAAATGGTCAAGTCTGGAGAGTTTGGGAACCTCAGGAAGCCAACAACGCCCAAGGATTTGAGTGCCTAAGAGATGGAATTAGGGTTTGCAATCTCCAGCAACCTTTCTTCATATTCAGTCCAACTCTTCAACGGATTCAATGGCAAGCTCTTCAGGTTTGTCAAACATCAGTTATATCAAATTGAACAAAGGGATAAACTTGTGCAAAATTGAAAAGTCAAAAGAAAGTTGAAAACGTAGTAAAATAATCTAAGTCTGGACAGTAAAGGCGCCCCAAGTAGCTAGGGAAGCCCAAGCTTTTGAGGGCCTAAAACTGCTTTTCCAGACAAAACACTTCCAGAAGACCCCCCTCAGAATTCTTCGAGCTATCCAACGAGTCTAGCCATCAGTTCATCGAACCTCCTGATCATCTAGAAAGGAGAATTCATCCGAAGATCAGAGAAAACACAGAAATTGAAGAACATCAAAAAAATGGCTAACACTGGTGATTTTGGGCACCCAGCTAGCCAGGGGCGCCCAACATTTTGAAGGTCAAGATGATGTTGTTTTTATCCAAAGTTGCCTCCAGGACAATCTAGTCAAATTCGATCAGGCTCTGCAAAAAGATCATCACACAGTTCATGGGATCAATCTGACGTTTGGAAATCAAGATCAAACTGGGGTCAAAACTTAAGCAAAAGTTGAAATTTCAAGAAAATTGGCTGCCTGCTAGCCAAAGGGCACCCAAAGTTCCATACCTTAGTGAATTTTTCAAATTCCATCCTTCAATAATCCAAACAACGTCCACATTCGACAAACCTACTCAAGATTGGCTTTAAAGATTTAAAGTCGGAGAATAAAGCATCTTTTTCATCCTCAAAAGCTATTTAAGATGTCTTCGGCATTCATTATTCATAGATTTTTGCATGTGGCGTCCAAAGGAGAAGACAAATAATTTTCTTCATTTCAAGATTTGAAGGCCAAAACGTGGTACTTTTTCAAAGTTCTTCATATTTTCCAGATCAACTTGCATAGAGGCTTCCTTTTTCATGCTTCAAATTTCCAAAGCATCATTTTTCAAAAGAAGGGGGTCATCTTTTTCCGTTTCCATCAATCTGAGTCAGCTTGAATTTTGATTCTCTACAACTTCAGAATTTTTTAAAATTTTCCAAAACCTGGTTTTTCCATGCTTTTTCGGGAAACCCTCAGTATTTTCAAAATCTGATCAATTAGGTTCATCTAAAACGTGATTCTACACAAAACCCAACTCTCAGCTTTTTTCAAGAAAACTTCAAAAATTAAGGTTTCTTCTTTTTCAACCAGCCATCAACAATTTTCAAAAACGAACGATCTGAGTCTTCTTGCAACAAGATTCCCTACAAAACCCATACCTCAAATTTATTTTTTTGAAAAATCTGCCCGTTTGAACAAGAAAAATCAGCAAGTTATTTTTAGCTTTTGTGCAAAACTAGTCCAAGCATAGTCGAGTTTACAGTCAAAATTTAAGTTTTTCAGCATGTAGTATTCTCCTATGGAATTCAGAGCCAAACAAGTGTCGTATCATGATTATTTGAATGAACGATGTTGAGAAGTGTTTTTTCAATACCACCATGGGCAGAAGACATCATCATCTCAGTCGAAGAACGTGAAAGGGCGTGGTATGAGCAAAAGGACAAGTATTGGAAAAGAGTTGTACAATATTCTTCCATTGAAAAATCAGGAGAAGAGTCAAAGTATAAAAGTTGCAAAAGAAATAGAGGAATGTCAGAAGATGGTCACACACAAAGTAAAAGAAGATATGTTGAAGCTAGATGATATATTTATAAAAGGCGATCACTCCAATTGCAGAGCCGCCGAGATTAGCAAGATTTGATAAAGAAGCTAAAGATGTCAAAGATTTCCTAAGCTCAATTGCAGAAGGCAAGGAAATCCTACAAAAGCGGGATATTGCCTTAGATAGTATCAACACTCCTAACAGAGAGGCAGTTTCCAACTTTTTGGCGGATGTAGATAGATTTAAAGCAGCAGTGAACTTGAAGCTTTCTCTAAGATTTCTTTCTATTCTTGCCTCATCCTTATCCATTCTTTGTGAAAAAAAAATAATCAAGATGTAATAGTTGGCACTTGTTGATGATTAGACAATTTGTATGAGTAATCTCTAGACCAGATTGAAAAATAAATTTAAATGTAGCAAGTTGCTATTTAAATTTATACATATTCGAATTAAATGGATGAGGCCGACTTCTCACATTAAATAAAGTGATTTAATAATAAATATTATTATTATTGGGCCAACCTTCCTTGTTATCATTTGTAAATTATTAGTTCTAAAGGGTGGCCAACCTCCTTGAAGAGTCACCTTGTTTTGTATAAATACAAGGTGATGATAGATCAATTGTTCATCAAGTTCATTTGTCATAATTCGCATTCCAAGAAGAAGTTCATACTTGAGCAGCAGATCATCTTGTAGCAGCTGAGATCATCTTGTAGCAGCAGCGCATCATCTTGTAGCAACAGAGATCATCTTGTAGCAGCAGCGCATCATCTTGCAGCAGCATGTCTTCATTCTGTTGCAGCAGACCGATTTCAAGGAGAAGCATATTCTTTGTATCTTTGCATCTAGAAGAGGTGCTATTATTCATTGTATCAAATTCGACCATGTGTTGGGCCTGAGTTGTAACCAGATTTCTGCTCTTAAGTCTGCTATATATATAAGAGATATAATTGCTGAGTTTTCTCCCTCAAGAGGAGGGTTTTCCCAGGGTATCTGTGGTGTTCATTGTCTTATGTGTTGCATTTTCTGAGTGCTTTCAGTTTGTATTATCTGATCATATAAAACTAACATGGTATTAGAGTGGGTATAAGAAGATCTAGATCATATTAATACAAGCAGCACTATCCTCCTTTATTGTTCTCATCTTGAAGGCATCCATCCTATTGTCAAGATGATGAACTAGGACAGATCCTGAAGGCAAAATATTGCAGATCTGAGGTTACAATTTATCAAACCTAAGGGGAGATCTTGAAGGCAAACTAGGGCAGATCTTTGAAGGCTATAGATTCTGAGTTTACTTCGACTTCCCTTGTTCGTGTATTCGATGTAAGTGAGGTTCATGCAAAGAAATACTCATCAAGATTTAGAGCTCCTGCATTGGGCATGTCTTTTGATACAAATTCATGCAATTTGGAGAATTCAAAATTCTGTGCAAAGAGAGATCAAGACTCTCCATTCAGAAATTTTGTCGAAGATATTCGTAAGATATTCCCGAGTTGATTACCAGGAATCTCGGCTCTTCATGAAGAGATAAGTATTCTTTGTTTTGTTTGAATTCACCATTCTAGACTGAAATTCAATTTGCTAAGTTGTGCAAATCTGACCCTTGATTATTTGAATCATGTGTATTTAGTTAAAATCGTAGGTTCTCTTGAATAGTGATCATTGGGACAAGATCCTTTGGAGATATCACTATTCCTTGCAAATTATGGAGATCTTTTGAGTGTGACTCTAAGATGAAAAGAGAACTACAACTTCATTGTGATAGGATGATCACATCAATAACATTCTCCTTTCGCATGGGCTGTGATGGTGCCTAAGAGACCTGATTCTATGTTGTATATGTTGGCTGCATAATGAGTCTAAGAAATCAGAGTTGAGCAGATTGTCTCTTGTTGTGCTGAGAATATGCAGTCATGATTACTTTGCACAACTGAGTCACACGTCAAGCAGAGGCCAATAAATTCCAACCTTGGATGTTTTACATCATTTCCTAGATAGTTGACAGAGCAAAACACCATGACTGGCCAGCATTGATCGGTGATTGTCTCCACTGTCAGATGACAAAGTTCTTCAAAGCCCAAAAATTCCACATGATATCCTACCTAGTATATCTAATGGCCTTTCAAGGCAAGTTTAGAGGTTCGACTGTCATTGGAACCCTGGATGTTCAGCATGTGTATGATCATTACCCACAGTTAGAGTTTATAGAATTTGCACGGCGTTACAAGCGAGTGAATGATCTATATTCCTAATGCATACAGTGTGAGATCTTGATAATGAGTTACATATACAGATTTCAGCGGATGCCAGATTGGCAATGGCGGAGTGGGCTGATTGGTTTATCCAATTCCCCACATTCTCTTGCATAAGAGTATATGGCTTCTTAGGTGATCCAGTCATGCTTCCTAGATATCCAACGGATGAGGTCGTGTTTATGCAGCTTCTAAGGCGAGTACATGAAGTGCACACATTTTTGCATAACAAACGCAAGCCTGCATTGAGTTTCCCATTTGAGATGAGCATATATAGATGCAGATCAGCAATTGATGTTAAGTTGATGAGTGATGAAATGTCAAGGTTTGGTCTCAATCTTTTCAAGGAGAGATATTCATACGATCCTTGTGGTGTCTTTGCAGCTCGTCTTGGTCAAAATCATACACATGTACCTATAGTTGAAGATTTTTGGGTTAATTGTGCAGATGAGTTCGAAGTGCGCAAGCGCCACTACTCCAAACTTACTCTTTGGCAGATGGCAGATTTCTTATCAAAAAATGTGGAGGGTTTGTCAAATGATGATGGGGAAGTCCTACTTCCCATGTATGCGAGGGATCAAGTCGAGCAACGGCCTCTTTCACAAGTCAATTGGTTCACCAAAGAGAGCACTTCAATTGAGGAAAGAACATGCCGAATTATCAAGAACAGCAGGATATTCCTTAATACTAAGAAAATCCAAAAGGTAGCTATTCAAGATGCAAAGCCGCAGATGGTTCGATCATCTCTACCTTCTTCTTTTAAATCAAAACCAAGAGCGAAAGCTATGAGCAATCCTCCAAAAGATACAAAGATTAGCAAAATGATGAAGAGCTTAAAGGAAAAGGTGAATCAGCAAGAACAGTCAGTAGATGCACCAAAAGTTCCAGTTGAGTCGGCACCACAAGTTGAAGCCATGCCTTCATCTCCTGTTCTTCCACCGTTGTCGAGGCCTTCTCCTATTCAAATAGATTCAAAAGGCGATTCACTAGTTTGCAATGTCTCAACACCTATCGATCCATCAGGAGTTGTTGGAGCTGGAACCGATCCTCCCAGAGAAGTTAGTAGAGACTCTTCATCTTGCCTTGAGAGCTTGATGGGTAGGAAGAGGAGGAAGCCTTCTTATCAGTTGAACTTTGCAGAACATGATAGTGTCTACCAAGACACAACAGAGAAGAAACTTAAGAAGCAAGTTCATATGGAGAAGAATTTTGAAGACGAGATTATCCTTGAGTTTGCCACACCTTCAAAGGACAAAAACATTTATTGTCATCAACATTGCTGTCACAAGATAATTAGTCATATTTCTAGGGATAAAAATGATTATTTTGATGTTATTTTACACATTTAATCATTGCTTACCTAGCCACATCAAATCTAGTTTCCAATTGATTGTGCATACTCTCGGCTGCCCGAATCTAATGTTTAAATCATTGATCGATTAAATCACTGCTTAGTGAATTTAGATCTACTTGTATTGTGTTGTACCCAAAATTAAATTTTTGCTTCATTAAGGCATTTTGGTAAAAAATAGTCAAAATCTTGTAAAATTGTCATCAAAAGTCAAAAAAGGATCAAAATGTCTAAAAATAGCAATTTTCTAATTTTAGAAAT
The DNA here is from genome assembly GCA_007115665.2 of Sequoiadendron giganteum. Taxonomy (NCBI): domain Eukaryota; kingdom Viridiplantae; phylum Streptophyta; class Pinopsida; order Cupressales; family Cupressaceae; genus Sequoiadendron; species Sequoiadendron giganteum. The sequence continues at coordinate 539,576,191 of CM021101.1, forward strand.
TTTTGAACAGCAAACGGATCATGGGGTTTTTCTGGGTTTAGTGTCAAGAGGATACTTACAAAAATTTCAATTTTTTGAAATTAGGGTTTCAAGCCCCTATTTTTAGAAAAACCCTAAAAAATAGGATCTTTCCAAAAATGGCTCAAAATGATTTTGATTGGTTAATATTTCATCACAAACACACTGGTCCAGTCAAAATCGTCAAAAAGTCAGTTTTTCTCTAGTGGCTCTATTTCGCTTTTTCAAGAGAAAAGTTAGGACCTCTCAGGTCATCAATGGAAGATGGCTAGATACCAAGTGTCAGCGTCTAAACTTCAAATGCTACACAAAATGATATATGGTGAAAGTTGTTCCAAATACGGTAAAGGGCAGAGGGGAATTTGAAAAGTTGAAAACTGTGAAAAATAAACTAAGTCTGGAAAAGCTTGGACACCTTGTTTCAAGGGAGATGCCTGGCAGTCAATGCCTTAGCCAAATTTTCAATGTCCATGCACATGAAATGATGACAACAATCACAAACGATGAACACGTTCGCATCAGCGACAACGGCAGTCAACGCAGTCGACAAGATGGTAAAGGCAAAGTGCGAGGAGGTTGAAAATCTTTCAAAATGGCTAACACTGGAGTACAAAAGCAACCCTGCAAGCCAAGGGTGCCCATGAATTCAAGGGTTCAAATGTAGTTGTTAGGATTTCTAGTTTTGGGGATCCTCTTCAGAATTTTGTAAGCTTTCCAACCAATCCAACACCCAATTCATAGTATCTTTCAAACGGCCGGAAACAAAGATCAAGCAGAGAATGTTGAAAGGCAAAGCAAGTCAAGAAACTCAGAAAATGGCTATGTAGAGCAGAAAAGCACCCTTGCAAGCCAAGGGTGCCTAGAATTTTGAAATATCCGATTCAGTTTTTAGTTTTCATCACCTCCAGCAGGTCCTCCTTAGATTTTACCAAGTTTCGCGATGACTCCGTCAGCAAGTTCACCAGATCTATCGAATATCCAGAAACAAAGATCAAATTGAGGTGTTTTCGTTGAGAGGACAAAATGAAAATTATACCTTCTGCACACATGGGCACCCCAGTCAACTAGGGGCGCCTAGAAATTTGAGCCCTCTAAATCAGTTTTTAGAGTTTGCAAAACCAGTAATCCTTTCCGGAATTCTTCAAGCTATCCATTGAATATCTCAGCCTGACCATGAGATTCATCAACCACCAACAATTGCATATTGAAGCATGAGAGGCAAATTGGAGAAGTGCAAAATCATCTAAAATTGGTTAAGTCAAGAGCACAAAAGCGCCCCTACTAGCCAAGGGCGCCCAAGAATTAAAGCCATCAAAACCACTTTTCAGGATTTGCAGCCTCCAAGAGATCCTTCTTAGTTTTGCTCACACTCTACAACAAGTCCGTCAACCAGTTCACATGACCTATCAAATGTCTAGAATTGAAGATCAAATGGAGGCAATTTATCACTAGAAAAGATGAAAATCTTGAAATTTTTCTCACTCTGATGATGCAAAGCACCCCAATCAGCCAGGGGCGCCTAGGATAAAAAGCAATCAAACACGTGATGAGAAGCTGATATGAGGTATCAATCTCAGATTTGATCAGGCTTGCCAGATCAATTCACTTTCAGACTCAACTGCCCATAGGTTGACGGAAAACAATGCTCAAACAGGGGGTATCAATCATCAGAAACAAGCAAAATTTGAAAACTTCAAAAAATATTCGAACACTGCAAAGTTGGATGCCTTATCTCAAGGAGGCGCCCAAGTCAACCTGAGTTAGGAATTTTTCAAAGACGTCTTCATGCTTTAGATGCCCTATTTTTTGGGGATTCTTCGAGTTGAATGATATTTATGCCAGATGACTCCTAAAATTAGGGTTTTCAAAAGTTAACTGCTTCTTTCACCTCCAAACTTTATTAAAGAAGCATTTGGGCATCCTTCATTATTTTGCAGGTTGACTTCAATGAGCAAACACAAAATTTTCTTCTCAACAACATTTGAAGGATCAAACGAAGGGGGTTTTCCGATTTCTTCATAGATTCAAGTTCAAGTTGCACAGAAGAACATCTTTCGAGGATCCATTTTTCCAAGGCATCAGTATGCAGAAACAGAAGTTCATAATTTTCAACTTCTATCGATCTGGGTTTTCTTCTTTTTCAATCTTCTCCAAGATTGGAAAATTTTTGACAACTTCTTCAACTTCCATTTTTCTAGGGTTTCTTGCATGTTCAAGAAAAATCAATTTGTTGAGAAATCTGACATTCTAGTTTCATTCAGCACAAGATTGGCTACAAAACCCACGTGCTAGATTTTTTCCAAAAAGAGCTCATGTGGCTTCCATTTTTAGGGTTTCTAGAAAATTCATCTTTTTCAAAAATGATCGATCTGGGTCTATTCAGCATACAGGCGCCTACAAAACCCATATCTCACATTTTTTTAGAAAAAATTGCTTCGCAACTTCTACTTCTGAGGGTTTTGTTGTGACCTTTTCACACATCACCCCATCCAAGATGGGGACCCCCTAATTTTTGCTCCATTCTGGTCTTTTGGCTTTGGTTCTCTCTGTCTTTGATCTTTTGTCCTTCTGGAGATGTCCCGTCTTTTGACCTAGATTGAAATGATTGCCAAGTCTACGAGATTAGGGTTTCTATCCTTTAGGCTTGTTTCAGGTCAAACTGAGTTATCAAAGTAAAATCTAAGTGCAGCAATACAGTCAGGAGGCTCAAGATAGGATCCCATTGAAATCTTACTGGAATCCGACAACTTACTATTTTTAGTAAGTACCTGATTTGAGGTCTTTTCCTCAAGATTTCGGGATTCTAACTACTTCTACACATTTAGGCAGCTTTAGAGTGCCTACACATGAAATTTGAACGGATTCCAACAATTGGCTATTTTTAGCAGTTCAGCCTTCGGAGGCCATTTTCAGGATTTAAACGTACGATTCTCCAATGCATGACTAGAGAATGGATCTGGGTTTTTCAAGACCTTCGCGACGGTATAACATGCAAACCAAGACAAGGACTTTCAAAGTTCGGCCTTCAGAGGCTATTTTTAGGGTTTGCATGCAGAGATTTTCAGCGCATGTCCGGATATTCCATATGGGTTTTGCGAGAGCTTCGTAGTGGTCTGACATGCAAACGAAATGAGTCAGTTTTAAGAGACTGACTATTTTTAGCCAGTGCCGGAACGTTGACCAGTTTTATGGGTTTTTTCTGGGTTTTTTGAGATCCCACAAGCACTGTGACATGCAAACTCATCCGACATCAGACTGACCACTTTCCCGACACTTACTATAAATAGCAGCTTCAACCCAGCGGTTACCTAGCACTTCAGTCCAACAAGCAGAGTGACAAACAGTAGAAATCAAGGGGATCGGGAATAGTCTGGAGCACATGCAAATCAGATTAGGGTCTCCCGGCTACGTCTAAAAATAGATGGAACAAAATACAGAGATGTCAAAATGAAGCACGCCACCGAGACCAGCATCCTTCAGGCTGCCTACTGGCAAAATTTGAGCTTGATCTAAATACTTACTATTTTTAGTAAGTCATCTCATGGCTATAAATAGCAGGTCTGTACCCAAGGTGGGTCTGAACAGGTCACTCACGGCATCAAGAACAAGTGGAATGAATTTCAAAGCAAACGGAGATACATAAATTGATCAATTTTAGGGTTTGCTAAAAAATAGCAAATGGCTAAAAATAGTAGGTACTGTGCCAAATAAGATACGAGCAAGGTGGCAAAGTCAGTGGAGGCACAGCCACGCCGGCTCCCGCTCAGGACAGGGTGAAATGCAAAGGAAACCCTAATTTGCTAAAAAGAGAAAGTCAGGGCATGGCTGGGGCGTTGGAAACTTATAAGTGATAACTGGCATGGGGACACATCAAAAACGCCTGAAGCATGGGTGAAATTTGCTAAGTGAGAAAATTCCTCTCCACACCCTAAAATGCGCCTTCAAAGACAAAATGGAAGTAGCCTATGCCATTTGCGCCCTCAGTTTTCCTGAAGCATGGGTGAAATGCACCCACATGGGGCCAAGGCATGGCAAAGTTCAGTAAGGCATGGAAATTCCTTGAGGACCTCTCAAATGCGCCCAAGGATGGAAGCACACTAGGCTAAATGCGCCCAGGGGAGATGAAAAGTCACTAAGTAATGGCGCTTTCCTTTGCCTAGGAAAAATGCGCTCAAGGATGGAAGCCCACCATGTGAAATGCGCTCAAGAAAGGTAAAGAGTCACCATAAGCGTGGGGAATTCCTTCACTACCCCTCATTGCGCCCTCAAGTTCCTCTTCCCCATAGCATATGCGCCCAAGGTGGAAAGGTAAAGGGTAAAACGTGAAAAGCGTTGAGGAAATGCGCTAGACTTGAGAAAATTCCTCTCCACACCCTCAAATGTGCCCAAAGTTGGAAGTTGCCTAGGTGAAATGCGCCCAAGGTTGGAAGTGTCATGTGTGGTATGGGCCCAAGGTGTTTTCCTCCTCCACATGCTAAATGCGCCTAAGGCAAAGGCAAGGTAAAAGGGGGACGTGATTGTGAAAATATTCTAAGTGTGTTAAGATCTTCCTCATTAGGTGAAACGTGCCTAAGGTCAAATATTTTTCCTCCTCACCATGTGAAATGCGCCCAAGGAGTTAGGACTTAAAGAAGAAAATTGCTAAGTGTATGACCAAGGAAGTCTAGGCATGGAATTGCCTAAGAGATAAAATGGAAGCTCACATGTTCAAATGCGCCCTTCAAGGGTAAGGTGATAAAATTTAAATTTAAAATAATTTTCTAAGGCATTTTCAAAGGTAAGAAATACGCCATGAAGGTGACGCTAAATTCTTCAAAGAGAAAAATTTTCAGAGGGAAAATTCTTCAGAGAATCAAAGAAAAGTGCCAAGGCAGAGAAACTTGAGGTTGCAGGTGTGGAATACGTCTGGAGCGAAGAGAAGTAAACCTTAGCCATTTTATTATTTTTAAATAATAAAAATTAAAAGTACCCCTTCATCCGGATACACATGAAAATGATGGATTTTGGAAAAAAAAATTCTTCTGGGTATTGAACGTTTGCAATTCAGAGATGATTCAAACTTGCTCCGCACCTCGCTCATATCATTTTGACAAGAAATTTTGCCTGGCACCTATTTTGATAATTTTCCTAAAGTAAGTTCAAGAATTTCTCTAAGGCAAATAAGGGAAATATGACTTCACGAAGTGTTTTCGCTGGAAGATTGAACTGAATGATTTTGCCAAGGCAAAGATGAGATTAAATGACTTAGCCAAATGAATTCGAAATTGCCCAACAAAGTGAGTGATTTAATATTTTAAAAGATCAAATGTGATGAGGCAAGCCTGTGCAGAGATGATGAAATTCATAACCCTAGAAGCTTGAGATTTTGATGCTTCGAATGACAAGTGTTACGACTGGAAAAGAGAGGGAAAGTGGAATTCAAAAAAAAAGTGCTAAGTATAGCCTCTACTGGAATTCGACCTGGCTATAATATTCTGAGTCCTCTTCATTCTCCTCACAAGTTGCTAAATGCAGAGCATTTTTTGAAGTTGAAGTACGAGCTTGCAGAGAAATAAAATATTCTCAAGCTGCTGGAAGAGTTCGAATTTGTGAAGGAAGTTGGGTAGCAAGTTTGAAGTGGCTGAGATTGCTGAAGTACGAAGTTGCTGAAGGTCCCAAGTTGCTGAGAAATCTAAAATTGAAAAGGCTGCATTTACTGAAAGTTCGAATTTGTGAAGACATTCACAAGTTGCTGAAAGTACGTTTTTTAGAGGAGAAGTACGAATTTGAGATAAGTCTCAAGAGTTGCTGCAAGTACAGAAATTTCACAGTTGAAGTAAACAAGAGTGTTGAGGTTTGCAGCTGAAA